>OZ007569.1:45111020-45618520 GCA_963931925.1 Onchidella celtica
GCCTATCACGGCTGGTGTCAGAAGAAAGTTAGTGAGAGGAAGAGTGAGAGAAAGTGGAAACATCACAGCGAGACAGATGAGGATCTTCAGAGGAAGAGTGGATTCTGTCATTAGATGTTTTGGCCTTTAACTTCCTGACTCTTCTAGAACCCCCGGCCACACCGAGTTCATGACTCTCGGTGTTTGTCACCTACCCTTTTATTTTTTTTTCCGTCGCCAGGTTTTTCGTTGGGTTTGAACCGGAGATAAACAGTGGTATTTGGCAATGCTCTATTTTATTTTATTTTATTTTTCTATTCTATTTTTATTTTATTCTCATTTTGAATTTTTTTTTTTTTTTGTTGTTGTTGTTCCAAAATTGATGTGGAGAAAAATTGGGGTTATCAATTCCCAGTGCTCCAGCAATTTAGAGTAAGCGTGGAAGATGAGTAAAAAATCTTAATTTTGCCAACTAAATTCTCAAAATTATTCTATGACGTCGACATGTACCACATCGGGCAAATCCACGATAATTCTCTCTTTACTGACATGAGTTGTGGTGAATTATAGGCCTACTTAATTGAAGGTTTTCAGAGTTCAGAAATAAGATATTTTTTAAAGATATTTTTTATCATTATTATGATTATTTATTGCTATCGTGGGCTCTCCAAATTACATTTTTTGGTTTACATGTTGCCACATTCCAACTTGAGAGAAGCAATGTACGTCGTAACGGTGTTGACATACTAAGACCGTTGTAATAAATACAATGATGATAATAATGATGTCATTTTTATTCCGAAAAAAAAAACAACCGGTACAAAACACCAGTAGAATCGTGGATGTGACTGATATTGTCTAACATAATTGGTGTTCTCGATACCAGTACTTCATCTCGCCCATCTCGCTTTTCATTGCTTTGTACATGGGCCGAGAACCGGCCAAATGCCGGTGGAAGAGGCCGGAAGTAGAATGTTATCCGGCTTACGTTGACAGTCCATGGCCCTGCGGAGACTGGCTGAGGGGGGAGAGGGAAGTCTGTCAAGGTTAGATTGGTGGGACGCTGGGGAACGTGCTGGAATCTTCACCTTGGTACGGGAGAAATTGATGAGATTGGAGGGGGGGGAGGGGGGAGCTTAATGTGCATTGTGTGTGAGCCGCTGCAGGGATGTGGTTGTTGTTGTTGTTGTCGCAGATGAACTGTATGAAAGAATCAAAGGACAATGTCGTCACTGCTCTACGCTAATGGCATAAGTACAGTTTGACACTTTTGACATATTAAGAAAAACAACAGTTTTTTTTTCTGTCATTAATGTGACATAAGCCATTATGATTTTATTGGATTACAGTATTACAATTTCCCACTGGCGCATTTCTTTTTGTATAATAAATTATTATCTGATAGCTCTCATACTCTGGAACGCATTCAACTGTCAGTTGTCTTTTGGCGTAAGTCTGACTTATGCCATGATCGCAGAGCAGTGACGATGTGAGGCCTTTGCTGTAGATTGTGTTAGTGATGAAAGAAATGTTTGGGGTATCTTGTCGCTGTCGCCACTACTGCTACTGCTGCTGATGCATGAACCGCTGCTGCCGGCACCGCTCTGAGCTCATCATTCTGGCATGCCTATTTCATTACCACAACAAAGATTCGTGCAGCTATATTGCAGAGCTGACATTCTGACGAAAATGTGGATGTCTTTGGGGGGATGGGATGGGGGGGGGGGCGGGAGTTCCTGAACTATGTCGCCATAGCAAAAAGTTTAATATTATAGAATATCCCCGAGAAACTAAAGGGACTTACTTTTGTACCATTTAAGGTATGTTTCTGGTTTTGCCCTTCCAGTTTTTCTTCCTTCAATTTTCAGATAAAAACAAAAGGTCCACAATATTAGCTGCATTGTTAGCGCCTTTGTCAATGTTTTCTCCATTTTTGACTCCAGTATGACGGGAAAGGGAGGTCTCAGCGTTATTGAAGTTTAAACTTATACTTTTATCGTGAAAGTACAAGAAAAATGAAAAATGCACATGAGGTGGCAAAATACTTGAAACGTGTAAAAAAAAATTTGTCAAAAGTACATCCTAAACATAGACACGCTCTGGATTCAAAGATGATTCAGACAAATCTGTGGTCAAGACAAACAGTTGTTGTGAGGAACAATCTTAACAAAAACGATCCAAAGAAAAGAATAATGGAACAGAGAAAGAGTGGTCCTGTGTGCGTGGCAAAAAACAAAAGCGAGAAAAAGAATGAACATTTCAAGGGTGTAAAGAACATCCGTGGTCAAAGTCTTAGCTGACAGTTCTATAACATTTCCCTGCTGACAATGGATCACAATGTCCTTCTTTAGAGCTTACACTTCCCTCATCAGATTCAAATCGTGCCTTAAATTTACGGTCCAGGGATACTAACGTCAAATCCGTCTCCCAAATTGAGATATAGAGAAAAAAGGAAAGAAGGAAAACAGGGGGAGAATACCAACCCAACATAGCAGTACTTCCAAAACAGAGCGGGATTACCTTCCCTTTGATAGCCGGGTCGTATTTCTATTTTCCCATCTTTCCCCATCGTTTTCTATCAAACAATGGGTTCAATTTTTTGCCGTCTCCACGAAAATCTTTTATGCCGACGCCCACAGGTACTTCAGTCGGACTTGTAAGGTGGTCAGGGAGCTCATAGAATTTCGGTGTCTGACAGCTCAGAGGTGGAGACAGTGGCGAGTTATGGACAATAATAGTTGTATCCGGTGTCCTTGCAAAGCACTGCGGTCGCAAACCTAATGTTTTCCTTTCTGCTTGAACGATCACCTACGACCTGGTGCCTGTATGGTCCTTATATTTATACAAGTTCTTGGAGAAACCTCGGCCCCGGAGCTAAGTCAACACGCTGAGTAAGGGAAGTTAACCATGCGAGAGGGGGCTTGATTAAGGAAAGTAATAGTATAGATTCTGATAATGGTCGGTCGTGTCCAAAGCACAAGCAGGGATTGTTTCCCTTCAGCGAGATCTCACGAGTAAAAACTACCAATTTACAATCCCCAAATAGCCAGATTGTTTCGTTTCTGTGGGCCACTGCGGGCCCCTACAGTGCACTACACATTGAACTCGCATCTTTTCTATTCTTCAGCATAAGCTGTCTTTCAATATGTCACCGCAGATTCCACACGTTTCATTTTCTTTCATTAGAATTTATTAACTAGTCCTGTTCTTTGTCCGGGAGTTTTGTCAGTGTAGTATAGACCTTGGCAACGTTTCAGGCAAAACTTAATTATTCTTTTTCCACATGTAGACTATGTTGATTTTCAATGCCCCAGGAGTGGAAAAGAGACTAAGGTGAGAATCACACTAAGCCCGGAAAGACGCAGCCAGTTGCTGTCAGCAAAATGTACAACCAAAAAAATAATGGCCGAAGCTGGCTGTTTGTGACCGGGCTTAGTATGATAGGGTCATCCCACATTAACCAAGAAAATATAAGTAATCAATATAATGTGCACTCCTTGTCTGCCAGCAGCTGACTGTAGAATTCCAGGCTTAGTAAGAAAGCCCCCTAATTGTGTAATATATATCTGAAATACATTTTAACTACAGTTTGACTGACACGACTTTCAAGGAAATATCAAATGCAAAAAGGAGACTACATTTACGGAGATAATAACGTGTTTGACGTCACAAGATATTGTTTAAAAGCCTCCGTTCTCTCCATGAATTCCCGTTTCATATTTGGGTCCGAGATGAATAATTTCTCTACCACATTCCCACCCCCATCAAATTCAAATTCTATTTCTGGTAAATGAATAGGTCTCCTGTTTGCACACCAGCAGTTCCTAGTCCAGATTCCTGCCTCTGACTTTGTCACCATCCTCTCCTCATCATTAAAAGTGATATAGATCTCTAAGATATAGGAATCAACATTGGGTGCATTTTATGTCAGGTTGACAAGCAAACGAAAGGAGGATACACAGATGCTTTGGGACAGCAGTAAGTGATATAAAATGTTCATAAATGCAAATACATTAAAGTGCAGCTGAAGTGTCAAGGGTAACTCATGGAGTGGAGAATACAGGACGTTATTATTCCAGTGCTGCAGCAATTTGGAGGGAGCGTCCATGATGACAAAAATTCTGAATTTTTGCATTCTGAATTCCTAAGTGTATTCTATGACGGGCAGATCTACCGCAAAGGGAATACCCGCCATAATGTTTTCATTGGTGGCAAAAGTTGTAGTGAATTATATTAAATTACAAGTCTTCGAGTTGAGATCTTTAGATTCAAGCTTTATGAAAATGTTGCTTTTAGGCTGACGAGCATTTCAGAGTTATGCCAATCATTCGTTTGTTTTTCGTTATGTGGCGTGGAATGACGGGAAATATTTTGATGAGCGCACCTGGAAAAACACTAGGAGACAGGTACAAGACCCATGATTGATCAGTTTTGAAATATTCAAAGATTTAGAAAGAAATTACGAAAACGAAAACGGTACTACGAAAATACAGCACTGGGGCGGGATGGTAAATGGTGCGGACGATAATAAATTGCCAGATAACTGTCATATAATTATGCAGACAGACAATCAAGTAAAGTTGACAAAGGTGGTAGAGATGAAGTGTAGTTCAACTTGCGGAGACAGACAGACAAACGGACGACAGATAATAAGACAGATTAAAAGCCTATACCCGCAGGAGATCAGGATCTGTAGCCAGTAGTTCATCACTTCTTGAATAAATAAAGAGAAATCCTTTCGAGCGCTCTCTGTTTATTTCCTATAATGACAGCTAAACCCAGATGCATTTGTGTCTAAGCCCACTTGATTTAAAACAAACTATAAAACAAGATAAAAATTCTGCTGTTGTATGGAACTTTGCCTCAGATTTCTCTTTCCCTCTTGCTATTGCGTTCTCGTGAAGATCGTGGAAGCAAAATTTTTTCTTTAAATTTTTTTTTCTTACGTCCACTTCCATTCCATTTCCTAAATCAGATCGGATTCAGATGAAAGAAAAAGAAACTGCCGGGTTTGAAATTCAGCAGCTCTTGAATTTTTCCCCCAAGCTCTTCCTAAGCCAAATTTAAATGTCTCTAATGAAAGTTTAATGGAGATGGCTAACAGAGCAGAATCACGGATAGCTCGAATGTGTTTGTTTTAATTTCTTAAATTCTATCCCAGGCATTCCCTTGGTGATTGAAATCTGGGGAAAGATGGACATTACCAAATATTCCGTTAAAGGTTTCAGTGAGATTTTTAACACGAAAAATTTGCTTTCGTTAACAGCTTCGAGACATTTGCATTAAAAGTACTAGATCTACACTCCACTGTCTTTCTTTGCACTGGGTGTAAGATTTCGAAAAGATAGGTTTTTGAGCATTAACAGAAGCTTTGCTTTTTTTTTGTTTGTTTGTTGTTGTTTTTTTCACGCCGAATGCAAAAAGTACCATCTTTATTTCAGGGAGCATTTTAACTTTAACTTAAAGGAAGCAGCAGAAGGAACGACGCTCTGCAGTTGTAGGTATAATATAAAATGGTGTTTTTGTACGCTGGAGTACGCTTTAGATGTTGGGCTTTAATTTCTTTTCACGTGGCCAAGAGATAGAATGTCGACCGGACACGCCATAAACTCCACACCCGAAGTCAAATTTGAGCACCCCTCCCCCCCCCCCTTTTTCTCTTTATTTCATTTCCCCCCCCCCCCCCCTAAAATCAGATTTTCTACAAATTTCAGTCTTTAACAGTTATGAAAATTTGAACATACATCTTTTGTATGAACTTGTACAAAGTACAAAACAAACTACAGACAGGGCAGCGTTGAGAGAATAGTGAAAGAAAAAGTATCTACTCTGTCTTCATTACATACTGTAACCAGTTTCTGCCACTGAAGTTTGCCTCCCATAACAATGAAGTTACAGACAAACGTGGAGCTCTCTTGAATGACAACCCGCTCCACTTGATGTCAGGGGTTGGTCGTCAAATTTGCACATTGGTTAGTAGATCAAATAAAGCGGAACTTGACAAGGATTATTCGTCTTGTGTGACCGGGTAGGTCGTCGGAAAAGACAAACCTCAAATCGGAAATGAAGATCGAAGTAGCGATACCGGAAGATAATGGTGGGTTTCCGTGTCAACACAGAAAGGTAGTTCTCTCTCTCTCTCTCTCTCTCTCTCTCTCTCTCTCTCTCTCTCTCTCTCTCTCTCTCTTTTTTTTTTCTCTCTCTCTCTCTCCCTCTCTCTCTTTCTTTCTTTCACTCTCTCCCCCCTCTCTCTCCCTCTACCCCTCTCTCTCCTTTTCTTTATCTATCTATCTGTCTATCTATCTATCTATCTATCTATCTATCTATCTATCTATCTATCTATCTATCTATCTATCTATCTATCTATCTAGCTATCTATCTATCTATCTATCTATCTAGCTATCTATCTATCTATCTAGCTATCTATCTATCGATCAATCTATCTATCTATCTATCTATCTATCTATCTATCTATCTATCTATCTATCTATCTATCTATCTATCTATCTATCTGTCTGTCTGTCTGTCTATCCTTCTATCTATCTATCCATCTATCTATTTCTTCCTCTCACTCTCTAATTAATCCGCCTATCTTCCTGTATACCTCACTTTTCTTCTCTCATCACTTCCTCACCGATTTCTCGTTAAATATCTTTCAAACTTGTTTCTCCTGCTCACTCAATAAAATATACTTGCTTTATCTTACAATATCACTGTTACGTTCTCACATCAGGAAAGTACCCCACCAGGCGGCCTAATGGGACAAGTGCTGTCCGCAGCTCCTGCTGAAGTTGTTGCATTGTTTAACTACCAGTCCAGTTTCTCCCTGATACAAGTGGACTTCTGTATGCCCAAAGAACTGACACACTCTATTGTCCTACGTACCACAACATGAGCAGGTGGACGGGAGGTGCCAAAGTTTTAATGCAGCTACTTTAACCTGTGTAAAATAAATGACTCTCGGGGGGAAAATGACAGGTGACATTGTGTATGTGGGAGGATGTTGTGGGAGGGTTACGGTATTGTGCGCTGGTCCTTACGTGCCACTAGACAACCATGGGCTTTGTGGCCGACGGCTGCATGCGAACTTGACCATGTGGTGTAGTGGGATTTTAGGAGCGTACAGGGCATGGGCAGTGAACAGTTCCTAGTTGTCACAAAGCTTGTTCCGGGGTCTATTGGGCCATAAGAGTTGGCAAAGTGTGAAAGGGGCCATAGGTTGAGTAGAAGTACTAATAGGCAGATATGGGGGGTGGGGTGGATGAATGGATGGATGGATGGATGGATGGGTGGATGAATGGATCTATAGATGGATGGATGGATGGATGGATGGATGGATGGATGGATGGATGAACGGATGGATCGATGGACGGATGGATGAGTAGATGGTGGATGGATGGATGGATGTCACGAAGGAGAAGGGGAAGGAAAGAAAGCCGATAAAGGGAGAGGCAGCAAAGAGACAATGGCACTTATTATTAAGGTTATAACACATCAGCTTTTGAACATTTTTCCCGTAAGGCGAGAGGAAGACACTTACAATCCGCATTATTGTACAAGGTGGCTGTATAAACCAGTCATTCTTGACATGATTTTGCAGTTTTCATCCCTCATCTTCGCGAGAGATCCAACTGTGGACGCTCAAACGTCTACTAAATACCCTTCCCCCCCCTTCCCCCCACCCGTCCCCAAATAGTAAAAATATATTTTCGAATACGTGGATTCTCATACAAAATTGCTGAAGAACCCCTGCTATGGGTCTGTGTAGACTATGTGTTGAGAACTCCGTCTCACGTCCTTGAATTCTGTCCAAAAATATACAGTAATCTAACCCCACTTTAATTGTTTCTGAAAAACTTGAGTTCGAATTTTTTGCTTTGATTAAAGAGATGATAATAATGATGATGATGATGATGATGATGATGGTGATGATGGTGGTGGCAGGAACCAGAGTTCTAACACACCGGGCATCACCATAAGTGCCCCACCTCCCTCCACCCTCCCACTCACCCCTTCCTCCAAGATCGATTCGAGGGTTTTCCTACTTATGGTCCCAGCGGCCAGCTGGTTCCATAGTTCTCCGGTTATCTGGCCTTGTCGTACATCCTTACTTCACCCCTTTAGAGAAAAGACAGGAAATAAAGCGTTTACTTTCATATCGGGGAAGTTGGACCAACCCTTTATCCCATCCACTGAAAGATTGGAAGGTCTTGTACACACTCATAGAGTTATCTTAGTTGGCAATAACAAATTAAGCCTTTTTTTTTTTTTTTGGCACACTTTGTGATTACGTCTAGCATTACTTAAGATTCGTCTTATTGACTGGGTTGTGTTAACCTTCAGGTTTTGTTTATTTTTTCCAATGAGGAGGGCATTCTCTCTTCCCAGAAAGATCCCACTCCGTAATTTTTTATTATTTTTTTTGTTGGTCTTGTATATAATATGGGCACATTTGATACCATCCCTCGTGTGTACTGTGGCGCAGTACAAACTATTCTTGAGAGAATAAAATGTAATCATAGTTATTTTAGACCTGAAATGTAAACCAGGTCCCCGGGCATTGCCATGGTTCTTTCTTTCACCGACCGGGGGTAAATGGTAAATATTTCAGCAACACTTCAGGGATTCTTAATTTCTAATGCATACTGTGAAAACAGGGCCCTTGGATTTATGAACCCGGCGTTTCTATAGCGTCGTGTTGTCGCTGCTCTAAAATTCACAGACAAATAATGAAAACTGCTGATGTTGACTGTTGAAGAGAACTCAGATGGCTATTGAGTAGTAATGAAGTTCCCGTCCCTGTAGAGAGACGTGAAATGATCAAACAATGAGGGAAAATTGATTAGGTGGGGCGTAACTTCAGGGCAAGGACCAGGCCAGGCTTGTAATCCACTGACGTCGCAATGATTAAAGACAAAAATAAAAAAAAGGATATCCTATGACTGTCCTGGTGTAACTCGGCCTTGAACTCGCGGGCGGGGAGTTCGCATCCATTTACGGCTGTCTCACGTGCTGCTTAACCTAAATATTTCCGTGATATAGGCCTTTTTATTTTTTTTTAACAACCGAGCGCGTTTTTAAAATTAATGTTTAATTCTACAGAATCAATATCTGGCCTTCTGGTGTCGTTAGCTGTCTGTTCCTGTTCCGATGAAGGGGCGAGAGAGAGACAGATAGACAGACAGACAGACAAAGATAGAAGAAGAAATTAGTAAAAGGAATGGGCGAAGGAAAGACGCAGAAGGGACCGGAAGTTGAAAAATAAGAGAGAAAGGGTTGGGAGGAGGAGGGGGGGGGGCGAGAGAAAGAGAGAAGAAGAAGGAGGAAGAGACTAAGAAGAAATGAGAAAAATGAGAATGCGAAAGAAAGACGAAGAATGGCCAGGAAATGGGAGAGTGAAAGAGAGAAAGAGAGACAAAGACAGAAGAAGAAATGAGTAAAACGAGAGGTCGAAATAAAGACGAAGAGCGGTAAGGAAATGAGAGAAAGAGAGACAAAGACAGAAGAAGAAATGAGTACAATGACAAGGTGAAAGAAAGCCGAAGAACGGTCAGGAAATGAGAGAAAGACAGACAAAGACAGAAGAAGAAATGAGTACAATGACAAGGTGAAAGAAAGCCGAAGAACGGTCAGGAAATGGGAGAATGAGAGAGAGAAAGACAGAAGAAGAAATGAGTAAGGAGAGGGCGAAAGAAAGATGAAGAACGGGTATAAAATGGGAGCCGAGTGAGAGAGAGAGAGAGAGAGAGAGAGAGAGAGAGAGAGAGGGAGAGAAAGAGAGTCTCTGAGGGAAACAAATCATGAAAACAAGTTCAAGTTGTTTTTCCAAATGTCCCACATTTCAGAAACGATGAAAAATGATCACAATGACTTTCTGTGATAATATACCCAGCACAGAATTCTGGCCTAGACAGGACAAAAGAATCATTTACTCTCTGCAGACAGGTATGGATAGAATCGGTAATTACACAGAAACTGATGCTAATGGCTTGCCATAGAATATGCCAAAACACAATTCTGTAGCAATAATAACAACAATCCCAGACTTAATGTCTACATCTTATACAGATGGACGAGCCCATTATTTTGGACAGGGGGATGGAGAGGCAAACGAGAGGGAGGGGAAGCATAGGAGGAGTTGGGGGAAGGGGAGGAGGGGGGTGTCCGGTTGAAGTGGGATAATGTGATAACATGGTCGTTAGGCGAGAGATAAATAATGCTACAATGATTGGGTGGACGTGATAAATGAGCTGGGGTATAGACAAGACACCAAACTGTGTACAGATATTACTGTCGGTTTCCTGTGCGTCTGTCTGCATTGTGTGTGTGTGTACAAGTGGGAGTTTGTACGTGCGTTCTATGAGAGTGGGACCACATTATTATGTCTGGTGCATAGTTACAATCTCGCATTGAGAAACCATTGTGTTAAGATATAATTATTTACATGGGTCTTGTTGATGTTGTTGTTGTTGCTGTGGTTGTAGTTGTTGTTGTCTTGTCTCCCTTATCGCCCCTCCCGGACTTTCAGAGAGTCCCCCCCCCCTCCCCTTCCCTGGTCACACTCCTCTCATCATTTCTGTCCCTGACATGGAATTCTTTAAACACACACATATTCAAACAAACATACACACACACCTACACACAAAATCATAATTATACAACGAGGATGTTCTGTTATGCAGGTTCCTGAAAGTTCCTATACCACTCCACAGCCTCAGTGATGTCAACGATGGTAGAAAAAAAGGCATGCAAAACACCTGAGAAGAGTCCTAGATAGTTGTATTATATAACTTGTATCTCGGCCAGCGAAATAGTTCATCTTAGTTGCTAAATATAGCAAATAAATAGTTGCTAAAATAATTGGAAGTGCATAGGTAGGGAAGATATCCCCCACCTATACACTTTGCATAGGTAGGGAAGACATTCCCCTACCTATTCACCTTGCATAGGTAGGGAAGATATCCCCTGCCTATTCACTTTGCATAGGTAAGGAAGATATCCCCAGCCTATGCAATCCCTATGTGCAAAGTGCATGCAGAGAAGATATTTCTTGACTCTTCACTTAACTTAGGCAAGGAAAATATTTTAGTCTCTGCATATTTTTTAGGTCGGGAAAATATTTCTTGTGTAATAAGTCTACTTTGCTTAGGCAGGGAAAATATTCCTTTCTTTCTGTGCTTTGCCTGCTCTGTTTGCGATAGCTATGAAACATTATAATTATAGGTAATGATCATGTATCACACTCATCATCCGGCGGTAGGAAGCCAAATCAGCGCTTATCCCCATTACGACCTATTGGCGACAGTAAACCTAACCTACCTCTGTCAAAATATGGCAAAAAGAAAAAGCTGAAAGGAGAAAGGCGATTTCTGTTGTTCTTACGCTTCTTCAATTTACGTGCATGTATGAGGGGACAATGAATTTGATAGGCTTTAATTTTAAGCCCATAGAGGTAGAATGTAATTACATGTATTATTGTAATTGAGCATGGCACCTATGAAAAGTCCAGAGTGGATCGATTGGGAGAGGAGAAAGGGGAACAAGCTGATGTTTCCTGCCTACTTGGGAAAACATAATAGGCCTACAGTAAAGCACATCTACACGAAGAATACACAGGTATTTAATTTGTTGAGGCACTTGTAGGTCAAGCATTCCAGGGAATTTCCCAGCCAGGACCCCTACGCCAATCCGACGTATTTGTGTAAGATATCCCCGTAGAGTAGGTAGGATTACCGTAGGGGTGGGTTCCCTACATCAAACAGACGTCGGTCAATGCTGTAAACAGCGGGTCTACGAGGGAACGATGCCATTGCTTTGTGCAAACATCCTACACAGAGGATTACCTTAGGGTTGCTGGCTGGAGTGATGAAACTTCGACTACGCAGTAGTTCGACGACCGAACCCATCACATTTCAGTTCATTCTCCACAAATTACCCAAGAGAGGAGAAACAAAAATTTTGAAACTATTTCAAGCTAATATTTGCTTCTTGCCAGTTCAGTATTGTCCACGCAGATTTATTTTGTTTGTTTTTCAATTTTGGTGAATAAAGAAATCGACCGATTACACCCCCCCCCTCCCCACACACACACAAGTTCAGTAAGCGCATGGTTACGTTATAGTCCATGCTGCCACACCACGAGGTCAGCTTCCATCTTGACCTCTGCTCGGAGTGGGCGATGGAGCAACGAGCCTTTGTCACAACGTTTTGCTTTGAGCTCGGTCTAGGCCGTTCCTCTGTCTCTTGTCTTTGCTGACTCGCCGACTGATTCGAATGATTTTGATTCATATAACCTCCTGTCGTCGACTGACTCGAATCGCGATTAGCTCCTGCCGCCACTGGCTCGCCGACAACTAGAACTAATTCTATTTAATATCGCGAATTCGCGATTCAAATCAAATGCACTAAATTTAGACCACTAATAATTCCACACGTTTAGTGATGACGTTGTACACTATCTTCCCTACCTATGCAAAGTGCATAGGGAGGGAATATCTCCCCTCCCTATGCACTTCCAAAATAATTACTAAGAAACGAAAATATGATCACGTGACTCCTATTTTGAAGGAACTACATTGGCTCACAGTGAAAGAACGCATCACATAATATAAAATTTGCCTAACATGCTATAAGTGCTTAAAAACTTGTCCCCAGATTATCTACACCAGTTTTTAACACCTTATGTACCTTCAAGAGCACTCAGATCACCGAGTGATATAACCATCCTTCTTAAACCTAAAGTAAATTAAAAGGCGTCCGGCCAGCCCTCTTTCTCATATTTTGCCCCACTCATGTGGAATAAGCTTCCGAAATCCACTAGAGAAGCCGACAGTTTGGAAACGTTCAAGAAACAACTCAAAACAATTTTATTTTCATCATACTTTGAGCTTGGCATCTGTGCGTGTGCGCCCGCCCATGTGGGTGTGTGGGCGTTGTATGTGTGTATTAATTGTGGTTGTGTGTGTGAGTTTTTATAATGGTGTTTCTGTTATGCCCCTTCTATTTTAATTAAAGAGTACCATGTTTGATTTTTTGTGAATGTTTTACCCATGTATTTTGAGATGTTGCTTCTGTAAAGCGCATAGAGCATTTTTAATGGATCTGCGCTATATAAATGCCATCCATTATTTTATTATTATTATCTTATCTACACCATCGTCATATTTTCTAATAATCATTATACCACAAAGGAGCTAGAGAGTAAACATGTAAGCATTCAAAACCTCGTGACTAGGCGACCAAAAATTTTGAAACTTGGAGAACTGCCTCAATTTTTCATGATAAATTGCGTGGCCATATCCACTTTGGACACGGTGCTCTAGACGCAAGGTGCTCGCCTCTCATGCCGAAGGCACCCGGTTCAAATCTCGGTCGGTGCAGGCATGTTGGAACATTGGGATTTTTCTCATATTTTCATGTCTCTCATCCTAAGGTAGGTAGGATCGAGCACCTAGTCTTCTCGAATAAGGACGAAACATTCGGAGGGCCCCTCTGCACGCTAAAGATACCTTGGCACTTGGAAATGGTGAAGAGCAGGCCGCACAAGGCCGCTGCCCGGGCAAAATTCTAAAAAAAAAAAAAAACGAATCCCGACCACAACAAGAAAAATAAAGCACTAAAAGTGAGGTGCAAATGCCAAAGGCAGCGAACCTCCTAAAACAAAGACATAAGCACAATTTTTGGGACAAAAATGAGTCTCTAATAATATTTAATTATGAATTTTTTAACTTTTTTTTTTTGAGCCGCAAACAAAAAGAGACACATTTCAATGGAGTAAAATCGAGGACGGCGCCATGAATGCTGAGCTTTCTGAAATTCCCTTCTCTACATGAAGACAATTGCAAACAATGAAAGAAAAAGAGAGAGAAAGAGACCGCGTGTGAACTACTTCGATTTTGAAAGAAGCAGATCGATAGATCGAGGAATGGGTTTAAACGTTTAAGATAAGTGTTCTGTCATTAGGCCTGAACTGTATCGAGCGTGTTAGATAGACAAGCAGATGGTTGGTTCCCACACTACTGGCTGGTCTGCTGCCTTTACACTGGGTGTTGTATTGGATGCTGACTGTCTGAATGGTCCTCCTTTCTCTCTTCTATCACCTTCTCTCCCTCTAACATCTTCAGAATATTTCAAAATGGCTTTAAATCTGCTGTTGAAGTTTATCTTATAAGTTATATACTGCATTACTCTCTCTCTCTCTCTCTCTCTCTCTCTCTCTCTCTCTCTCTCTCTCTCTCTCTCTCCTCTCTTTTTCTCTCTCTCTCTCTCTTTCTCTCAGCTTTCTCTATCTCGCTGTCTTTCTTTCTCTCTCTCTCTCTCTCTCTCTCTCTCTCTCTCTCTCTCTCTCTCTCCCTCTCCTTTGCTCCTCTCCCCCCCCCCTCTCTCTCTCTCATTCACACAGACACACACATACACCAACCAGTAAACGCTCCCACCGGGACCCCGCTGACCGACTAATTGCAAATTCCTCCCGCCCTCTTTTCAACCTCATTTGATTCACCCACCCCCACCCCCATACTCCCGCCCCCCCCCCTTTCCGTGACACAGCAGGCTCTTCTCATATCCTCTCGCCCCTTTAATTCCCTCTTTGAAATCCTCCCCTTCTCTTCATCATCTCTTTTCTCTTCTATTAATTCAAAAATTAATCCATTTATACCACGGCCTCGCTCACTTTGAAAGGCCCGGCGCTGATTGAAAGACAAAGCAAAAACAGGCGAGATTTTAATTGGCCCAGGCGATAAAAGAGCGAAATACGGAGGAAGCGAAACAGAGGGAGGTTAAAAACAAGAACTGGAAGTTGAAAAGGTCTAAACGAAAGAAAATGAATTAAACATTGCCAGTCCTTACACCAGACACTTCGGCGACCATTCTGAAGCAGATGAAGTTACTGAGAGA
This sequence comes from Onchidella celtica, assembly GCA_963931925.1. NCBI lineage: Eukaryota > Metazoa > Mollusca > Gastropoda > Systellommatophora > Onchidiidae > Onchidella > Onchidella celtica. Next base: position 45,125,895 of record OZ007569.1, read on the forward strand.
TGTGTTATGAAAAGTCAGCGCCCGAAGGCAATAATTACCTCTAGACGAAACTACGTCGGATAGCGAGCAATGTTTCTCGGGTCACAAAAGATTATGAAATTAAATTAACGTTTAATCTCGGCACTCTGATTTCGTATTAAGAGACCAGATGGTTTTAATTTCTGTTCATATCTGTAAAATTTCAGACCTGAGAGACCTGACTTTATCACTGACAGCATTTTTACTTTATTACACTGACAATTCCATGGTCAGTTTGCTGCTTCAGAGTATAAACTACTGCATTCTGGAAGCTGGAACTCTATCGTTGTCTTTTTCCAGCACTCATTTCTGCATCAGTTTTCACCATTACTCTGCGTTCATACCAGTGGATCCGCTTTCATTAATGTTCGTACTACACGTCACGAACGGACGAGGTTAATCTTCATATCTCGCCTATTAGTGTTCCCACTTTAACCCTCGTCAGTTTGTTGAGGACACTTTAAGGCGAGATATAAAGGCTGACATCACCCGTTCGCGAACCGTAGGAAAGTTAACGAAAGCGGATCTTTGGTGTGAACGCGGGTTTAGTCTGCAGATTTTCTGGATCATGAACCCCCCAGGCCCCAAGTATCACCAGTGGTACACGGGCTTTATCACTCGGCTGGAGTTCCCACAAGAACGCAAGGCGAAAAAAAGTTATTTTATAGTAATGTATATAAAATACACTAAATCAAGTAAATGATCATGAAAACTCCTTAATTATGTTCTTAAGAACGAATTCTTACAAAATCAGAATTTTCCCTGGAGCACAAATTGGGGTGGGGCACTAGAGGGTTACTATACATTTCCCCCCTACACCTGGCCGAACGTAATCTGTCTAAAAAAAAAAAAAAACTGGTTTGTGGATTGGAGGAGGTATAGCCAAAATTATAATTTGTTATTAAAATAATAGGTGTACGGGTAAGGGGGGAAAAAAAGCCCATTCATTTTCAATTTTGCCGTTGAAAACGGTAGCGGCGGCGAAGGTTGATAAAATTTCTTCAGTGTTAAGTTGCCTCTTCAAATGTGAGCTTATCATTTTAAGTTCACTGTCCACTCCTAGAGCAAGCTATTTAGATACACTGTAAATGCACGCTCGTAGTAAGGCTGATGATGTACTGACTCAAGTTCTTTCCACCAGCTGACTCAAGACTGTTCTTGAGTTTTTGACGCGCGAGAACTAGTGAGACGGATTTATTTCAGTGTCGCCTCGCCAGAGCTCAAGATCCCATGGTCCACATCTCACACGGACACCGAGACCCTGGCCGGACAGTTTGCTTATCGGGCATTATCCCTACCGGACATTATGCCTATCGGACATTATGCCTACGGACACCATCCCTAACGGGCATTATGCCTCCGGACACCATGTCTACGGACATCGACACTATGCCGTCGGACACCAGGTCTGCGTGACATTACGCCTACGGACATCATGCCTACCAGACATTATAACGGACATGTTGCCTAACGGACATGCTGCCTAACGAACATTCTGCCTAACGGACATGATGCCTAAAGAAATGAGTCGAACAATGTTTACTGAAGGCCTCTTGTGGTTCCAAGTATTCCTTGATTCAATGCACAGCCAGCCTTTAGGTCGACATGAACAAGAAAAAGCAAGAAATTTGAGGGACAAAATGACATGCTTGACTTGTAAATGGATAGCCAGCATGGACAGAAAAGAGAAGGCTAAGGCAAAAGGCGAACACATTCAAAATAATGGCCAAACGATATTTAATTAGAGATTAGACGAAAATGCAAATGCAAGTTTAATTAGACGCTGATGAATGAACTCCTACACCTGTTTCTAATTTAGTGAGGATGGGCACGTAATGGTTCTCTCTGTCTCTCTCCCTCTCTCTCTCTCTCTCTCTCTTTCTCTCTCTCTCTCTCTGCGTCTCTCTCTCTCTCTCTCTCTCTCTGTGTCCCTCTCTCTTTCTCTCACTCTGTCGCTGTGTTTGTCTCTCTCTGTCTTTCTATCTCTGTCTCTCTCTGTCTCTCAGTAACTTTCTTACCCTTTCCCACCGCCGAATTCTCATACTCAGTTCTCCTCTTGTTTTCTCTCTCTCTCTCTCTTTCTCCCAGTCTCTCTGTATCTTTCTTTCCTTCTCCTTTTCCCACAATTCTCATACTCTCTCTGTGCCTCTTTCTCTCTTTCGCTCTCTTTGTCTCTGCCTCTTTCTCTCTCTCTCTTTGGTTCTCTCTGTCTCTCTCTCGCTCTCTCTCTCTCCCCTCCTCTCTCTCTATATATATGTCTTTCTTTCCTTCTCCTTTTCGCTCTGTCTAATTCTTATACTCTGTCTTCCTCTCCTCCCCCCCCTCTCTCTCTCTCCCCTTCTCTCTGTATCTTTCTTTCCTTCTCCTTTTCACACAACTCTCATAATCTCTGTGTCTCTCTCTCTTTCTCTTTCGCTCTCTCTGTCTCTGTCTCTCTCTTTCTCTCTCTTTTTGACTGTCTGTGTCTCTCTTTCTCTCTCATATCTCCCGACCTATGACAGAGAGGATGTTTCTAAGAATCCGCTCTATATAAATCTCGCCTCTAGAAATTTTCTCTCACAGAATACGTTTGATGCCTACAAAATCGGTTCTAGTGTTATTCTAACATTGCTGAGGCTAATGTTAAAAAGTAACGTGATGCCAGCTGTAAGCAGTCTTTGTATTTTCTATCCTATTGTCTCAGTAAGTGTGTAAGTTATTCCCTGGGGCGAGGCGACATTATTGTGACAAGGGAAGTAGAAAATAGAGTATAAAAGATGTACGTGAATAATTGAGAGGTAATTTTGTAAACAGAGAGAGAGAGAGAGACAAGGACTTTCTCTCACACACATCTACACGCGCACACACATACACAGTACAAATAGCTTCCTGATTCATAATACATTAACAAACATACGTATTACCCACGTGCTCTACCAGTAGTTGAAGAGTAAGGCACATACTCTAAAGCAGTCTCATACACCCTCGCTCGCTCACCCACGCAAGCGCGTCCACGCACACACACACACATTCAAATAAACGCATATTATATATACAAACACACAATAAATTTACAACCACGGACGTTGTCATAACCCTGACATACTTTACAAGTTGACGATTATGACAGATTCACGGAAACACACGCCTATACACACACATACTCAGAAACGTACATACTCCACACTTACACACGCATGAGCATCAAATGTTGAGCGGTAGAAGTGTGAAAACATTTTGGAGAGAATAGTGGTCGAAAAGCATCAATTTGGCGCCGCCGTGAATAATTGATAAACTGGTAACCAAGGACGCTAGCTATGGGTGGAAGCCGGAGGAACTGGGGCGAGAAGGAAATATTGTGACTAACAGACAGTAATGGCGAACGTTTTTTTTTTTATTTTAACTGAAAGTTGCCATCTAGTGTTGAGTTGTAAAGGCCAGTTTACACTAATAGGTTTTAGGAATAGAAAAAAGGAATGGGGGACTGTGTGGGAAGAACTCTCTTAGCTTTCCGTCTTTCGTTTTCCGATTTCCCACTTCGAAATGTTGTTTGTTTACACTGGTCTGTTTTCTGAACGAGAAACGATGCGCATCGTTTGTTTTGGTCATGTTTTGAAGGGGGAAATCGGAAAACAAAAGACAGAAAGCCAGGAGAGTTCTTCCCACACAGTCCCCCATTCCTTTTTTCTATTCTTAAAACCTACCAGTGTAAACTGGCCTTAAGGATCATAATAATCTCCTTTTGGGGGGGGGGGGGGTCAAAATGCTGTACCTGTACAGATTTAGGTCATTGAAAACTGAATAAATAATGTCTTTCGCTCCGTCATTCTTCCTATCCCTCTTCGGCACATAGCAATTCCTATTCATGGAAAGACAGAAAGACCTGACGGGAATAGCCTTCCTACCAAACAAACAAAATTAGGAGATCCCTGGGGAAGAAGAAAACAAAGAGAAAGCTAAAAAAAAAAAAAAAGACAAAAAAAACTGTAGTAAAACAAATCATTGGACATATTACAATAAGCAAATAACAAGAAAGACTTTGAATAATAATTTATAATGTTTTAACTCTTTAGAAGAATTTATAAAGCGTGGCCACCTGTTCAGCACGCCAAGGCATCACAGCAAATAAAAACTGATTTTAAAGAAATCTAAATAAACAACAACAAAAAGAAAAAAATAGCGAACACAAAATAAATAGAATCCAAGAGTTATGTGTAAACAATTCGTTGTTGATTACGAGTAAATCATTTTTATTTTCACCTTTGAAATTTCCAAACCCCGGGATTTCCCTGTATAAAAACTGTGCCAAACCCCGGGATTTCCCTGTATAAAAACTGTAGTAAAAATGTGTATCTTTAGAATAAACATGCTGACAGCTCGATAGATAGATGCCACGATTTCTTGTGGGTGTATATATAATATTGCATCAGTTGGATTTGATTGGACATGATGAAACCTCCAAAGTTATGTCTCGAAACGTCGTGATTTATTTATTTATTTTTTTGAGTAAATTCGATTTCATGTTGAAATCGGCACGAAAAAGACACGGGCATGCAAACATTCAAATACACTGAAATATTTTAGTCCCCGGAAATGCGAAAGTGAAAGTATAATAGCATAGAATTTACCAAGTGGTTATGGTGACCTGCTATGGTTGATATAAGCTTATTGCAATCTTAGTTCATGTTTGTTCTAGCTCCATTTACTGAACAACTGGATATCTTTAAGTATGTAGAAGAGGTATACCAAAATAATGCACACTTTGACACTTGATTCAAATGCATTGTTACACTTCCGATTTATTCTAACTCCTTATCATAACGCTAATGCCGCAAACGTTTACCGTCGAATTCCTCTGTGTGCAATGAGTGGAGATGGAACAAACATGAACTAAGTTCGTGAAATGGTGAGTACTATAATCAAAATTGTTCGCCAAAGGAAAAAGCTCAACTTCTCGTTCGTAAAAGAACGTTATAAGTATCGTCCACAATTTCCGACACCCAACCAGTTTGTTGGCATAGGCTACCTAAAATATATAACATATTATACAAGTTATCCATGAAGCCTGGTTTCTTGAGTACGGAAACGGAAAATGCAACGGGAATATCAAAATTCCCTCAAGTTGTGAAATAGAAAACATGTGTATAGAACAAGAAATGCCGTCTCCGTACACATGGAAACAGTCTTTCTTTTTGCTACCTTATGGATTTTTACGTTTCTGTTGTCATTTCCCTTTTCCTATAGACCCTTTTCACTTCCGCGTTACGGTTGTTTGAGGGGAGCCGCACGGCTTCGAAAAGCACCGTGTAGGGCAAAAACCTCCACTTGCCTTAGTGATGGCATCTGAATATGTGCGCAGTCTAAGCAAACATGCATTTTCATGCCAGAACCAGCATGTAACCTGTTTGTACAGTTGGGTGCCACACAAGAGGATGGCATCGTTCGACTGTTGTCCACCGCTTTTGCCCTACAAGTGGGGCATGCCGCCATTTTGTTTGCAAATCACGTGATGTGGAGGACGGTAGATGAAAAGTGTCTATACACGAAAACACAGCTCAAGTAAGTTTTTTGGACAGTGCCAGCTTCATAAGGTTATGTTTCCTATCGAAATATTTGCCTTTCTCTGTGGTGAATTGTCTTCCGACCGCCGAGTAAAACCTCCGCTTTACTTTCGCCGTCTGTCAAGACAAGACGCAACTTTTTTGCATGTGTCATTGCGTGCCCGAGATTCGGAGCTACAAGGAAACAATCACAAAAAACGCTTGCAGATTTGTTACCATTACAATCGTGTTCCTGGACATTATTTTTTTCTTGTTGCTAACTTGTCACAATTCGTTTTTTAGGGGAAACATTATTTTTGGAGGAATCTGAGATTTTTCCATTGCAAGGGAATAGGGGTGTAAATTGAAATTATCAACTTTTAAAGACGAAAGTTAACGAAAAAAATAAAGTGGGGTCATTCATGTTACGTTCTTATTTAACAAGATCTCGCTTCAATCTTTTGTTCTAGAATTCACGAATCGTTTTTTCACTTGTTAGAGCTGAGGTCAAGAAACTTTTTCTGTTGTTGTTTAAGAAAACTTTTGTAGGCACAGATCCTTTAGGCCAGGTCTCAGAAAGAACACTTTGCTGATGCAACAGCCATTAATTGTCACCATTTCCTAAAACTATAGTAATCGGTTTTTGGCTACATTTCATGAGAAGCAAAAAAAAAAAAACTTCTATTTGAGCACAATTGGTATGGTATCGAGGAATTTTTGCAATGTTTGCTATTCGATTATTTTCCGGCTAAGGGTCTGTAACCGAGATCATTGGATGCGGTGAGAATGTACATGATGATCGATTTTTCGAATTTTTGAGTTACTGCAGTCTTAGGGAACGCGACGATTTTTCACACAAATTGCAGCCATTATAGAATTCCTCTGTGCTCCTTGGCTCTCTTCCAGAATGGCCAGTCTTCGCCTGTGCTTTAATCGCATTTATGTGCATAATCTTTTTGTTTTGTTTTGGTTTCCTTTTGGTTTGAAGCCGCAAATTTGCTCAGCGACGAATAAAAGCGTCTTCGTATTGCAAGCACAAGTGTTTCGGTAGAGCTAAAGTACTCAGGGTATTGCTAATGTGTGTCAAGCTAATGGATGCATATGCCTTACTTGTGTTTTTCTGACGGATATTTCGTACTGTGAATTATCCCTATAGAACTAGTAGTTGGAGAAAATCAACTTCTTTTCTCAGTACAATTTCCAGACATAGTTTAAGGAAAAATCCTGCCTCTTCAAAATGCGACTTACGACGTTGTAATTCCGCATCCAAGACCAGACCATCTGTCAAAATTCCTCAAAACCTGTTACCTCATTCTCCAGGCTAAAACAAGTAATCCCTGAGTTCAGTGTTTTCAGAAACTGGGGCTGAAATATCTTTCTCTACCTGTTTTCCTTCTGATCCCTTGTTAAAAGTTTTGCTCAATCTGGTGCGGCCACCCGCCAGGGAAGGGGGTGGGGGGGAGGGGGGGGGGAGAGATAAACAGACAAAGAATGGCAGATAGACACAGACAGGAGTCAGAAAGAAATACATCGAAATGAACTGGTGAGGGTTAAGGAGCTTGCAGAGGCCCGCCAACAACGGTGACATTAGTTTCTGTTGTGTCTGTGATTCATAGCCATAAGGTGGAGTTTGGGCGAGATGGCATCAAAAATGATGTATGGCAGGGAGGTCCCCGAGTGTAGCTTGGTGTGAGCTCCGCAAGTGTAGTTTGGTGTGAGCTCTCCCACCCATTCTATGCACCGACCTCTACCCCACCGTACCTAAGTTTGACAGAAGACCTGGTGAAGAGACCCTTTGAAATAAAGTTTGAGGTAAGAAAGGTCAAGATCAGATGGAGACATACGGCGACCTTAATTCTTGTTAGTTCCAACTCCACCGTTTTTTTTTCTGCACAACTGAGAAACTCGACGTCAAATACTTGCGGCTTTAGTATTATGATAAGGAGTTAGAATAAACCGGGACTGTGAAACTATCTATATGTTTTGGTAATCGACACTTTGGTCACCTAAGACTCAGGAACCGCATCACACTCAGGCTTCAAACTTTGCACAACAGCATATTATCAGTGCGAAATTAACATGGGCTATATTAGAAATTATGAAAATGTTCAGGCTTCTACATTTCATTTTTCATTGTTTCGGCATCATTCAGATCTATTTCGAGTCATCATGGTTCGCCATTTTAAGGTTTGCATGTGACGCAGTTGCGCTCTATGTCATCATTTACTCATTGCCGGCCGAAAGTCAACTTATCACATCTGTGTATTCTGCAAGAATTGTGGTGCAACAAAACGATCTGTGAGTCTTTGCATCAAATCTAGGTGCCGTTATGAAAGCGACCTAGATCTAGAAATACAGCTGGATGTGATACAAGGAAATTTTGCAAGATTTATCTTGCCGGGGTTGGCTAGTAATTTGATAAATGCTACAATGTTTTTTTAAGAAGTGCCAAAATGTGTATTTGTTATACCTTTTCTACAAACTAAAAGATCTGCAATCTCTCAGAAAATGGAGACACAACACACAAGAGCTAAGAACGTAATAAGCTGAAGTTTGGCGGCAAAAGAAAAAACAATAAATTTGAAATCACTCCAAAATTTCCGAAAACCGTACACCAGATATGGTCAGAAGAGACAACAAAAATGAGAGGGGGTGGACAGAATAGCTAGTTCAGCGTATGTGAATGATAATAATATATCAATCAATGGTCTACATATAAAATCTCATTGACCAGGTAAAGATGCACCAGCAGTGAGTGTCAAACTGCCGTAAATGCCAAGTACAAGTTCACGCAAAACAACACTCGATGAAAAGAATCTAAACTTGCCGTACGGCGGTTGCAACGTTAAAAAGGTCTGCGGGTTTTTATGTATTTATTTTAACTCGTTTCAGGGAGAATTATGGTTGACTGAACTAAGTGGTGGGAGCTGCAAATAACTAAATGCTCCAACCATTTAAAAATCACGACCAGGAACAATATTTACCCATGAATAAAAGATCGGTCTAACTCCGCTTCAACTTTTTCTTTTATTTTAGAAAACTGGGTTCGAAAAAAAGTTCTTTCGTTGTTTTATGTTGTTTCGCGAGCATTAGACCTTAATTCCACTGGAAAACTAGACGGTCTTCTAGATGCTAGCAACCCTTTTTCCGGTTTCCAATAGAAGTGGAGTTTGACGGTTCATTTTATTTATGGGCAAAGATCAAAACAAATGAAAAAGTAAAGCATAGTAAGAATGGAGAACACTGCAAAGAGAACACTATAATAGGAAAAGAAAACTCATGAGTGTCGATAACACACACATCTGAGTAGATACCAGATTTTCTCTTCTCTCTTCTTGTTCGGAACCTGCCGCTTTATATCCATTTAAATCCGTTTGAAAGTGAAATTTATCGATCTCCTTCAACTCTGAACATTACAGCTGTGTTTTTGAAGATAATGGAAAGTTATACAAATTTATAAATAAGCACACACCCAGAAATTCCTATTTTTTAATGCATCCAAGACCAAAGTTGCCGTGCTTTAAAGCCAGTGTTTTATGGTACAAAATATTTAGCTGGTCAAGACAATCCACAGGTCGACGAATTGCATGAACGGTAGTCACAAGAAAGCTGGTCTATTGGTGAACTTTGAACAAAAAAAAAACAAACAAACAGAGAGACTTCCAAGGGCCAAATTCATAGATTCACAAGCAGTTACTAAATGTTAATGGTAATGACAGTTTCACCACCCAAGCATAGCAACCGATACAAAAAAGACAGAGGGAGAGAGAGAGAGAGAGCTAGGCCAACTATTTGGATGGCGACCTAGATTGAGATGGCGTCACATCACTGAGGTTCAGTAGGAGGTAACTAGTCCGCTAGTGGGCCAGGTCTCATTGAAACTCAATCTCGTGACGTCACCATTTAACTTGTTGGCCAATCAAAATCGGCAAAGTGGGCGCGACTGGATTACAGAGCGGAATAGTTAACAGTTTCACTGATATTCTCAAGGAAAGGCCAATAAGAAATGTGTATACTTAATTATTTTGAGAAGCAATACGTTTTCATTTCAAAGTCTTATTCTTAACTTGTTTAAGTTACTTCGGAATATACAGGGGCTGAAGAGGGGAGACGATAGAAACTCAATGAGAATTCAACCTATATCAATATCATCATTCTCATATTACCAGGCGTATAATGGAAGGCTAGATGCTCCCAAGTAGGAGGGGGGGGGGGGGCCGCAGAGAGAAAAAAGTATTTTTTATCACGCCGACAGTCTGACATGTTTACCATAATTATGACAATATAAAAAGTTCGATGTGAGGATTTAAAGATGCCCCGTCGTGCAATGAAAGAGCTCCTGATTGCAGACTGTGCTTGGGTAAACTGTTACAGAATAAAACTGTTGCACTTATCTTGTTATTTTACTCAACTCAGGCTAGATGACCATGTACATAAATAGAGAGAGAAGTAGAAAAGGATAGAAAGTAAAAGCAGAAGGAAACTAATTTGAATCGAGGAAAATCAGACGCACCTCAAAAATAAGACGGCGTAAAAATGTGAATAAACGACATGAAAAAAAAAGCGATGCCTTAACATATTTACTGAAGAGAGAGAGGGAGAGAGAGGCGAAAGAGAACGTACGAGAGAGAGGATAACAGAAAGAGAGACAGAAAGATGGCTAGGAGAACAAGGTGGTCTAGAGGCAAGGTGCTCGCCTCTCATGCCAAGGGTCCCGGGTTCTAAACCCGGGCAGTGCATGCATGTTGGAAATTGGATTTTTCTCATATTTTCGGAGGGCCCGTGTGCACGTTGCGCACGTTAAAGATACCTTGGCAGTTGGAAATCGTAAAGAGTAGGCCGAAAGGCCGCTGCCCGGGCAAAATTGAAATTAATAGATTAAAATTTATCCATATCATCTCCCCCCTCCCCCCCCCCCCCCGCCAGAACAAGATATAATAAAACAAGTAAAGTGAGGTGTAAATGCCAAGGGCAGCGAACCTCCTAAAATAAAGACCTCAAATCAGATGGCTAGGAGAAAGAGAGAGAGGCGAAAGAGAAAGTACGAGAGAGAGGATGACAGAAAGAGAGACAGAAAGATGGCTAGGAGAAAGAGAGAGAGATAGATAGATAGATAGATAGATAGATAGATAGATAGATAGATAGATAGATAGATAGATAGATAGATAGATAGATAGATAGATAGATAGATAGATAGATAGATAGATAGATAGATAGATAGATAGATAGATAGATAGATAGATAGATAGATAGATAGATAGATAGATAGATAGATAGATAGATAGATAGATAGATAGATAGATAGATAGATAGATAGATAGATAGATAGATAGATAGATAGATAGATAGATAGATAGATAGATAGATAGATAGATAGATAGATAGATAGATAGATAGATAGATAGATAGATAGATAGATAGATAGATAGATAGATAGATAGATAGATAGATAGATAGATAGATAGATAGATAGATAGATAGATAGATAGATAGATAGATAGATAGATAGATAGATAGATAGATAGATAGATAGATAGATAGATAGATAGATAGATAGATAGATAGATAGATAGATAGATAGATAGATAGATAGATAGATAGATAGATAGATAGATAGATAGATAGATAGATAGATAGATAGATAGATAGATAGATAGATAGATAGATAGATAGATAGATAGATAGATAGATAGATAGATAGATAGATAGATAGATAGATAGATAGATAGATAGATAGATAGATAGATAGATAGATAGATAGATAGATAGATAGATAGATAGATAGATAGATAGATAGATAGATAGATAGATAGATAGATAGATAGATAGATAGATAGATAGATAGATAGATAGATAGATAGATAGATAGATAGATAGATAGATAGATAGATAGATAGATAGATAGATAGATAGATAGATAGATAGATAGATAGATAGATAGATAGATAGATAGATAGATAGATAGATAGATAGATAGATAGATAGATAGATAGATAGATAGATAGATAGATAGATAGATAGATAGATAGATAGATAGATAGATAGATAGATAGATAGATAGATAGATAGATAGATAGATAGATAGATAGAGATAGATAGATAGACTGACAGACAGAAAGAGAAGGGCAAATACAATGGTGTTTGCTTTGTGTATCCTTGCATGAAACGGAGAAGCATTAATACATGGAAAGGTGAGAGGCTGAAAGATTAATGGGCTCATAATGTGAGAAGGAACTGATGCTTGGACCAGAGACCTCTCAAACATAGCATTTTTTACTCAGCTATAAATAAAATATCAAGTAGAATGCAGAGAGAGAAAGAGAGGGAGAGAGACAGGGCGAGAGAAAAAGGGGGGAGAAAGAGAGAGAGAAGGAGATTGGCAGAAAAAGAATGAGCCTTATTGAGAGAACGACAATGCTTTGAAAATCCACAGGGTGTGATAGAGAAAGAGAGAATGAGAAAGAGAGATACAAACAGAGAAAAGGCGAGAAAGAGAGAGCGAAAGAACGACAAACAGAGAAAGAGAGCGAGAAAAAGACAGAGAGAGAAACAGAGAAAAAGAGAGAGAAAGACAAAGAGAGAGAGAGAAAGACAAAGAGAGAGAGAGAGAGAGAGACGGAAGGGAAGAGGTGGGGCGCGGAAGAAAACAGAAGGAACAAGTAAAAGTCAATGTTCCAAAAGTCCCTGTAATTATTTTCTTTACATTTACCATAAAAACACACAGATCAGATCCTCAATAACACGTTCCACCAGTCTCTCCCACTCCCGCTTCTCGCTATGATTTCCTCACTCTGATTCCCGCGTGCCTGCGTAGTGAGTGCAGGAAAAAAACAACATGTTTACAGTACTGGTGAGAGTCAATGCTAATGTCCGCTCCGCTTCCGCAAGTTGTTCATTGTAGTCTCTGACACAGTGGTGGCACCTCTGATACAGAGTTCTGCACTCTCCCAGGCACAGTTCCGTCCCTCGCGTCCCTTGGCATGATCTTTCTCTTCCTCCCTCCTCGCAACCGCCCCCCCCCCACCAACTACTCTTTTTGTCCGTCTTTCTTTCCACTTGCCCCCGAAATTTTTCAAGATTTTTCCTGTCAAACCCTCTCTAAAGAAACCAACAAACGAAGGGGCCTTTCATAAAGTAAATGCACTCGGAGGGGAGGGAGGAGCGGTGTCTTCAACATGTGAAAATCTTACAGGGGAGAGGGGGGTTCTTAGGAAACATATGTATTCGTGACAAATTATGGAAATGAATAATTAAAACTGAAAAATGAAACAAAAGCAAAGTGAATATTTGGATAACATAATTTAACCCAAATATCGTGTTTTATGATATAAGATTCAAATAGTCCAAACAAAATGCTAGTTAAAGTTTTGGAACATCAAGGCTTGATCATAGACATTCATCATTCTGGTCTCCGTAAGGTCGTGCAGGGAGAGGAGACGGGGATGGGGGGGGGTGGGGGGGGGTGGGGGTGGGGTGAAGCCAAATACCTGAAAAATACGCTCAGAAAAAGGGGGGGGGGAGTGGGAGATGTCAAAATTGCCAAACTCTAACAAGAAGATTCTATGGATGACCCTAGAGCACGGGCAATGACCCCTCTGGAAAATAAGGAACAAAGATACCCGTACCTATGGTGTGAAACAGAACAGAAACCCCCTGAAAATTACCTGGAAGCCCTAAAGTTCCACAATCTCTACAGTTTCACAAACTACAGCTTTAGACTCGCTGACACAGTCATCTGGACCATGGAGGAAAGGGGAAAGAGGAAATCATTGTGATAGTTGGGTAGTTCTCGTGTTTATAGAAAAAAACAGTGATTTCCCAATCACCTTAATGGTAGACCTGGAATCATTTTCTGCACTAGTTTCTTTTAAATGCTCTGATTCACTGTCATGACAATATCATCAGTGTTAATATAATAATAATAATAATGGAGATCATTTATATAGCGCCAAATCCAAACAAGTTCGCTCTGGGCGCTTTAAATTTACAGAAAGTCTTGTTCTCTCGATTTGCATCTCTCTCTCTCTCTCATTCTTTCTCTCTCTCTCTCTCTCTCTCTCTCTCTCTCTCTCTCTCTCTCTCTCTCTCTCTCTCTCTCTCTCTTCTCTCTCTCTCTCTCTCTCTCTTTCTCTCAGAGCAAATTGTAATATGATGAGAACCGCTGAATTCTATATTTCATTTAGTTCATATTAATCACTGTATCAGTGCGGCATCAGTGATGTAACGTTTAGTTAGCTAACGGATAAACCTGAATTTTCTCAAGTCACGATACAGCCTTTCTTGCACTGAACAGACGACAGCAAATTTATTACGTTGGGGCCGCTAATTATGCTAAATTTACTGCATTTCCATTCCCTCCGGTCTGTAAACTAATCAAGCCTAGCTGTGTTGATGTAATACCCAAGACACAGGATAATGAGAGGGATCAATTCGTCATTTTCCGTCCGTCACTTGCGCGCGTATCATTCATGTCAACAGTGCCACAATTCGCATCACACCCCTTCATAACTGAACTGAGGAGATTAGTACCACAGAGCTCTGTGAGCAGTACTGATTGTGTTTGTACGCGCACAAATTGTGGACATAATTAGTGAAAGAAGGAATTGTTCGTCTCGGTCTTCTGTCTCGGGTAATTACATAAATGTAAAAACTGGCTCGTAAATGTAAAATGCGTGACGACAATTAAATGTTATGAAATGATCTTGTTGACCTTTCTCAATTTTTGTAAACTTTCACAATTCTGATTTTAAACAACCAGTGCATGATTTCTCAGAACTGAATACAAAATGTTTACGAAGGCGACTGGCCACGTCTCTTTTGCTTAGTTTCATTTGTTTTCATCAGTGATAATTATAAGCTGGTTTGGTTTTCTATATTTTCATTTCAGGGCCGTGGCTTCGAGGGGAGAGGCATGAAATTGCTTTTCAAACACGTAGGAATTTCATGAAAGAAAAAGTTACTCAACACCGTCATATTGTCCATACATACATAAGACAAAAAGAACGGCAGACAGACGGACGGACGGACAAACAGACAGACGGGCAGACAGACAGAGTAGATAGATAGACAGAGTAGATAGACTGAATCATTTCTTACCATTCACATTTTTATTCATTCTCCCGCGGGTCGAGCTGCTATTGAAATTATCCATCCATTTTTCGAAAATTACGTCGGTTCTATAATACAATACAATTTGTCTGCCTATTTCCCAAAGTATGGTCTGGTTTTAGAATCTGATAAACATTAAACCTGTCACATTTTCAACCAATTCAATCCAATACCGGCCAGAAAATTTTCACACTATGCCCAACAGTGTCCCCGCTACTGTTAAATGGGAATTTCCAAATTTAACACTCGTCCTGCTGTTCCAATCATGTTTCGGTCTGAGCTGTTAACGGCATGTGTGCTCATTATATCCACTTATTTACAAAATACGTTTTGTTGTTGTTGTTGTTGTTGTTGTTATTATGTTGTAGTTGTTGCTGTGGTTATTGGTTGTTATTGCAGTTGATCTGTTGTGGTCACTATTTTCAAATTGGCCACCAGTTCACCCATGCACTCAAATGTCCACCCTTCTCTCCATCTACTCATCCGCCCATCCATCATTGTCCACAGGTCTTTCTCTGTCCACCCATCTAGCCATCCAGCGATCCAACCATCCATCAAACTATCCATCCATCCACCCATCCATCCACCTACCCACCCATCCATTGATTCATCTATCCATCCATCCATTGACCCACCCATCCATCCATCCACCCATCCATCCATTCATCCATCCACCCATCCATCCATCCATCACCCATCCAAGCATCCATCCATCACTCATCCATCCATCCACCCATCCATCCATCCGTCCATCCACCCATCCATCAACTCATCCGCCCAACTGCGGTTCTCTCAATCATTTAATCATTTTACCAATCTGCCCGTCATTTACCTCCGCTTCATTTGCGCACTTATTCTCTAGAACATTCCTCTGCCCATCCCTTCCCACCACTGAACTGCGTCCATCAACCTTCCTAATCTATTTTAAGCCTCAATTTTGTCGGCACGCCAACCAGACAACTGCCAGACTTTATATCAAGTTTGACACAGTATAAAAGTGACGTCTACTTGTTAAAATTGCAACAGACGGAGTTTATTGATGAAGTGTAATTGGTTAGAACTAACGACCCTGTCACATAGTAATTTTTCATCGCTGTGTTAACAGAATGCCTTTGGTCAGAATAGATATAAGCTAAAATTGCATTGAACTTTCACGTTAATCTGGCATTCAACATTGTAAAAGAACAAACACAAAAAAGAAGCAATAAAAGAAAAGAAACTAGACCAATCCGTCCCCCAGAATGCATTATACAACTGAGCTGACACCAAAAAATAAATATTTCGCCTCGATATACATTATTTTATTCACTTTGCTCAAAACCATGAAAAATAAGATAGGCCGTTATGTGAGCAACATAAGGACGATGTTCAATTTTATTTCTATGTGTTTCCTTTTACACTGAAAATGTAAAGTAGCCTGCATAATTATCACACAAAATCCCGCAAGATACGTTGTAGTTTGGAATAAATGAATCGGTTTGCAACCGTGTCACTCTAGCACACTCCAACCAAACTATCTCAGCAACATTTAAAAAAGAGGCAAGTGAAAAAACGTTGGTGGGAGAGGGAGGAGGAGGGCCAGGCAATGTGTGAAAACAAAGTTGCAGCAGTGTGCGCACGGAGCAATTTGTTTATTAGTAAACACAGACGTGATGTGATATGCTTACGTGACACTTTAAACTGAATTGTGAACGTTCACGTTGTAATATAGTTAAAATTAAAATTAAATTTAAGAAAGAAAAAGACAAGCTGCAGATTGGCCGTCACCTGTTGTTGTTATTAGATTTAGTAACACATTGGGTCTGTCGGGAAATGTTAAATTTAAAAGTAGGTGTGTGTCCATTAACTTAATGTGCATGTCACAAACAATGTCAAAATTGGGCAAAAAGAAAAAAGTTGTATGTAGCGAAACCCTGCGTGAGAAATAAAACCCAAACGATACAAAGCAAACTAAAGAGAAGACAGTGCATACAACCTTCTTTTTGCCCAATTTTGACATTGCTTATAGCCCTGCTGGGACCATACAGTTTTTCTGTGGCTTTTATGGTATTTCGTCAGTGTCACAAACAAACTCGCTTTTTGAAGTAAAATCCATTCTGTGAAATCGTGCACAATTTTATAAAAACAAGAATAATCAAAAATAATAATTATAACAAATAGGTAAAATAAAATGAAATCAGAAAAAACGAGGATAAACTAAAAAAGATAAGATGTACCAAAATACACATGAAGGAAAAAGTGAAAGTATGGCATAATGATTGCATGCGTTTCACACGGATAGATTCTGACCTGTTTTGTTCTAAACAAGACATTCAGCTGTCCGTGTGACAGAGGGACGGGAGGCAGTCTGTTGTATGTCCCCTTAATCCGGTTCCCATGTTTTTTCTCGGGTAATTGTTCCACATTTGGCGTGGTAAGTGTCGGCCTGTGGCAGCTAGAGAAATGTAGACTGACAGACAGAATGAGACGCGTTATTCATCAGCAGGAGGGCCTTTGTCGTCATTGGAATCCGTGAACGGAGTCGTATCTCGAGTTACGACGCTGTACTGACATGGATAAATATCTCTCATTGTATTAATGTGCATCTTCAATAAACTAAAATATGGATTTCTATGGCAAAATCAGACAGGTTATTCATCAACAAGATGGCTTTGTCGTCATTGGCATCCGGGAATAGAGTCATATCTCGAGTTACGGCGTTGTCCTGACATGGATAAATATCTCTGCATCTCTGCAAAGTAAACTAAAATAAAAATTTCTATAGCGAAACCAGACAGTTCATTCACCAGCAAGAAGGTATTGGTGAGGGGGGGGGGGGGATCGTCAATGTCATTCGTGAACAGGGTCGTATCTCTACTTATGGCGTTGTTCGGGCGGCCGCATTGTAACTATGTCAATTTACAACTTTATCTATACTGTCGTAAACCCCTGGCTTGAATAAACATCTGTCGTTGTGGCAACGTGCATTTTTAAATAAATTAAAATACAAATTTTCTATAGCCAGTTGAGAAAAGTCATTCATTAGCAACATGACATCGTGGTCATTGGCATTTGTGAGGAGAGCCGTATCTTCTGTTATGACATTCATAAGTATCCCGTCATATGTCGATGTGCGCCCTTAAATACACTCGGATGTAAATTTACGTAGTCCAGTTTCTATTCAGTCGTATGTGTAATTACGGCGCTGTCCTGACATGAATAAATACTTTTCTTTATGTCGATTTGGGTCTTTAAATACACTCAGATGAAAATTTCTTTCGCTCAGCTTCCATTCATGGAACATTTCAATGATAGGATAATTTAATTAAATTACGTGCTCGTTAGCCAAATTTACGAGTTTGGCTTAGGACCAGAACAGTTGAAGTAAATGTTTGGTTTTGTCAGATGAACAGTTATGTGATTTCAGTTCCTCTGTATGGAGCTCTATTATGTTTAACCCTCTAAGCCCCATTTATCACCAGTGATACAGAGAAATTTATCACACGGCTGCAGTTCCCACAAGAACTCAAGGCAAGAAAATTTATTTAGAGGAATTTCTACAATATACACTAAAGCCACCAAAACAACCATGAAAATCCCTTAATAATGCCCTTAAGAACAAATTCTCACAAAATTAGAGTTTTCCCACATGCAGAAAACGGGGGCATGGCTTAGAGGGTGAACTATTTGAATCTATATATTATTGTTATTAATTATAGAGAAACTCTACGATATGATATCACGTCTTTCTCTATTTCTCAATTAAACACTAACAAAATAATGTGGACCTATAACCTTCAACCTTTACATACATCTAACATCGACTCCGTTATGTAAACTTCGTCTATTCAAAATATAAGCAATCGTGAAGGTTTCATTTTATTAATATTATCTGCTATTTACGACTGACGCAGACTGCATTTATGGCGCAGTTTTCAGAGTAATTGTGTATGTGTGTATTTTCACTAAACAAAATGAGATGTGCATCAGCTGGATGCGGAGAGTGTAAGATGGGATGCGACAGGTGGGATGATTGGTAAATAGAATCAAAGAATTTGCTAGTAAGCTTTTGCAGGTGTTGGGTGGTATCGAATTGAGTTATTGTGGTTAAAGATTACAATATGTGGTTTATGTTCTGTTTGTTCTATCGCTTGACGTGGCATAACCGAGCCTAGAAAGTGAGGGATAGAGGGTTTTTACAAAAGCGGCGAAAGTCATACAATGAAAAACAGATGAGTAGGTGAAGTGGATAAGGCAAGAGAGTGAGAGGCATCCTATGGAAGACGTGAAGAGAGAGAGAGAGGGAGAGAGAGAGAGAAAGAGACAGCGAAAACGGATGATAGAGAAATAAGGGAGGGGGAGAACCATAGGTGACGGGAGGACAGAGAAGTTGTAGACGGTAAAGAAGATGAAAGACTGAGAAAAGATGAGGACTTTGGTAGGTGCGAGAGAGAGAGAGAGAGGGCTGAGAGAGGGACAGAAAGATTAGGGAAAGACAGAAAACGGTAAAAGGCAGACCGATGTGGTAGGAAATGGGTTGGAAGGGGAAGAGAGGGTATGGGGATGGAGAGACGAAAGAGTAGGGTGACGGAGGCAAACAATGGAAAAGCGTATTACCGTCACACAACAAACATAATGTGCACAGTGACAGGAATGAAAGAAAGACTCAGAAACGCAGGGATGAAAATCAAAGAAAGGACTGTCAGAAAAATAACGGAGATAATGTGATAACGATGTTGTGTTGCAACAAGCAGAAACAGCAGGACCCATCTGGCAGTGAATGGCCGGAGTCGCCGTGAAAAATGTGGGATGTGCAGCTGGCTAGAACAAAAACAGTGCATGGCGACTTCAGCAAGAGAAGGTAAAAACGGAAATAGAATTACGGGATGAAAGTAAGAAGAGAGAACTGGAGGAAATTGAAGGCAGATCCGGGAAAGCACAAAAATAACCAGTTTTACGGTAAGAAGAAACGGAAGGAAAGAGGGGAAATGATGACAGGCGGAATTTGTGAACAAAAAGACATCGATAATGATATTAAGAAAGACAGCCATGAAATTTCTTTTCTTGCCGGTGTGAAAATTGAATAGAAAGGAAGATGAAAAACAAGAAAAATTGACAGAAGAGGAAAAATAGAAAGAAGAAACAGAGAAGGACATCTTGCTAAAAGTTCGCAGAGAGAAAGATAGACAGAAAGTATGAAGTAAAAAAAGTGAACATGGAGAGGAAAAGGAGATGGACGGGAGAAATAAAGTTGGGCATCTAGATCTAAATACAGAGAAAGAAATTTTGATAGTATGAAGGACGGAAAGTGAAGAACAACGAAAGAACAAATGAATGTAAGAAAAACACGGTCCGTGGAAGAACGAAATAAAAATAAAAGAACAAACAAACAAACAAAATTCCCCAAGTAAAGAAAAAAAAAAGTGCTGTTTTAGCATAATAAAATGAAAGTTCAAGGTAGAAAATTACCCATTAAAAAAAAATGAAACAAAACGCAATACAAAATTAAGGAAATCTATGCGTCAAAGCATTGTTTACAAACTTACCACAAGCAAACAAGCGCGTCTCCCTTGTAAGATCCAAAGAAGCCGTAGAAATATTATCCCAGCACTGTCTATGATCAGCTGATTTCAGATATATAAACAAACACACACTGTGAGTGTCCTCATCTACACTCTAAACGCTAAATCTCTCACAACGGCGTTGCTACCCACAGAAGCGCCGGTAGCGTTACTGAAGCGTGCAGCGGCTACCCTCCAACTTTACGCAGCGCTCTAGCACTAGAGGAAGCGAGAGATGGCTTTCATACTCGCAAGGGTTTTACGCGCCGGTTGTGGATGCGAACTTCTCCCACACGGCGTACTCGGGTGCGAACTGGTATTGAACGCCGGGTACTAGAGTGTCCCAGTGACTTGGGGTGGGCTAGAGTTAAAGTTTGGGTGGAGAGTGAGAGGGGGAAAAGAGAAATGAGGAAGGGCGGGAGAAAGATGAGAGAAGAGATTAGGGTGAGAGACAAGTAGAGGGATGAATTTGAGTAAGAATGTAGGTGAGTGTGTGTGAATGTGTGAATCGGTGAATCATTTGAGGTAAGTACTATAGCCGTTTAAAATGACATTTAGTTTTATAAGAGAGAGAGTCAGAGGGACAAATACAGGCAGAAAGAGACAGACAGAGAGAGAAGATGGGAGAGAGAAACGGAGAGTGAGAGAGGAAATGGAGAGGGTGAGAGAGAGAGAGTGAAGGAAGTGAGAGAGAGAGGGTGAGAGAGAGAGGGGGCAGGGATCAGAGGAGGGGTGAGAGAGGGGGAGAGAGCAAGAGAAAACCAGGATAGGAGAGAGAAGGTGAGAAAGAGGTAGAAAGAGGGGGAGAACAGGAGGGTGCGAGAGAGACAGAGAAAGGGGGGGGGAGGGAATGGGGAGAAAATCCGTGACCAAGACAATGAAGGAGTAGATCATCGTCGAGATATGTTATTATGGGTGAAAAGGGGGAGAGCTTGTCGTTTAGTTTGTTCTTAGGTCAATTAATGTAATGTCTATTGAAGCAGACTATAAATCATTGATCGAGTCAGTCAGTTGTGTGGCATAAAAATAATAAATTAATCAGTCACTCAACATGCTGGTAATCATTTAATTATTCATAAATCACGCTTGTAATCAATGAATCAATCAGTAAATCATTTGGTCAGTCAATCAGTCATACACCATGCAGGTAATCAATCAACAAATCTGTGAATCACCCAATCTTGCTGATATTTAATCAATAGATCAGTCATACTATCTGCAGGTGGTCTATCAATCGGTCAGACAGCCTGCCCAAAAATACATGACACAATCACTCTGCTATAGATCAGATAAGCCACCCCAAAACTGAATTTCAGTCATGACTTACAGAAATCATTACGATCAATCCTACAGTCAAACACTCAGTCAAACATCCATAAAAGTGTCTAGATTTCTAGCCAAGTAAAAGTACTCTCTTGTGCGAACGAAGATTATAATTTACAACAAATCAAAATATTGGCACTTTAAGAAACAGGTGCCAATTTTCCAGTGTTTACCAAAGATAATAATTATTGATATTTGTCTATTTAAAGACGAACTGCTTTTAAACAGTGAGTTTAAAGAGAAATAGGGCTATTAATTAACAGTTTTTGAAAATACAGAAACATTTATTTTAAGCGACAATTAAACATCTAGTTTTCCTATGTTTGAGCATGTTTACTTAAAAAAAAAAAAATCCATTTCATAGCAATTAATTCTGGAATCCAGAAAAGTCCGCTGAATTTGCCTTTGTTGACTTAGCGACAGATCCATAGATTTTTTTTTTTAAAAATGAGATTATTTATTTCGTTTTTTCTTCTATCTGATGGCATTGGCGAACTTCGCAAAATGATGTATAGAGATCGGATCAGAGTTCAGGCCCTTGTCTCATCAAACATAATGTTGCCGCAGTTTGTTCCCTTGGCTTTTTGGTACAAGAGTTGAGGGGTCTCAGTGTCAGCTTTAACATGGGAGGTCGACATGGACAAACTGTGGTACAACTAAATCAAGATGTGAACTTGTTAGTAGCCTGACTATCACACTATTCAGTGATTTTTTTTTATTTTCATACTTGAGATAGTGCTTAGCAATGGTTGAAAACATTAGCTACCGTAAAATTAATGGTATTCAGAGATCTCTGACACAGGTTCTGGCGCCGTTTATAAATACAACATGGTTTTCTTGACACAGAACGAAAAACAGTATCCTGCCTGCCTATTTGATAATCTGTCCGACTGTCCGGCTGGCTGGTTGACTGTCTGTCTCTCTGTCTGTTGGCCTTCGTGCCTTTTCCTCCGAAACTTTAAAATTTTCAAAATTCTATTCTGTACTTTGATGTTACAATTGATTACATAAGCTAGTGTTATATGACCAAGAGCGTCTATGTGTGTGAAACTGAAAATTTGTATGGATGAGAGTGCGTGTTTTAGTATGAGATTTGGAAAGTGTATGCATGAATTATTGATGCAATGTACAGTGTCACGAGTGGAGTGAGTGCAATTAAGGGGATTGCTACAGAGCGGGTGTAGAATAAGAAGAGCTCACGACAGACGGATAGGAAAAGACGTGAAAGGGGAAGAGTAAAAATAACTCATGCAGACAAGTGGGAAAAGCGTGCGTGTATGAGTGGTGTGGAAGTCTGAATGAGGCGAAAGCGCTGGATTACTATCACTGCAAGTTAGAAGGTCCTAGGGATCGGACCTGTGAATAAGAGCCCATCGGGCGGACATAAGGGAAGCAGTCGAGAAGACTAGTGAGACAGTCTTTCCAGTAATGACTGGTGTCGGGGACGGGCCGCAGAGCCACCTCGATGAGCACAGGGGATAGGCCAGCATAGGGCCGGAGGCCACACATAGGCCAGAAGTGAGGCTGTCAGTGCAGGACAGTAGAGGCACATAAAGTCGTGGCAGTCAGGCCACGGACAGGGACGTAGATATGAGAGTGAATGAGATACTATATTGTTGCCATGTTGATAGGCTAGTGAACTGATACTATGTTGTTGCCATGTTGATGGCTATGGAAATAATAATGTGTTATTGCCCTGCTGAGGTGCTAGGGGAGTGCTAAGGTGTATGACAATAGGAAGGTGATATTGAGAGACTGCGGTGCCAGTGAATTATTAATGTACTATTAAGACCCTGAGGGGAGAGGCTGAGGCCGAGGTGCCTTTAGGAGTAACTACCGGATTGTGGATCCGAGGGAGAGTGTGTGTGAGAATAAGGCCGTTGTACGGCAGTTGATTTCAATAATATAATGTATGTAATTGCGCTATTATCGGTATAATTATGTTTAATAAATGTGTGAGTCTGATGGATTGTTCTGTTAAGTGTTAAACTTGTTTGTTCGTGATTGTTGTCCTGTCATAAACTATTACATCTCCCAGTCTGGGATTTGTGACATACAGCGCATTGAGTAATAATTTTATTAGAAATGCGCTATAGAAATTCTATATATTATTATTATTATTTATGTCTGTCTCTGTCAGTCTGTGTGTGCCTGCCCGATAGAATGTCGATCTGTAGGCCTCCTGTCTATCTCTACATCCATCCTCTTAGCTATCTTGTTTGTGTGTTTGTCTATGTTGAGAAGGAATGTAAATTACTGGATTTCATCCCGGCACACGCACGATATGAAAAGCTGTATTTGGCGTACTGACGCGGTCAGAGCGCTCATAGAATTGTCATTGGATATCCAGCCAAGTCCACTATACAAATTTCATTACGATTTTAAAAAAAATATAACAGGATAGAAAATTGAACAAAACAAAAAACAAAATCAAACAAATAAAAAAAAAATCTTAAAACATTTAACAAAGATTAATATACCGAAAGCTTGATCTGTCTTTCCTTTTCCTTTGCGTTGAACTGAATTGTTTCTGTATTATTTCTTACACGAGGGTTTTCTACATACAACCTTTTCTTTTTGCCACATTCTGAATTTGAAATGAGAATTGCTTTGAAGGAACCAAGGCTGATGGCCCGCAAAGTAAAGTCTGGTTTTTGTCTCGGTCTTAAAATGAGATGTGAACTATGAAATTAAGCGTAACCTCGCGCACTGGCGAGACTGAAATAAATCTGTCTCACTAATTCGGCTGCTTCAAAACTGTCCTGAGTCAGAGAGCGAAAGAGAGACCTCGCCCACTGACTGAGACAAAACAGATGCCACAGACGCCTTAGTGCACCAACAGCCTAAAGCCATAAGGCGCACGAATGTAAGGGGGGGGGGGGGAACAGGCTTTGAAGAGTTAGAGAACTGCTGGTCCAAATAAAATGATCAGTTTTCTACACCAAACTAGTGCAAACTTTCAACACTGTACTTTTCGTCATTTTTTCCCATCATTCTGGCCTCTGGACACTAACACCAAATTGAATGCTCACGGCGGTATGTAAATGATTTTTATCGGTTATTTTGTCCTCAAAAAACAGTTTGCTCATTTTGACATTTTTGGGCTTCTTGCAGCTGATTGAATTCTAGAAAATTCTAAACACTTTTTCTTATAACTTGTCTTTCTTCAGGCTTTAGGAAAAGTTTGTTTTGTTCAGGATTCCATCATGTACGACTAATACCTTATAAAGTGACTGACAGACTTTCTTTCTCTCTCCCCTCTGTTCCTCTCTCTCTCTCCCTTTCTCTTTCTCTCTCTCCCTTTCTCTTTCTCTCTTTCCCGCCGTTCCCCCTCACTCTTTCTCTTTCTCTCTCTCTTTCAAGCTCTCTTCCTCTGTTCTCCTCTCTCTCTCTCTTTCTCCCACTGTTCCCCCTCTGATCTCTCTCCTCTTCTCCCCGTCTCGCTCTCCCCCCTGCCCTCTTTGCTCTTCCATATCTCGCTCTTTCTCTCTCTTTTTCTCTCTCTCTCGCTATTTTTTTTCTCTCTCTCTCTCTTTCTCTCTCTCTCTCTCTCTCTCTCTCTCTTTCTACTCATCCACCTGAAAACTTTCACCTACATTTTCTTCCCTATCTCTTGGGTAATTGTCTCTTATTCCCCCCCCCCTTCCTTCTACTCCCCATTCCCCCCCTGCGCTCTTCCCTTCTTCCATCCTCATCCCATTTCCTACAACAGCCTCTCTGCCGCTCAACGTCCTACCATTACGATATTCTAAGTAATTAAGTGGAGCATTTGACATTTGGAACAAGAATAGTATTGCTTAGAAAATAGAGAGCATTCTCCTTGGGTCGCTCGTACATTTATGTTTTCTCACAATTCATCACAATTACCCACTGATCAAATGTCATCGTTCCAATATAGCTCTACATTTTAACAGAACCTGTGGATTACGTGCACATCCGAAGAAAGCATTATGCCTGCGGATTCTACAACTTTTACTCGTTTACAAAAAAAATTTCCAAATCTATACAAAACAACTTTTTTTTAGAATTTTACCAATGTGTTAAAATTATGAATTAAATTCTATGTTAAACTTAACAGCTCTGAATTCGAAACATAAATAAAGAAAATTTACCCAAATAGACAGCGAAGGGCGCAAAGTGGCCGTTACCGTGCCGACGGGCCATAAAATCCAAAGTCAAACTCAAACACAGGAAAGAATTATTTTTTTGACGTGGACCCGCAGCGCATCCTGTCCTTTCTGAAGAAAGCCGAAACCTACAAGATGATTTAAGCGATTTTTATCATAGTTTTACAAAATTGATATTTAAAGAATAGACACACTTTTCAGTACGGGCGTTTTCCCGTTAGATTTTTTATTTCACTTTTTCTGATCTTATCTATAAAAATCTGACAGCTAAAAATTAACCCCAAGTAAGATAGCGAAAAACCGTGAAAGGGGCAACTGCCGGGGCTCAGTTAAATCCAACTCAAAACTCAAATCAAAATCTCTGCCATGTTACGGGAAAATGCTGTAGACGCCAGTCTACGTCAAATTCATATTTGAACGTCAATTTATAGAATGAAATATGGTCTTGTTGTTTTTTTTTAGTGAGTTATACGATTAATAGTACCAGAGAGTATGTTTGTATGCGTTGAGAGAAATCACTAGTGATCGATTTGCACTAAGAGAGCCCCTCTTCATGTACTAATATGCCTGTTATTGAATTATGATAACATATAATGATGCGCAAGATTCGTGTGCTATGTATTATGTGCTATTAAACACGTTGTGAAAGTGAATTTCTCTAATGGGATATCACAGTGACTCTTATCTTGTCAGATCTTATCTTATCACAATATAAATTTGTCCACATGATGTAGGCAATAAAGCGCTGTTTTTGTTGTTTTTGTTGTTGTTGTTGTTGTTGTTTTTCTTTTCAATCTCTTCATTCAGGAAAGTTCTTAATCCATTGTTAACACACGGTGATCCCGAACATTCAGTGATTCATGTCACAGGATCCACAACATAACGGCAGAGAACGAGAGCGCAAAAATCGACTGAAATGTGTATGCCAGGAAGGCAGAACTCATTAACGCTGGCCAAACAAAGAAATGAGAGAAGATTATTAATTTTGGCGGCAAACCTGTCACATCAATGCTCTGACATCTAACGAGACACCCAGCACGGTTTATACTGTAATATCGAGATCTGTGATGAGCACCGTTTGTTTCTGCAGAAAATTGTTCTATATCGAGATATTTTTTTGGCTTTTATATTCTTTGTTCCTCGATCAAAATGTCAAGATGGCTGTCAAATCAAACACAGCTAGGCGCTGGTTCTTGCAGCCTTTTAGTCAGTACATTGATTTGCATGGCCTGGAGGTTCCTTCATTTCTGTTTGTAAACACGAGAAAGAAAAGCTGTTTGAGGACTGAACTCGTGTGCTCAATAATGCAGAAGAAGACCAGGCCGAGGGAGATTCAGAGAATGTAGAGAGGCTGGCAAATTGTGTTTTGTTTCCTGTGAATTGATAAAATCCTGGAGAGGGATGTGTGGACCTCTGGGGGATGAATTGTCTTTCTCTCTCTCTCTCTCTCTCTCTCTCTCCCTCCCTCTCTTTTTTTTTTTTTCGTAATTTCTTTCTCTATTTCTCCTTTTCATTTTTTCTGTCTTTCCTTCTTTCTTTCTTTTTCCTTTTCCTTTTCTTCCCCTCTATCTTCATTCCAACAGTTCTTTTTTTTATTCCCGTGCTCTCCTCTCTTTCAGTTTTGTATTTCTTTCTCTTTTTCATGCTTTTCATTATCCCTTTTCCAATACGTCTTTTAATTTTTTCTTTTAGTCTCCGTTCTTTCTCTCTTATTCTTCTTTCTCTTTTCTTTCTTTCTTTCTTCCATTTCATTTTTTTTTCTCCCTATGTTCCTTTCAGGATTTTGTAAAGCTTTATATATATATTTTTTTTTTTTTAATGTTTTGTTCCTCCGCCGCTAAAGATGGCCGTTGGATCAGCTGATGAGTGTAACTTCGAGATATATGTCTAAGCGTTAAAATGCCTGCTAGTTGCATTGTAGTTGATTGCTATGACAGTGGGGAAAGGATGGATCCAAGCTGGTCACATTCCCTACCATCCGTGTAAACAAGGGAAAGGAAGTGAAAGAATTGACTGATCGTCTCCCATTGAACATGTACACACGTGCCATTGTTTACTGTAGCGACCTACTTTAGTTCGCCGCGGGTTGGCTCATGGCTCGCAGTGCAAATCAGCCAACGAATCAAAATCAATGCCACAATCGCCATGGTGCGGAGACCAAAGATGGCGGATATGTGTATTCTACCTATGTTTCTCTGCGTGTCTTATGTTACTTTGTGACGCCAGTATTTGTGCCCTCTTGCCCTTAAGGTTACCTCCATTTGCACCCGATCCCCACCCCCGGTCCAGTCTTCTCACTCACACCCATGTGTCCTAGCTGTCCGAGCGGTCATCGTGTGTATGAGTGAGTGTGTGCTCGCGCGAGCCTCGAGTGTATCCCTCTTTGCCTCCCTATCGCTCTACCCAGCCCAAACATAACGCCATAATTTATAAATATTATATTCTTTTTAATACCTGTCGTGACTTTTTTTTATCAGTCAGTCAACATTGCTCCAGTCCCCGCTCCTCCCGAGTTCCTCTACATTTACACTCCTCCTCGTCCCCCATCCCACTCACATCCAGCCCAATTTCCCCCCTCCCGTACTTACCACTCCAATTTTTTCTGTCTGTCTGTCTGTCTCACTGGTCTGTTGGTCACCATTTGCACTCCCCACCCCTCTTTTCGGATATCATCTGCATTTTCACCCTCCTTAATCCCCACATTCCACTCCTACCTCAAACCAATTTCTATTCACTCATCCAATTTGTCATCTATTTCTGATCTATTTCGGTCTCCTTTACCCGTGTGTGTGTCAGTCCGTCACCTCTCGTGTGCTTCTCCCTCCCACTCCCCTGTTCATCTACATTTACATCCACCGAGTCAGCAACTCAATGCAAATGCGACCCATAGTACTGGCGCCAAGCTTTGCACATCGGAATGACGTCGTTCCTTCCTAGATCGTCTGGTTACGTCATGGCGCTGAGTTCGATTTGATGTAGCAAGTCGGCCCTATGGTAATCCTACCAACCTACGAAAATCCTGTATAAATCTATGTTGGATTGACGTAGGGATGTCGGCTCTGCAGCTCCTCCCCACATCCTACTCATACCCAACCCAATTCTACTCACACACGCCCCCCCCCCCTTTCTACTCGATCCCCCACCGCCTCTGTCCAAAAGGTCACCCCCTTGTGTGTTTGATACACTGATCACTGATGAGTCGTCGGGACCGAACACCCAGAATTCCTCCACGTAAATTCATTACCTCACATCCTAGGGAGTGCCTCCGCTCCGTACAAAGCCGTTTCCTTTCCCAAGCGTCGGCCATGCAAAAGGGACGTAATTTCTAATTTTCTGGCACTAGGGGCGACAACTTTCAAACCGGTGAAGCATTGCATTGATTCCCCCGCCCTGATGGCAAGTCCTTGCTCATTGGCTGTAAATTTTACCCCTGGCCGGGGTCCCTTTGACGCAAGGTCATAATTCTGTCCTATGATTTTGTCAAGGTTTCTTCTTCATTTTCATTTGTTTTTTTTTTTACTTTTTTTTTTCACTGTGTCTCTGTCTTTGTTCTGTGACGTCTTTACACCACTCTGCTGGCTTCATTTGATTTGTCTTTTTCTCTCTTAACTTCCATCTTCGTGTGTCTCACTCAAGTTTAATACAATTTACTCTTCTTTCTCTCTCCTTCTCTCTCTCTCTCTCTCTCTCTCTCTCTCTTTCTTTCTCGTCCGCCTTCTCTCTCTCTCTCTCTCTCTCCTCTCTGTCTCTTGCCCTCTCCGACTGTCTCTTTTTTCTTTTCTTCTCTCTCTCTTCCTCTTTCTCTCTGTCTCTCTAGCCTTTCTCTCTCTCCTCTCTGTCTCTCGCCCTCCGTCTTTGTCTGTCTCTTTTCTTTTCTGCTCTCTCTCTCTCTTCCTCTCTCTCTCTTTCTCTGTCTCTCTTCTCTTTCCTTCTCTCTCTCTCTCTTTCTCCTCCTCTCTCTTTCCTAGTCGCATTTCGTTACTTGGTTCCAGCCTATGCCACTTAAGTTTTCGTTCTGCGCCATATTTTTCTTACTAATGGATCTTTGTCTAAATGTTTCTCTTCACCTTTCTCATTCCTTCTGCTTTTCACATTGTCCCATAAATGTTCTATCAACAAATACAGACAGCGAGACAACAACGGGAAAGCAATGCCTTATTCAAGATCATTAACTGAACTGTCACAATTGAATGCAGTGATAATTATTTTGTTTGGATCAAGAGTTAAAAATGTTTCTACTTCCCTGTGACGTGCATTAAACAAACTGCTCTATGAAGGATTCTTATTTTTCTGACCTGGGACCCACAGCGGATCTTGTCGTTTCTGAGGAAGGCCGAGGTCTATGAATTGATGTACTACATTTTCATCATATTTACAGGTTTCATATAGACATACTTTTACAGTACGGGCCTTTTCCTGTTAGATTTTCAACTTCACTTTTATTTGATTTTATTCACTGGAATCTGAGCGCTGAAAGCTAGCCCAACGAAAAATAAGGGGAAAAAACGTGCAAAGCGTAAAGCGAGCGTTATCGTGTCGATGCACCTTTAAAGCCAACCTCAAACTCGAACTCAAACGCCTACCAAGAGCATCGGTGCAGGTTCGAAGAGTGTTTAAGATTAATTCCTAGCAAAGGTAATATTTTTATCGTATTCCGTCCATTTTTACCAAAAATAAAATGGCGCCCC
Organism: Onchidella celtica; assembly: GCA_963931925.1. Classification (NCBI taxonomy): domain Eukaryota; kingdom Metazoa; phylum Mollusca; class Gastropoda; order Systellommatophora; family Onchidiidae; genus Onchidella; species Onchidella celtica. The sequence goes on from OZ007569.1 coordinate 45,156,218, forward strand.
GGGCCGTCTCACAATGACGTTCAATAGTGTATATCTATGCACAATGATCATTCGTTTAGTCCCATTTTTCTCAGTGTATCTCCATTTGTGCCACTCAAATCAAACTCCGGCATGAATTTCGTACTTTTTTATTTGAGAGAAAAACAGTTAAGTTGGTCGTGGGTGTTTGTTTAAAACCCCATAAGTCAACGAAACAAAACAATGTAACTGCTGATCAGTGCAACGTGACTATCTGATTAAGGTGAGCATTTCATCACAAAACACTGAAAAAAATGACATAAAGCAATTATGTTGGGATCGTGACAACATATTTTTTTTTGTTCTTTTTCGCAAGATATTATTAGAGATGGAAGGTGGATCTGTCAAGAAGGATAAAGACGCAGCACAGTCCACTTTGTGTTTAGGAGCTGTAGGAAAGTTTATATGAATTTATAATACTTTTATTCCCTTACTTACGATTGCATTTTGGATATTATATGTTGGTCTGAATATTTCTGACCGCTAAATTCCATCACAACGTCACTCTCTCTCAGTCTTCCTTATCTAATTCATCTTCCACCAGTACAGAGAATGGTAATTTATCTCTGCCTTAGTTCTTGTTTGTTCGATCTCCATTTTCTGCAAAACTGGAGATCTTTCAGTATGTAGAAGAGGTATACCAAATAAACACTTTGACATTTGCTTAAAATGCTTTGTGGTGCTTATGAAGATGTTTCACAGTGGCGATTTATTCTAACTCCAATATCATAGTACTAAAGTCGCAAACGTTTAATTTAACGTCGAATTTCCCATTGTGTAAAAAAGTGCAATTGGAACATTCAAGAACTAAGCTCGCTTTATGTTGACCATGCCATTCCACCAAAGATACTAGAATTGATAAGATAAGACAGCTGGTGTTTTTTAGCGTGCACAGATTTCGCACCGCCACCTAGAGGCAAACGCACGGAAGTCATGAAAAGTGCGGTATTTTACAAAGCCAAATAGGGAAAATATTGAATTTTGTTCACTGCTCAGCCATCGCTATAGGCCTTGAGTGGGAAAACTCTGGCTTTTTTTTTTTAATTTTAGCCGCCGTAGCACTGTCACAATTTTGCCTCATAAATTTACCATTATATCAAGCATCCTTTTCATACTATGCGCCATGGACTTCGCCCCCGATCAGCGCGCAAATTGTGTGCACGGTTATTTTAGTAGTGCGAAGTATGCAATGTCTCATCTTATCGATTCTAGTATCTTTGACTCCACTGCGAGTATCATTGAGGGAGAGATATGCTTTAATCGCCATTACTAAGCTACTACTACATTTAACAATATTGACCCCCGTTGTACAGCCCTCGTTGTGGTGTTGAGTAGCCCACGCTTACATAAATATTCCAACACTTAATCTCACCATCATTTCCATTACTTGTAATTACTGCTTTAACCACTTGCAATCTCCACAAGACCATTAATTTCTGGTTTCCAATCAATTTTCTTTTCTGAAGTTTTGTTGTTGCTGTTGTTGTTGTTGTTGTTTAACTGTTGTTGTTGCTGTTGTTGTTGTTGTTGTTTAACTGTTGTTGTTGCTGTTGTTGTTGTTTAACTGTTGTTGTTGCTGTTGTTGTTGTCTAACTGTTGTTGTTGCTGTTGTTGTTGCTGTTGTTTAACTGTTGTTGTTGCTGTTGTTTAACTGTTGTTGCTGTTGTTGTTGCTGTTGTTTAACTGTTGTTGTTGCTGTTGTTTAACTGTTGTTGTTGCTGTTGTTTAACTGTTGTTGTTGCTGTTGTTTAACTGTTGTTTAACTGTTGTTTAACTGTTGTTTAACTGTTGTTTAACTGTTGTTGTTGCTGTTGTTTAACTATTGTTGTTGCTGTTGTTGTTGCTGTTGTTGTTGCTGTTGTTTAACTGTTGTTTAACTGTTGTTTAACTGTTGTTTAACTGTTGTTTAACTGTTGTTTAACTGTTGTTGTTGCTGTTGTTGTTGCTGTTGTTGCTGTTGTTGCTGCTGTTGTTGCTGTTGTTGCTGTTGTTGTTTAACTGTTGTTTAACTGTTGCTGCTGCTGCTGCTGTTGCTGCTGTTGTTGTTGTTGTTGTTGTTGTTGTTGTTCTAGTCTCCTCCATTGGGAACTACTACTGCTACACTGAGTCCAAATTTGATGTACACACAAAAAAAAGTCAAAATGATGTTGCTTTTTCTTTTTGTTACTCGCGTAAAATTACCGCAGATTAAGGGGTATCACATGGCAGTTACCCATCTGAACATGAAAGCACAAATGTCGTATCAGGAAAAACCTTGTGAGAGTTATAAATCTGCGCAATCTGCGCAGAGATAGCCAAAATAATATTGTTTATATCGTTTTGTTATTCCTTATCCTTTTTCCCAAAACTGTACTAATCGGTTTTTGGCCACTTTTCAGAAGCAAAAAAAATAAACCGTTTTATTTTAGCACAATAGGTCTAGTTACGATGAAGTTTTGAACGTTTGTTATTCGATTATTTTCCGTCTTAGAAGTCCAGAACCAAGCTCATTCGATGCGGTTTTAAATGTGTAGTTGAATATTATACAAATCGATTTCCACTACAGCCACTACAGTCTTAGGGAACGGTAACGAATAATAAAGTTTACATTTCGGACGTGTCAATATACCCGGGCCGGAGCGATACCCATGTTGCCTTGCATTTTACGACATTACTATTTTGTCCTCCCACCAGACACCTCTTGATTTACCGTCCCTTATCCACTAGACGTGCACACATTATTTCTGGTCCTCCAAATAACACTGCATTAACCCTATCTTGTCTGGACGCTGGGCCCAGGCGCCTTTTCACAACCCTGGAGACAATGCATCTTCCCTCACACACAACTGCTGGTTTCGTATCCGCAGGAAGCGACCAATTACATTGGTCATGTCCAAATTCTGCAATCAGTCTATTGACATGGAAATCACGCTTAATTCAGAGGGGTTGTCTGAGAACTCGGACGCAGAGAAAGAAGCTGCTCCAAGAAGGTGCACTGGTCTGAAATAAAAGATTAATCTCCACGACAGAAAAGGGAGATAAATACATGCGGAGAAAGGCGCATAACTTGTGGCTGGTGATGTCATCCAGACAAACTGCGCCTGCGCAGATGTCCCGCTGAAAACTTGTTGAAGCTCTTCCGGCTACGTCCCGCGACAAGTTGTCATTTGATGCCGAGGGAAAATGGTGGCTTTGACATGACACCGCACGAACAAATATTGAGAAATCATATGACATAATTGCATGGGGAAGAGGAAAAAAAAAAAACGCACCGGCAGAAATGAAAGGGGACCAAAAAAAAAAAAAAACAGGGAAGGGGCAATTTCTTGTTTTCAAAAAAATTGTCCGGGAATTTTGAGGACATGAAATTTGCCGCAATCAAGAAAGGTCAATATTATCCCGAACTGTGGCCACCGTGACCTGGGGATTGGTTTTTCTGAACCTGTCAAAATATGACCCTAATTTACGCGCATCAAAATACGGCAGGAAACGTAGAAGGTCAAAAGTCAGTAGTCCCCACCCCCTCCTCCCCCCCCCCCCCTTCCACCTCAAAATCCCCCCCGAGAGTCTGCCCAGAACGCGAGAAATCGCCTGCGGTGGAACTCCTGCGAAATTTTTCAGGTTTCAAGATTATTCGCGTGAGCAAACAAATATTCAGATTGTGATTTCGGGTGATATTGGAATAATTTTTTATCGCAGTTGAATTTCTTCATCGGGACGGCGCAGCCTCGGCCATTTTTACAATTTTTTCCTGTTTTTTTTTTTCGTTTTGTCTCTTTTTTTTTCTTTTTCCTTAACTGCTTCTTTACTTCGTTTATCTTTTTTATTTCTGATCGTCAAGCTAGAAGATCTATCGGTTGGTTGGTTGGTTGGTTGGTTGGTTGGTTGGTTGGTTGGTCGGTCGGTCGGTCGGTCGGTCGGTCGGTCGGTCGGTCGGTCGGTCGGTCGGTCGGTCGGTCGGTCGGTCGGTCGGACGGTCGGTCGGTTGGTCTGTTGGTTGGTTGATCGGTCGGTCGGTCGGTCCGTTGGTTGGTTGGTTGGTTGGTTGGTTGGTTGGTTGCTCGGTCGGTAGGTCGGTAGGTTGGACGGTCGGTTGGTTGGTTGGTGCGTCCGTTCGTTGATTGGTTGTTTGGTTGTTTGGTTGGCTGATTTGGTTGGATAGCTGGTAAGCCTAGGAGCGCACTGACCTAGTTTGATCGGCCAACTAGTTGGATGGTGACGACGCGACAAGTAGATTCAATGAAACCTCCCACACCCGCCGACTATTTGGATCTCATTGAAAGTCAATGTCGTGACTTCACCATCCAACTAGCCGGGCCGATCGAATCGGTCCATATCATCTCAGAGCTGGCTATCTGACCATTTACGAACCATCCACTGAGACTCATGCATTATACAGAACAAACTGAATAAACAGGCTTTGAGTAAAGAACGTAACACTGCAATTACACTAAAACATTTAAAAGATACGATAGCAATTCTCGGTTGCGCAACAAAACAGAAAAAAGACCCCAAAAAAAATAAAATAAAATGCGGCCTAATGACGTCTCTTCTTTCTGTTTTTGTTTTTTGTATCCTTTCTATCAGTATAATGATTAACGCACTGGGTACCCAAATGTCAGTTAGTGCAATCATTTCCTACATGAAAGATCATAATTACGAAGGTAGTTATTAAGCAGACAAAAGGTCTGTCTGTTGAACGGGTGCATTTAATTCATTATGCACCTACCGGCATTTTTTATTTTTTTTACTTTTAATTTGTATGCCCTGGCAAATCGCATTAGGTACGGTTGGCGGGATGTACAATACTATACTTTTTCATGAATAACGTCACTTAGTTTCTCAAATCGGTCATACAGTCGCAAGGGCTCTGCAGGGAAAATGGCACTTTCGTTCCCTTTGGGTGATTTCGGTGAAAAGTAAGATTTTGGTTGGCTATAATTCCTCATTAGCTCTTACGCTACCTGTTACGTGTTTTCCATTTATAAAATGCCCAAAGAGTTGATCATGACGCCTTAATTGGAGAGCGTTTTTCCAAGACTGGGCAAGTCAAATTTTCCATAAAATGAGTTATGGCCGTTTTTAGATCGTCATTCACAATTAGTGTAAGATGCTTTGTACTAAGTCTTGTTCAGTTAAAACTTGCCATGTCCCTTCTTTATGAGTGTGTCAAATATAGGTGTTTTTCCAAAACTGGGGAAGACCAGCTAGACTTATCTTCCCAAACTTGGCAAATTTCTGTGGAGAATGCAGCAACCGCTTCCTCAAAGCTCAGCCCTTAAGTACAATTGAAACCACTCCTTAGCTAAAAGCATTTGCAAGAAAACTATTACACAACATGCTACTGTGTTATCATAGTGGTTGAAGTGGTAATGTCTGGCTGAAGTCGTCTCCAATGAGAAAGCAGAATTATCAGTATAGCTCTATTATTATTACTATACACATGTCATACATCACCATATTGAAACCCTGTAAGGTACATAATGTCGAAGTCTGGGTCAGCCAAAACTCGTTAAGTCCAATGGACTTAACAAGTTTTGGAAAAATGTAGGACAAAATATACCACAAGAATAAGTTCAAGATTTGTTTCGATACTTATCGTAAGTTAGCTTTGGTACCCTTTATCTTTATACTTAAAAGAGAATTCAAATGCTGCTTTAATATAGATATTAAAAACAAGGGCACTATCTCAATATCACTCTTACCCACATTTGGAAAAAACTCTCTTCAGTTACGAGAGAACCAAATTCGACTTCGATACTGATTTGAGTCCATAATTGTGTCGTAATAAATATTCATGGTATTTTCTGCAATAGACAGAACTCGGTCTATTTTGATAATCGAATACCAATGTTTTATTTGCACTCATTAATGACATCCCGATTCTATTTTTGTTTATTAGGCTGTCGTGTTTCACCTCCCCTTGCATGTCCGCGCGCGCGCAGCTTCGTTTTGATTGCCTGAATGTCGTTGCCAGCGTTTTGTCGCGGTGAAAGAAAAGCACTTGAAGGAAACGAGATGAGTTTGGCGCAAAAAGTCTCCCTGGCAGAATGGCGGGAATTATTTTATAACATGCAATTAGGGGCATTTGGCACATCTGCTTTTGTTGCGTTGTCCTCGTTAGTTTTGTTTTGACTTGCCTTAATCTCCCGCCAGCCCAGAAGCAAAATTCAAACAATTCGCAGAGAAGTAATGAGCTTATAAGAAGAAATGATTAGTTCTGCTATTTGCTTTGGTTTGTTTACTTGGAGTTTTCCAGACAAATCAGCAGCGCCGTGAGTACGGAACACCAGCAAATTAGTTCTGAACCATATTTGTCAGCAAGAGACTGAAACATTTTCATTTCATTTTATCTTATTTTACTTCATTTTATTTTATCTTATTTCATTCATGTTAGTTCAGGTTTTCTTTTCTTTTTTTTTTTTGCTAGTGACTTATTTCTCTGGAATCTTTGCAAATACCTAAATAACTTCAGACACACTAACATCTAATGGGTAATTTGATGGGTGATGGGTGATGGTTTCCTTCTATATATAACAGTTCAAAACTTCCATGTTTTACAGTAATGCAAAAGTTAAGAAATATCTTTGGTCGAATGAAAACAAACAGAAAAAACAACAACAAAAAACAAAGGCTTTGAAAACTAAATAAGTTTAAGATGCAGCGGTTTGCATTGGATGACTAAGGAAAATATTCACAGCAAAATATATTAAATACCAAAACTGAATAAATATAAATGGCATTTAAACTTGGGGCAAGGAAAAAAATGCCTGTCATCTGCAACAATAGAATAACATCTGCAAATCTACACCATTTCTGCAAATGTAACACAATGTCCTGGACTGTTGTCAGTGACTGATTTATACATAGATTCTAGGTGTGAATAACCTATGATATAATGAGGTCGTTTTACAAAACAAAAATGAGAAAGAGTCTCTCAGTCATTCACATTCTATAGAAAAAAAAATGTTTACCTTAATATGTATGGAGGTGCATAATTAATCAGATCGAAAATGTATTACTATTAGATTAAAAGAACTTGGAATGTCCTCAAAACAACATACAATTTATTTGCAACTGATCTTGTGCACAGCATCCGCCATTTTTACTGAAAATGATGTAAAAGAAAGTAAAAACCTCCGTGCCCCTGTATCTCCGTGCCCCTGTATCTCCGTGCCCCTGTATCTCCGTGTCCCTGTATCTCCGTGCCCCTGTACCTCCGTGCCCCTGTATCTCCGTGCCCCTGTATCTCCGTGTCCCTGTATCTCCGTGTCCCTGTATCTCCGTGCCCCTGTATCTCCGTGTCCCTGTGTCTCCGTGTCCCTGTATCTCCGTGCCCCTGTACCTCCGTGCCCCTGTATCTCCGTGCCCCTGTATCTCCGTGTCCCTGTATCTCCGTGCCCCTGTATCTCCGTGCCCCTGTATCTCCGTGCCCCTGCATCTCCGTGTCCACAGCATTCCTTCCGCTCCGCTCCTCACTGCTATAGAGGCAAGGGGCCTTTTTTATTCGTCATTTTCCGTAAAAATAGCGTAGCAGGTGGTGTGGACAAGATCACTTAAATTACGAATGTGGAAATGTCTAGGTGCGAACAGAGACCATTTCATCTTCTCCCCTTCTGTTTAGAACTATGTACATTGAGCAAATCTGCCTCAGTATAAACACACACAAAATGCGTCTTTCAAAGACGCCAGTTCCTTACAGCAGGAGAATCAGATTTATCGAAGATTACTAATGTTTTCTTTTAAACAGTGGCTTGAGCAAACTCAGCGAGACAATGCTGGGGGTTAATTTGCAAATTACCAGGTTGTTTACTGAATTATGAATCATGAAAAAGTCAACACGGCCAATCAACCTAATTATTCCATTTGATTAACAGACAAAAACATCAATGCGACGGCTGAACTCGCTAGAAAATGAAGTTGCTGGGAGAATGACTGAATGAATGAATGGACTGAATGAATGAATGTTTATATGAAAGCTAGAATGAAAAGGTGCACCTTCTATTCAGAATAGTTCTAACAATTCAATAAAGATAGTTCTTGGAAAGTGGGACAGAAAACGGATGGAGTTAACCCCTTGAATGCGGACGGCATATTCTTGTAAATCTTTTGTGTGTTGGCTATGAATTGTCTAATACAATTATGCATTTTTAGCCGCTTAATGTTTTGTTTTAAAGTTTCCCATTTACCTTTTGGAATAACCGAAATAATCAAATTTAAAAGTGACAAAAATAATAGAAATCACAGCCTTATTGTATCAGCACTAAAAGGGTTAATTCATTTAGCTTTTGCCGGGACCACATGGCTATCCTTCCATGAACAATTGTCCATACGTGAACAATCGGGGCAGGCTATAACATAATAATGATTAATCCCTTGTATGACATTCTGAAAAGAGCAGTCGGCAAAACAAACGTTACTTTTAAATATAACCATAAAAAGTTGAAGTAAGAAGACAAAACGCATGGCTTGTGCTACAGCAATATGAAAATATAAGAAACTGTTCAATAAATCCACATTCCTGGGGCGTTTTACAACTGTTCCCATTAGGACAGCTGTTTAATTAAGGACCTCAGTGGAAACAATAGATCGCTACTCGCGCAAATTACTTTTTTTTATTATTATTATTATTATTTTCTTACCATTTTTAATAATCTGGCGGAAATCATTAACTAGCTTTCTTGGGGGGGGGGGGGGGTCGGCGGGTTTGTTTTTTGTTGTTTTGGGGGGGGGGGCATGAGGGGGTAAAATTTATTTAATTTTGCCTGGGCAGCGGCCTACTTTTCTCGATTTCCAACTACCAAGGAATCTTTAACGTGCACGCAGGCCCTCCGAATTTTTCGTCCTTATCCGAGAAGACTAGGCGCTCGATCCTACCTACCATAGGATCAGGGACAGGAAAATATGAGAAAAAAAATTTCACAATTCCAGCATACATTGGGCATTGAGTTTAATTTTTTTTTTTTTAATTCAAATATAATTATATTTAAAAAGCACGGTCAGGGCGTAAAAAAATTAATACAAACTTATAATAATATCAGGGGTGGCCAAACCGCGCTTCGCGAGCCACATTTGGCTCATTGACCTTCAGTATGCGGCTCGCGGACATTATGTTCCTCCATATTTTGACCAGATATTTGCTAAGACAACTAAATATCATTAAACGGTTTTTTTTTTAATCCTTTAGTTTTATTTTTGGAAGTCTAATTTTGTAAACTGAAATCCAAATTCGCACGTTTTTCTTAGATGTTCACGTTGTAATTACCGTTTTTTATACGTTCGGTAAAATTAAAACAATCATCAGTTAAGATTTTAAATACATTTGTTATATAATCATCATTTACTTTGTGATTACTGAAACCAATACAAATTTACAGTTTAAAAGAGTGCATACATGAGTAAATACCACGAACAAAAGGCAACGATTAGATGGAACAATGAGAACTGTCCATATTTCAAAATCGAGAAAGGAGTCAGACAGGGTTGCATACTTTCACCTCATCTTTTCAATATTTATACTGAGCAGATCATGAGAAACGCAGACATAGAAGATATGGGAATAAAGATCGGAGGCCGAAACATCACAAACCTTCGCTACGCTGATGACACAGCTCTTATGTCAGATAACATCACCAGCATGAAAAGAGTGTTGCACAGAGTGGATGAAGCGGGCAAGACAGCAGGCCTACACCTAAATGCTAAGAAAATGAAAGTCATGCATACTGGAACAGGGCACCATGAACACCAGGAGATACTAGTAAACAAAACAGCACTAGAAAAGTGACTGATTTCAAATACCTAGGATCACATAAATCGCAAGATGGAAGCTGCTCAAAGGACATAAAAACAAGGATAGGAATGGCAAAACACAAAATGGTTCAACTAAACAACATTTGGAAGGATAGAGGCACACCAACGGACCTCAAAGTGAACATACTTAAGTGCTTGATCTGGCCAGTCCTACTATAATGGTTGTGAAGCCTGGACACTCAAAAAGGCAGACATAACAAGATTGGAGGCAGCTGAAATGTGGCTTTACAGAAGGCTGCTCAGAATAAGTTGGACAGAAAGGAGAACAAATACAAGCATCTTAGAACAGCTTGGCACCACCAGAAGAATAACACCTGAAATAAATAAAAGAAGACTTGCATACATCGGCCACGCGGCCCGAAACAAAAGCACGGCCCTTATGATATCAATCCTTCAAAGAAAGACAGAAACAAAGAGAAAACAAGGAAGACCACCCATTACATATCACGATAACATCAAGAAAGTCAGCCAGCTGGAAATAAGTGAACTAACTAGGAAAGCTAAGGACAGGATTGGGTGGAGGAGATTTTGTCGTGACATCCACTGTAGCAGCTAACATCGATGACGATGAAGCCGACAGGTGACAGGTGAGGTGACATGAGTAAATATTGTTGCATACATGTATTTCTTAATAATATATTTATATACATTTGGTGTATTAAAATACGTGTGTAAATTTTATTCATCTCTTGTGGCTCTCGAACATTTCGAAGTTCATCGTATGTGACTCTTACATTAAGCAAGTTTGGCCACCCCTGTTATATACACAGTAAAACCCACCAATCATTCTTTGGGATCATTAATAGTTCTTCTTCACTGCTATCATTCCCGTCGTTACTGCTACTGAACACTATTTCACCTACGTAACTCCAATATCTTCACTCCGATGTATGAAAAAAAACAACAAAAAAACTTAATCGAAAACATCGCCTCAAGATAAAAACTAGATTACAGGATCGAAACAATATAATATTTTCTTTATTTTCATCCCTCAAGAGATTCCAAAGAAAAAAATCTGAAAATATTTAAAACGTGAAAAATGTAAACATTCATTTAATATATTTTAGCCCGAAGATGCCATCATTTATTTTTGAAAATGTTGCCCTATGCAAACACAATTTTCTGCACAAATAAACAACTCCAAAAGAAGAATAGGAAAGAAAAGAAATGTATTGTTAAGAATCAGACACACCCCGGGCAGTCTTGCCAGAGGAAGCATTTCATTCTATCTTCATCATGAAAATGTCAGTAAGTGCTTACATTGATCCTGCACTGAGAGTGGGTTTTCTACTTTTACAACTTGAGATACCGAATGACATGCAATTACTTCAGTTTTGTAAAGCCAGAACGTCGTGCATTATGTTTCATGATTATAGGTAGAATGCGCATATCCACCCAAGACCCACTATACCAAGACGGTGCAATTCAAGCACTTCCGTCCGCCGAGCCAGTAGTTTCTAAAAATAGTCCGGCGCGTACAATCGTAAACACGGGCATGCGGTTCGTCGTACTTGTTAATCAAAAATAACACTTTGTAAGGCTGTTTGCCGTCTTGAAATTTATGTCTATTATAGTAAATTGGACTTCAGACATATACCCCTTTGCACCTCTCATACAGTCCCAATATTTTTGTGTTTAGACTAATGCATGTGTGCTATGGAGATCATCAGCTGTTTGTGTTTGTGTTTGTGTTTGTGGAGAGGGAGGGGCGTAAAACTCTAATTAGTAATTCAACTTTCGGTATAAGGGTAGCAGTGTGTTTGTGTGTAAGGGGTAGCATAAGGGTAGCAGTTTTTGTTTGTTTGAGGAAGCCGTAAAAGGTCATCGATCAAATACTGATAAACTTTCTCAAAGCTTAAGGAATCCCATATTATTATGTACAATCAATAATTATGTGACTGAACTTTTCCACTTGATCATCCCGAATTTCTGTTAAAGGAAGTGTTTTGTTGTTGTTTGTTTCTTTCTTCCTTTCCTTTTCCCTTATTAATCTTCAAGCAATAGAAATTCAATCAGAAATAGTGCCCCAAAACAGAAAATTTCAGGAAAGAAAGTTGCAAAACTGAAGAAGCTGCAACATGAGTAACACTTTTTCAACGTTCATTATCATCAGAATACTGCAGCTGGATTTTGTTGAGTTTTTGTTAATTTTTTTTAAACGCCCATCTGGTCACTTTTCCTACTTCATTACCCTTTTTCTGCAACCCTGGTTATCTCTACACTTTTTCATAGAATTAGATGTGAATTTCCCCTCTGGTCTGATGTATGTGAGAACTTCATTCAAAGTTTGTGCTTTATACCCATTTATTTGCTTTAATCATTTAAATAATGGCCCGTCTGGTCTCTTTTCCTACTTCATTCCTCTTGTTCTACTACCCTGGTTATCCCTACACTTTTTCATAAGATTAGATGATGTACCTGTACAGTTCCCCTTTGGTTTTATGTATAAGAACTTCATTCAAAGTTTTGCAGTTTATACTCATGTATTTGCTTTAATCATTAAATTAATTCTTTGAATAGATGATCTATTGTACAGTTCTTGGTAGTCTATTAACCTCATCTCATCCAAGGAGACATAAAGAAAATATCACTGTTTACTTCATGCCACCATTAAATCTTTGCTAACCGAGCCGTGACTGGGCACATCATACGCGCTGGGTCAGTCTAGCAGACAACGCACGTGGCGGAACTCTTCGCCTTTGTAGTTAACGATCGATTGCACCGTCTTGGTGTAGTGGGTCTTGGATCCACCATCTTGTCTGTCCGGACCCACTTAAGGCGTCGCGAACCAATCGGCGGCGAGTTCACTACTGTAAACAATGACACGTGTGTATACGCACATGGGAGATGTTCGGTCAATTCTTTCACTTCCTTTCTCTTGTTTACAAGGATGGTAGGGAATCGGACCAGTTTGGATACATCCTTTCCACCCCTGTCACAACAGTCAACTGCAATGCAACCAGCAGGCATTTTAACTGCTTAGACACATCTCGAAGTTACACTCATCAGCTGATCCACCGGCCATCTTGTTTGGCGGAAGTACACAACAAAAACTCTGTGGCGTCATGCGCATTCTACCTATTGTGATCTTGAAATTAGTAATTAAAATGCTCATCTGTCGGAATAGTCCGTGTTGTAGAGGATAAATAACTGTGCCTGTCTCTCTCTCTCTCTCTCTCTCTCTCTCTCTCTCTCTCTCTCTCTCTCTCTATCTATCTATCTATCTGTCTATCTGTCTATCTGTCTATCTGTCTATCTGTCTTGTCTGTCTGTCTGTCCGTCCTTCCGTCCGTCCGTCCGTCCGTCTATCCATCTGTCTTTCTGTCTGTGTGTCTATCTATCTATCTATCTATTTCTCTCTGTTTTTCTCTCTCTCCCTTTGGCTTCTCTTTCTCGCGATCCCTCACATTCACTCAACGCACCACCGCAATCCCCTGTCTCTTTCTCTCTATCTTCCTCTCTCGCCCTTTCGTCCTCTCTCTCTCTCTCATCTTCCTCCCTCTCTCTCTCTCTCTCTCTCTCTCTATCTTTCTCTGTCTACCTCTCTGCCTCTCTCTCTCTCTGTCTGCCTGTCTCTCTGTCTGTCTTTCTGTATGTCCAGTCCCTCTATCTCATATACATAAATAAGCACACAATAACACGCACATTATACGGCAACTTGTTATTGTCAGTCCCATGATTACAACTAGAACTCCTACCACTGTTACTGAGAGCTGCCACTGTCATGACTATATCTCTACCAATACAATTAGTAGTTGTTATCAAAGATAAGAGATTATCATATTAGTAGATTAAGAACTACACAAGATTTTTAAAAAACATATACTTCCTTGTGATTTAAACAAGGTTGATGTTTACAAAGTCCCATGCAAAGCTCAGCTTCTGTGGAGTCTTAATAAAATGTGATAGTAAAATAATATTTCTATGGCACCAAGAACGCCAGATAAATTCTATCTTTTCACTCTTGACGTTTTCTTTGTCCCACGGACTTTATATTAATCACCCCTTTCGCGGCTCCCCGCTCTACCCTCAACCGCCCAAGTTTATCGAACTATCGTCAATGTAACCAAATAAAGGGAGAGGGGGACGAGCCGTCTAGAAATGAAGCTAGTTTAAAGCTTTGCTCTTTAGGAGGTTTACAGTCAGCTAGCGTGAACGTCGTTCCGACTGTTGTACCAGCTGGCGCCGCGCTGTGAGCTTTCAAAAAATTCAGGTAATTCCCACATTTTCACCAGCACGGAGAATCTTTAGCGACACGTGCATGTCCGTGTCGGCAGTTTCGATCACCGGAAATAAGCTTATGAGAAAAACAGGCTGGTTTGTGCAGTGGGAGATCAGGGGGAACAGCGGGCGGGCCCATTTTCCTAGTGCGCTCAATTCTGAATCGATTTCAATACACAGAAATTACTGAAAGGTTTCCCGAGTTTCGAAGCGTAAGGGCGTAAAGATAAACGAGGTGCCGAAACAGGCGGAATTCCGAAAAAAAAAACGGGGTTTTATTATACATTGTATTATAAACATTTTAAAAATATTAAAAATGTTCATGATTTTGTTAACTTGTACCCGAGACACAGAATACCTAGTCGAACCATTCTTGCTCCCACTACATGTCCACAAATTGCGCGCACATAAATAAGGTGGGTACTAGCAGAGAGTATAGATGTCTCGAGAGATCTCACTTCCGGCAAATCGCGAAACTAGGTCGCTGCGGTAAACAAGAAATTGAAGAATTGAAGCAGACCTTCTTCACCAGAGATAGTGTGCATATCTGTTTACTGTGGTGTGTTCATATTTTTGGGCTGATTGAAACTATTTACAACCGTTTGCAAGCCCCTACGCCCCGTGGAAATGCACAAACGGATATTGTTTACCGCAGCGACCTACTTTCCACTCCATGCTAACAGTGGTCTCGCAGAGCCTCCCGTGTCTCGCAGTGTAGATTGACCAATAGTGAACCCTCTCTCTATAAAAATATACTCTCTGGTACCGGTACTAGTCTTTTCCGTTCAATTATGAAGGGGTGTGGTGCGCATCGTTGCATTCTTGACATCGATGATCCGCGTGCGCAAATCGACGGACAGAATATAAATATGACGGATTGATTCGTCTCGGTATCCTGTGTGTTGGCTTGCAGGAACACGATCAGCAATGAAGTCTTGAGTGGAACGTATCAATGCGTGGACATTTCCCAGTCAGCAGCCGTAAGGAATTCTGACGTGGAGGATTGACGTCGTTTCCACATAGGAACGACATCGTTCCTACATAGATCCGCTGGTTATGACATCACGCCGCCGTCGTCTTGATGTAAGGGACACACCACTATGGTAATCCTACCAATCTTACGGTAATCCTACCAATCCTAAAGAAATCTTCCTCTTATTAACATAGCGATACTTGCTGGGTAAAAGAAATGAGACTCGCTGAAATCGAAGCTGATCATTCCAAATGTAAACAAATTACGCCCTTGTTATACATTAGGATGTCAAGGATATCTTGCTGAGGAACCTGGGGCATATGGCCTCTGACAGTACACAAAAGAATGAAAAATAAAGAGCCAGTACAGTAAACCAGGAGAAATGAAAGGATTGAAAGGGGTCAGTTGATAGACCAAGTTAAACATTATACATGCAATGTTTTCAACGATATCCCGCATTCTCTGGCTCCATCATGGCTCAAACGTATCCGCACAACTGCAGGGAAAATATTCCTTTTTTTTGCCAAATATTTTATGAAGTTCTTGAAGGATTTTTATTGTTTCTGTCTATGAAAGTAGGGGGGGGGGGGTTACACTATTTCGAATGTTAATTTATATAATTAAAAATGTATGTTAAATAAGAGATAAATTTCAAGCCTTTCAAGTTTCTTTCCTTACTTCTGTGAAGGGACATTCCACGTAATATGTTAACTGAGAGCCAATTTTCTAATCATCCTTGGGGGAAAAGATTAATGGTTGTGTTGTAAAGGGTAGTAATTAAATTAACGTTTATGGTAAGCATTATCTTTTTTGCGTGGTCAAGTGACCTAGCGACCATCTTGGAAAAAAAGCACATGTTTACCACCTCCCATCAGTTACCAAGATTATGTCCCATCAGTTACGCAGACTCATTGCCCCAGTGTGCTTAACCCTCTTTCCCTACGTTAACTTTAGTGGGTATGGACGGGAACTCGCAAAACTATCCAGTCTGAAATTTAGACATAGTTCAAAGATGTGTTGTTTTTTTCACTCAGTATAAACACAAGACACAATATATTCGAAATTAAGGCATAGAAAAATCAATGAAGCAGGATGGGATTCAGTATTTCAAGAAGCTGGCTTAGGTAACAGTGTTGGAATATCAGTGTCCACTCTTCCGTAGGGAAGCGAAAATCCGCGAGCCGAATATTCGGCTTACCGTAGGGAAATAGTTATAAGTAAAACTTAATTATTTATGATTTTTCTGTAGGCTCAAATGCATATTTTCAATGTAGTAAAACATTGTTCCCTAATCCTGTTGGTTTGATATCACAAATTTTGCAGTTTCATTTTGCTATGTAAAAAAACAAGGTATTTTTTTCTGTCCCATCAGTTACCAACTAAAGTGAAGGCAATTGAATGGACTCCTCTAAATTTTTATTATTTAAAACACATTTTTATCATTTCCGTACCATTTTTCTAAAGGACTGATCAATCTATTTTGAAATAAATAGGTGGTTATTTAGCTAGTGGCCTTTTCTTTCTTAAAAAGTATTGTCAGTTACCGTGGAATGTCTCTGAAATTACATCCTTCGCGCTTGTGTGGTTTCATATAATACCAGAAATTATATTCAGTAAGTGGATCTGGGGAAATCGGGCTGAAGGCGAAATGTTTATACCGCTTTAAAAATGAAAATAAATTTTATATGTGGAACATCACATAAAATATTTAACAGAATGCAGTAAAATGTGTCATCTTTTACATTATAAGCATGTCTCAATTTCCATGGAAAATGTATTTCCCCTCTGGAGCGGTTTTTTTCTCAGGAATTTTACTGTTTCACCTTAAAGCCGACTTCGCCAGATTATATTCAGTTACATACCACTCAGCGAGAACAGCCCGGCTCCGTAGAAAATAAGGAAAATAAGGACCGAAACACTTCCTTGACGGGAATTCTCTTTCTCTGAGGATCTGCTGTAACGTCGCTCCACCTACAAAAAATATGTAAATAAAATTACTGACTGAGTTTTAGTGCTTTGCACTGGCTGGTTAGTAACAACGAGACGTCAAATCGAGGATCGCCTGTTAAACTGTCGTAACATGACATTTTTGTTTACTTTCAAAACTTGACGTTTTTTATGCTTGCAGCCCTTGACAACCCCCAAATTGTGTGAAAAGTTAAGAGTTGAACTATGAAAACTAAAGTTAAATAACGTTCGTGTTTTTTTAATATCGCAACTATAAAGACTCATAGAAAAATTATTCATCCCTGTTTGTTTGTTTGTTTGTTTCTCTTGAAATATTTGTAATAAGTAAGTTACGACAGTGTATCACACGGTCTCGAAACATGAGTCACTGAGTCCTCTGTTTTTGAGAGACTACACAACTTTAGTTCTTTGAATGTATTTCTAACCAATCTTGTGACGGAGGAACATAAAGCTTTATCGACAAACGAGTGAACTCTTGTCCCACAGATATTGTAATGGTGATTGCTTCAGGAATAAATGTGTACGGGAGAAAGCAGTCTCGGAAGACCGAGCAATTAATCTGACATTGTATTCCGCATTGGTGACCGCGCATTTGCACATTTTACTCATACTTGTTTTATTTTACTTCCCTCGGCAATTCAAAGTGCATGCATGTATTAAGAGCAGCACTAGACTTCAACAAGGGGCGTTCGTGGCTGTGCGCATGTGTGCGCATGTTCGCCACTACTTCCGCCCGGGAGGCCAGATCTGGGACTGGTCATTACAGGTGTTCTGTTGGTTGAATGGTACATTTTGTAGTGCACACCATGGGGTCAGCTGGTTCATTCACTGAGCTGGTTCAAATCTGTTTAACCATCTTATATCCAGTAAAAGTTTGGATTTGAGTTTGGAGAAAACAAAGCAAGACGATTAAACGAATATAACAGAAAGTTAAGACAGACTAGAGACCCTACCAGAAACGCCCACTAACCAGTCGCGTATCCAGCGGTAGATCCCCGCAGTAACAAACAAAAACAAAAAAAAAACTCACAGGCTCTAACAAAAGGATGTTGTTACAAACACGTACACTCCCCACGTTTTTCGCTAGGAGTACGTATTTTAAAGCCTTTTGTGAGTCCAGAGCTAGAGAGCTCCTCCCGAAATGCTCCTTGACAACAGCCTTGATTAATTATTCTTTCAGATTTTCTTTTTGTTTTCCTTCTCTTTTTTTTTTTTTTTGATCGAAAGGGTGGGGGGGGGGGGTGGAGCAGGGTGGATTCGATAAGATTTAGGGTTGACGATAAGGACGATACGTAGGCGCCCTAGGGCAAAACGCTTAAGGTACGTAGGTACTTATAATAACAGCTCTGACAAACCTGATTCAAATTTGTCAAATGATTGAAACTTGTTAATTTTATTATAATGTATATGACGAAAAAAAAAAATGTGTTAATGAATTAGAAAATGTTTCCAATCACGGAGAAGTTACCTAATGGCTAGTATCATTAGTAATAATCTGCACACCCCTTCGCCGCGCGGTGTTTTTTGTTTCTTTTTATTTCTTTAACCCTTCAAAACCCGGAGTTCCTTGTTTGACATAGGTTACATGGTGCCAAAAGCTCTATTGTTGGTACACTTTATAATTTATCACAAATAAATAGCTTGTCGCAAAAATAATTATTTACATTTGAGCATTTATTTGACCAGTTTGCGCTAATTTGTGCTTGTTTCAGATGTTCTGGATAAGGCAAATCTAAATCTTAACACAATAGGGTTAACCACATTCCACACACACCCCGCCACTCTCACGCTCTTTAATCTCCAATTTGAGAGCTCTGAATGAATCAGATAAGTGTTATGCCTCTGTGTGTGATTTACTGTACTGTTATTATATTGTCAGTAATTACGGCGCCAGTTGTCCACTGACTCATTCCACGGCACTCACGATGCTCCGCTTTTCTCTTGGTGTACACTTTTCGTCTCCGAACATCGTTTGAGAGTGCAATTTTTTTGTTGGTTGACAGGTCTAGTCTCTAATATATTGTATTGTATAGTGCCCTGGTTCTCAATGCAGGCGATAGTGCCTCCTCCCCCCCTCCCCCCCCCCCCCCCGTTCGATTTTTTATTTTCCGGGACGGCAGGGGCGAAAACGAAGAAAGGGGCGACAACAAGGGGCGTAAATGATGAAGGAAGCCGATTGGGGGGGGGGGGAGGGGATAAATGGGGGATGATTTGGGGGCAAATACAATGCAGCCACAGACTTGTTCAGCGGCATCCCTGAATGGGTTTTATGAACGGAAAAGGCCTCTGATGTGCATCTGATGAAGAATGCTTTCTCTTTTATAGTGATTAATCAACGTGCCTAAAGTCATTAAAAGGACTGTGAAAAAATTAACATCAGAATTTGTGTGTAGGCTGCCTTCTTGTGATATATACATCTGTTGGGTGCCAGTAGTTCTGGGGCCTAAAGTGGCGTTTGGCTCAGAAAGGTTAAGACCACTCACATGGCTCACGTGTCTACATTTTTTAGCCATTACTATTCTTCCTTTAGATTGTTTTCAGAGTTGGCACTTCTAGCAAAGATACTAGTAACGATGAGATGGGACACTGTCTCCTTCGCACTACTTTAAAAAAAACCTGCACACAATTTGCGCGCTGATCGGGGGCGGCCCCATGGCCCATAGTATAAAAGAATGCTAGATATAATGATAAATTTATGAGGCAAAATTGTGACAGTGTTACTGCCACTAAAAAAAAAAAGTAAAAATAGCCAGAGTTTTCCCATAGCGATTGAGGTTATAGTTCCACAACAAATGGCGACAATCAAGGCCAAAAGCGATAGCTGAACAGTGAAAAATTTTTCAATATTTTCGCTATTTGGCTTTGTAAAATACGACACTTTTCATGACTTCCGAGAGCGTTTGCCGTTAGGTGGCGGTGCGAAATCATTCTGTGCACGCTAGAAGCACTAGCTGTCTTATCTTATTCTAGTATCTTTGGTTCTAGGTTGGCGTTCCCACTAGCAACTTGTTCTTCATTCTACAAGGTGCCCATGCCCATTTAGCCTAGATTGTGCACTAGGCAATTTTGATCGGCAGGCTAGTTGGATGATGACGTCACGACATTAAGTTTCAATGAGCCGCCACCACTACCCAACTTGGGATTTCATTGCAACTCAGTGCCGCGACCTCACCCCACCCAACCAGTAAGATGAACTCGGCGGATCAAAGGTCAACATCTGCGTGCCTGGCCTTTCTGTTTTAGCAGGTCTTTTAGTTTAAATCCTGATTGAAAACTTAACTTGATCTGTCTTTTTCGCCCATACTCCTATGCACTGAGTAACAGGTGGTTTCTGCCCGTTGCTGTATTGGCCGTACACGTCCATTTCTTTTGGACTGTCGAAGTAGAAAAACAAACTGAAGACTGTTTGAATTACTGTATTTTGTTCTGTATTTATGGTGTTTGGATATTTTTCGTTTCCAATTTCTTTATAAAGTTTCATTACGCATGATTTGTTGAAGATTTTCAGTCAACTGTTTATTCGTCACGAGTGGTCGCTGCAATTGTTTAAATGCACCCAGCCAGAGCTATCCTAACGGAAAGTTGGCAGTAGCCGTGAAGAAGCCGTGAAGTTTTTACAATGGATTTTTTTCTCTTTCATTATTTTTTCGTTTAATCCTAAACCTCCTCAAAGCTTCCTTTTCATTTAGGCCGTGAAAAATTAATCAGACCAGGAATGAAGGCGACGTAATCCCCATGGCCTTCTGACAAATCCTGGCTGCCTTTTGTGTTGAAATTCTGAACAGGTCCTTTGTCATATTCATCTCACTACACCACACGTCACTGCATTTATAAACAATGTTGCTGTTCTGTTCTCCTGGATGCTGAAGAGGTTTAAACCTCCGGCACGTCTAATCCTACCTTGATTTGTCTTTGTCTGGACGAAGCACAATGTGAGAACGTTTTGAAATTAGCTGTCATCGTGTTTCTTTCTCTCTGTGACAGAATCCATTGTCGAGTTGCCTTTGCCTTCTTCCTTTTTTTTCTTAAAACTCTCCTCGTTAGCGGAGCTGAAAAAGATTGGGATAATGAGACACTGTCTTAAGCTTAAGTCCCGCCCGTTAAGGTTTGTCAGACTGATTATGTATTGACTTAAGGCAGGATCGTGTTGAATGTATTCTAACAAAAGGATCTTTAGGAGTTAGATTCAGCTCTTTGCTAAAATCATCCTCTGGGTGCTGCTGGAACCGCGGCATATATCACCTTATATTATTTCTCGCTTGTTCCACTTTCTGCGTAGCTGAGAAATTCGACTTTGGTAAATAATATGATAAGGAATTAGAATAAATCCGAACCGTGAAACAGCTTGATACGTTCCACAACGCATTTTCAACAAGTGTCAAGGTGTGTACTTGTTACACACCTTCTACACACTAAAAGATCTCCAGTTTTTCCAGAAAACAGAGATAGAACAAACAAGAATTAAGGGCACGACATACCTACTACTAGCAACCCTATGAAATTGCAGCACTATGACACTGTTTACAAATAAGCTTTTAAAAAACTCGATATTTGCCCAGAAGAGTGCCCAAGCTCTGCATGAAACATTTGAAAACTATGAGTAATCTTACTGTTCTATTGTTACTATTTATTCTGTCCTGTCTAATACTGTAATACAATACTATGTGTAACGTATGACCAAGTGTTGAAATGGCAAATTCGTTCGAAAAATCTTCAAGGGTTTACGACATCATCAAATGTCAAATTGAGTATAAACTCTCCCCATTGCTCAAGAAAAGGCCGTGGCTGTGCTCAAAACTGTCCAGGTTGCCGGACTGTCTGGCCTGAATTTGTTGTTGTTGTCGTTGTTGTTTTCTCATTCATTGCCTATTGTTTCTTCTCTTCCTTCCAGCGGCCAGATGATCTATCCCGTGTCTCCTCAAAACACGATTAAACATTGTGAACGTTTACCGATTTTCACCAACCGTGTTTTCGAGTGGTCTTTTCGGAGATTTCTGAACTTCAACGGGATTGTCTTCATTCTAAAAACCCTACCACTGGCATAGCTAGTATGTAAAACAAATGAGCCACGAGCCGCCTTGGTGCCTTTTTGTATGTGTGCGTGTGTGTACGGTGGGGAGAAGGGGTGGAGTTGGGAGGGGGTGCAAAAGGTGCAAAAGGCGAACAAAAAAATAAAACATCCGAAAAATCCGCTCCCTCAGCATTTCAAACAATTTTGCAAAGGACAGCATTTAAAGTTGCCATGGATGCCATCAAGCCCGGTAACACTTCTGAACCACACATACAAAGATTTAAATTAAAATCATTTTTAAAATGTTGTATATCAGAGACCATACTTTGAGACCCTTCAGGCGACATCAATATCCAACCTATAAGATTCACATAAACGGGCAAAAAGAAAAAAATATTTTTACCTGAAAGGTTGCAGCTGTGTAAACGTTCATAATTCAAATTTTTAAACTAAAAATAATATCGTTTTAAATTCATGTCTTTCTTTTCATAATTTACAACTGTGGATACATAAGTATGCTCAAACCAATGCTAAACGCTTACAAATGTACAGAGAAAAGGTAGTTTTAAGAGGATTTAAGTTAAACATTAATTATGGATCGAGGTTGATCAGGGACGAGAAAATAAATGGTAAAAATCGCTAAATTGCAATATCTCTTTTTTTTTTTTAGCATTTCGGAAGTGCAATAAAATGGCGACCTTTAATTCTTATAATCCGGGAGGAATCCAGAAGGATTTTTTGCTTGAAACGGTTCAAAATCTTTTATTTTTTCAAAACGGAATTTCATTATTAATATTATACTGATTTACAATGGAAGTGCCTATTGCTGAATATAAAGTAAAATTTATTGGCCGGCAGAACTGGGTAAGAGTATTCACTGATATGGATATGACAGTGAAGTTACAGTGTATTTATGAATCAGCTTAGATAAATTATTATAATACCGAGAAAAGTACAAGAAAAAACTTGAAGTATAAACTATGAGAGAGAGAGAGCAAAACAGCAGTATAAACTGAATGTAGTTGTATATAAAGCAAAACCAAGTGGCCGACAAATTTAGGTAAGTGTATTCGCCAGTATAGAGTTATGACAGTGAAGTTACAATATTCTATGACTCAGCGTAACCTAAATTAAGATACTCAGAAAAATGAAAGAACACAAACTGAAGCTAAAACGATGAAATGAATGCAGAGAGAGCAAATGACAGAATCTAGGAAGTGAGAGGTGGGAGTTCAAGCGAGAAAAAACTGAAAACACAATTGATCTTTAAAAAATGGAACAAATAATGTAGGCTTCTATGATTGGGGGCGCTTGTGAAAATGACGGCAGGAGGGAAAAATCAATAAATCAAATGTAAAAAAAAGGCAAACTGAGAATGCCGAAGTAAGAAAACAAAAATTCACCCCAAGACAGAATTTCTGAAAGGAAGAACAAATGCCTTTTCTGTCAAAACACAACAAAAGCAACACTACCGTGAGATTTGATAAATAAACACAAAATCAATTTAAAAACAAATGCGAGACAAAAAAAGAAAAGGCACAAAAAGTTCAAAGCCAGTCTGGTGGGCGTCAAAAGGCGTCCGAAGCAGTGTGAGCAATCAATGTCATGGCGACATTCGGGGGGAAGCGAAGAGAACAAATAAAACACACACACGTAAAAACTGGCCCTTCGAGACTTCCCTAATGGGACCTTTTTTCTTAAGTTTCAGGGAAATCCTCTAAAATCATTATCTCTTTTTAGCTGTCTCAAATTTTAAGCTAAAGAATTCTCGATAGCAATGACTCATTGGCTTTTCAAAGGCTGGCTTTGGAGGGAAAAAGAGACACTTTTTTGCACATAAAAAATAAGTTCTCTTGAGCACTGTGTTCATTTGGGAAGTTCACACAGAAAGGGGGCGGGGGGAGGCAAGGGAGACAAATAATTTTAATGGGCTTGCTATTAAGCCCCCACAAATGAAATATCTGAAGACCCATTGATGTCCCTTTGGCAGTCGTGGGGCGACAACTCCACAGGAACGAGACTGTGCCACTGTGATGTTAAACAGCAAATTTAATTTGTCAGAGTTCAAAGCGCATGGCGTCACGTAAATTCATTGGCTCGTTCTTAAGCCTTTCTCTAAGGTGCATCGAGCTTTCGTGGAAAATAAATAATGCACTACGCTACTTGTTTCTGTAACCTTATACAACTGGAAGCTTTAAAATAAATATTATAAACTGTAATATTGTGCCGGATGTCACAAAAGGTCTGGATCCACAGGCATTTTTCCTTGCATGAAAACTGTTTTGATAGTTTAGTAACTTCAAGTAGGCGATTGCACTGAACTTTTGCACGTTTTGCAAGGTCTAACGCATTCTATTTGAGCATTTATTGTCATAAAACTTTGAAAACATGTTGACTTTAACTTAGACTTTGTTGCCACCTTGTAAATAAATACTGAAAAATTTTACGGCAATAATTTGAATCGACTAAAAAACATTCTGAAACTAACATTTCATTCAAATTCAAATATTATAGATTTTATTTCAAAGTCACAGTGTTTCACAATGGTTGTGCTTAACGACAACATTTAGACCCAGTGAGGTCTTAGACGACAACGCCTGGAGAATAAAGTGTGACCACTCCAGTGAGATGAACAGACAGGACTCGTAGGCAAATCATTCAGTCAAGAAAGGGCGCCAAGGCTCAGTGAAGGATGGAGCAAAAGACAGAAAGCCCGTGCATTCATTTGACCACGGGCCACGTGACAGCCAGTGAGGACCTCGTAGCAGTGTTTCTCCCTACGTTTTGCACTTCAATTTTCCACAAAAGAAAACAACCAAAAATGCTCCTCAACATGATCGGATATTGTTAGTATCCTTACGCCCCATTCTGAAGTCCCACACCCCGCGAAGATATTGACATGCCTCCCCCACACACACCCCCCCCCCTGAATAACATTGCTCTAGAGTTGTCTAAGAGTGTACCAGTATAGAGCATCTGTATTGAGAATTTATTTCCTCTTGCCTTCAGTATTTTGAGATCCCGTTTCAAGACTCCGTGTTGCAATACTTTCCACTCCAGAAACTAACTTGCATTCACTTAATCATATCACCGTTGCACAACAGTTTCTTTCCAATACAATGATTATTAATATTTACATAAGTACTTTTTATTACATTCCCCATTTATCTCGTACTGTACTGTGATTATTCCATAAATCATAAACAGGCTCAACAAACAAGAAAAAATGTATTATTTATGAATGTTCAAAATGTGGGCAAAGAATAAAATGGAAATAATAAGTGTCAATGTCGGAATTTTGGCGTGTGCAGTTCTGAATGCCGAGGTAAACTAAAACTGGCACCTCCTGCTGAGACCACCACGTTGAGAAAGAAAAACTGGACAATCAAAACCTTGTCTTTATGTATACAAAGAATCTCTGCAAGTTCAAGGATCTCCCCACTTATTTTGAACTTACCTGTCATTCTAACGGACAGCAACTCTGGAAGTCGATTGCTGACATGGAGTTGTTTTCCCCTGATTGGCACGGCACCCCTTGGAGCTCTTCCGACAACGGTTGTCCTCCTTTCCGGCCTAGAAGTCTCATAGTACAACGGAAGCATCGGTGAATGGGCCCAAAAGACAGGAAGCTGGGGGGAAGGGCAGGAAAGTAAAGGGAGATTGGGATAACTGGGGACGAAACTGTAATATCTAGAGGTAACGTGCACGTCAGCACAAAAATGAGCTCTGTCACAGCCATAACTTGTATGCAGAGATAAAGCTTGTCCTTTCAACAGTTCGTCCCCTTAGGGAAAAAAGGCCCTATCTCCACTTTGTGGCTGAACTAAATTACACATTACGCAGCGCTTCTACAGGCCTTCTCCACTGTGTGTCAAAGTATCAAGCGGTGTGTAATTTTTAAGCACTACTGAAAAGAAAAAAGGCCGTATCTCTAAAAGCTATGAGTACATGAAACTTCAAAATCATCAGCTTCTCAAAAGTCGACGGAAGGGAGATACAACCTTATCATTCTGATTCTAAGGGGATGAGCTCTTTCTGCAAACATTCTTCACATTCATGGAAAACAAAATTTTGTTCGATTTTTTTTTTCTTTTTGAGGTTATTGAAAGTGTTTTAGTTTTAGTTGTCCCTCTAGCGGCATCAGTTTCGTAGCTTTCTTCAACTCCATTGCTATTCCAGCCTGAAGTTAGCGATGATTAGTCCTTGAACGACGTAATGATATTAACATAGTACGTGGATCATCAGCCTTAAGGGGATGGGTGTTATCATGCTAAGCTCAGAACAGCACAGTCTGCAGCTGGCAGAGAAGTGCATGCCATAATTTCCTACATTTTCTAATCGTAGTAAATCTGGGAAGACCCTATCATACTAAGTCCGGTCAGGACATAGTCAGCTTCTGCCACTATTTCTTGGGTGTACATTTTGCTGGCAGCGTCTGGCTGCGCCGTTCCGGGATTAGCATGATTCCCTCCTCCCCCCCCCCCCCCCTAAAAAGGAAAGATGTCCAGAATGAAATATTCCAGTTTTAATTTCTATTTGCACTCTGACCAATATGAAAGAGCCGGAGCAGTGACCAAGTGATAAGACAATTTCTCCTTCGGTGCGTGAGGCCTATGTTTGAATCCTTCTCGGGGCGAAATCTGAACTCATTAATTTCCCATAGTTATATTTTTACAAGACTCACTCTTCGAGCGGGTGGTTAATTGATGCTTCTGATAGGCTCTGTTTTTATCTTTGGTCTTATCGTCTTGCTTTTTCCTAGAACAAGGTCACCGTTGTCGTGTCGACATTCTTTCTCCAAACTCAAGACTCACTCGTGGACGATCTCACCACTAGTAGTATCAGAACCTTGTTTTGCGTTTGTGAATATAGCTGCATTGTACTGATAAAGGGCCTTAAACTCTAACGAAAAAAACAAAACAAATAATCAGAACAAAGAGAGTTCAATTCAGTGCAGAAATGTGTGGCTTTATCGGATGATAGCTCCCATTCGCATCCAGTCCTGGACGTTAACGAAACTGGAGTCGGCAAGTGAAAGGGAAACTCTTGTTGAAAGATAAACTTGAGTAAAGCACAGCCGGAGAGGAGAAATGAAAATAGCTGAAAACATGGCCGTGGAACAGCTACGAAATAAAACTCCCATGTATCTCTAGCGACTTCTGTCCGCGCCTTTTCCGGTCTGGAATCACTTCCGGTGTACGCGTTAATTGCACCGATTACTTCCCTTTCCCCACGTAGAGAAGTTATTAGGAATGAAACTTACAACTTCTCTAGTGTTGGAAGTTGTTGAGATTTGGACGCTGGAACAATACCCAAGGATCTGGAATAAACACAATGTCTTCTCTTTTACCGGGGATAGTTTGTCTAGGACAGTGGTTCTAAAACAGTGTCATCTTATTAACTCTTTGTGTGCCATGAATATTGAGGGCAGATGAATGAAGACTAACTAGCAACATTTGTAATAGGAAGTCGACTTTCTTTCTTTCTTCCCCAAACAAAATAGCCTTGCTTTCTTGTGCACCAATACATCGGTGATTGGCACAAATGTGATCAGCCGAAGAACCGATTGGCACACAAAGAGTTAACGCCTTCTACATGTACTAAATGGATGTTGTTAGGAAGCCGTAGTGTTTTTTACGCAATGAACTATATAGACAAGCAGTGAACACAAAGCTATTTTTCCTATGGGTGACCTTACATAGGCTACATAATATATGTAGCCCCAATAAACACTCCCTTTAATAATCAAACTATATTAGGTCACTCAATATATAACAGAGTGTTTATTGGGACAAACCAAACCCCCCATCCCTGAAGCATTATTTGGGCTACCCGTTTCTCGCTACGGTAATATTGATCTCCGTGTAGCCCAAATTGTTATGAAGGCTACATGTAGCCCCAGTAAACATTCCCTTTTTCTATTCGGCTTTGTCTTCAGTCTACGGTCCCCTAACCAGCATGGCAAATCCGTCTCGTCAGACTATTTTGCATAGTGACTTTTCAGGCTTATAGCGAATAAAAAGAGAAACCAGCGTTACCGTTCAAATCCAAAGAAGAGCCTGGCGAGGAAAAAAAAAAAAAGGTGAAGGCGTGTGGCGAATACTGAAAGTCATAAACTCGGTGTGGCCGGGGGAATCTAGAAGACGTCAGGAATTTAAAGGCCGAAACATCTAATGAATGAAAGAATCCACTCTTTCTCTGAAGAACGTCATCTGTCTCGCTCCACCTGAGGAGTTTCTTACCGCTAGAGCGCACTGTGACCCAAGCCAAATGTTTTGCCTAGGTTTTTGTGGGACTGTGGAGTCCTAGTGAAACTTAGTGAAGCTCAGACAAATCTGTCTCGCTAATTGATTGAAAAGGAGTTCCAGTCTCAGTCTCAGTCAAAACTGAGGCAAAGCAGACTTAGTAGCTTACGCGTGCTAAAATGGGATTTTTTTTTTCAACACTTGTCAAGTTTCCAGTCTCATTCATACATCCGTCATTATTCCTTAATCAAGCTGTCCCTTGTATCAGCACCGACCGATGCTATCTTATTTGAACAATGTTAGGCTTGGGTCATGCATGGTTAGGGGTCTGTAGCTTTTTAATGGTCTCAAAATGCGGGCCACAGGGTCCGAAGATTGAGACCCCTTGGACCGGACACCTCCAGGTTTTCTCCAAGGCTTTGGTTTTTAAGAGTTGTATTGTGTGTTGAAAGCCATTAGATCTGGTGACAACATGCTCGTTGGTTTTTCTCCCCCCAGTACCAGGGCGTGAACTCAACAGTTCATTCACCGACCACTGGAACTTCATGGCATTGTATTTCAAGTGCAACCGCGAAAACGTGCGTCTCCTTTCCATTCTCATTACTGTCAGGTTTTATGATTTACTGTAAAACAGACACGGAGAAAGTGTGGATATTTTTTTTAATTACTATTTGCTATTTCTGTACTACATCTCTCTTCACTTCACTCTTCTTTCACTTGATTTCGTTCTCTTTGTCGATTTCCGTATTCTCATCCTCATTATTTTCTCTCCTTAGCCCCCCCCCCCTCCACAAATTCAAAGACTTTTCCGAGAATTCCACTCTCCATTAATTTTTTTTTCATTCATTGGTTTTTTCCTCTGTATGTGTATGTGTGTGTGTGTGTGTGTGTGTGTGCAAGCACTGCATGTCTGTGCATTTGTGTGCATCTGTGCGTGTGTGTTTCATCTGATTCATTAAATGTCTGTCTTAGGTGAAATTACAGAGACAGCAAGTTGTCCTCAGACTGGTTACACACAATATGGTTCTCCCACTAAATTAGCTTGACCATCAAACAAATCTTGAGGTATCTCAGATCCTTAAAACCTTACCGAGTAGTCGGAGTAATTATTTCGTTAACGTTTTGTTGTCGTCGTCATTCTTTCAAATCACCTGATGAATGCTCTCATTGAAGCAACCCTAGATCAATCCCAAAGACACTTTCTGGCTAAAAAATTAGGTCACAGTCTTCTATTTCCATTTCTCTCTAAAATCTCTAGCAGTAATGAGATACTATTCCATACGATATTTAGAAAAAACAACGCCCAGCTAATGGAAGTTTCTATTCTGAATACGACCACTATTTTCTTAAAGGCTGAAGACCGAAAGAATAATGTGAACGCTACACATTCAAAATCTCCTTTTGGTCACAATACGTCTTTCTTCTAGCTCTCTAAGGACAGCTGAGGAGTCTAATTTCAGAATGATTACGTTCCAAAAACATGGCGATAAATGTTGTATTTGGATTCGGTACACATCGTAATTATCATAACGTTTTAAAATAGAAAATCACTCCAAACGCTTCATGAACTGAAGTGTTGTTCCTACGGGATGCTGTGTGCGCCATTTTTTTAGGGGGGGGGGGGGGGAGAGAGAGACTATCAGGACTTGCTGTAGTGAACATTTCATACTTGTCTGATAACGCGAGACTGCAGTTAATAATATACCAACTATTCAACCATGTATAAACATCAACACATCACATAGTTCGAGCCATTCAGTGTTTTATTTTTCGACAGCTGTCAGACACAGCTTTAAAAAAATCCTCTCTGCAAAATATCGGGCCAAGACCTCGACCATTCCATGGCCATTATCCTGTGTTAGAGATAGACCGGACTAGTCAATATATTTTAGTCAAACCATCTCAAATTACTTTTTTCTTTGGCAGACTATTGGTACTTTCTGAACACCCTTCCTTCGGAAAATCGAACACGACTTCATCATTCCAAGATTAAACCACGATATCTTACCACACGAAAAGAAGTATGAAATTTCTTTTTGGGCAGACACAAAAACAAGACATACCCGTCATCTTGCATTCCCACTGCTTACGTTGAAACGAGATGATCTCTTTTACCGGTTTCGATATAAACAAACTACAGAATCTATCTTTTTTGAAGCTGAGGTGACTCAGATTCGTTCTGAGAACTTAAAGGAGGTGTTCGAATTTCGTACTAAAGAGCTGATGTGGTTATCACGCCGTGTGTAATTGGATCAGAGGGTGCCAGCAAAGGCAAGGGTTACAAAGATGGGCCCAGATCGTTTGTTGACAAGGACTGTCTTCATCAGATGCTCCGGCTCACACTTCTAAAGCAGCGTCGTCTCTTCACCTCGTCCAGTAGGGACAGCTGCTCGTCTGACCTTAATTTAATGTCCGTCAAGTTGATGTTGTATTTGCACTGTGGTCCATCTCCCGTGTTCACTTGTGGGGGAAGCTCAGAGGCGTAGTCTCAAGGTGGAGAGTTTCTTCAGCAGTTTAAATGGTTAGTCTACCACTCATAAAAACAATTACTTCTTCGTTACTTATTTTCACATGTTACTTTTCTCTGCTTTTCCAATGTTTTTTCCCCTTTTACTGCTGGGGTTGTTTTGTTTTTGTGATGTTTGAGCTACTGCCTCACTGAAATTGCAATACTGTGTAGGATAATGCAGAAGATATAAGCACCCGCTGCTCTGAATACCATCGTCTATTATCATTGACCGCTGCTCGTTAGGGCATTAAATACTCCACAATTTCAGGTGATGTCCGATATGGTTTTCCTCATTTGGGTGTATGAAAAGTGAAAAGTCCCGAGCTCCACTTGGCCGAGAACTTTGTACTTGTCAGATTTTGTCGTTTCCCTTGCTATGTGGCAGACATGGGCAACCTCTGCTTTTCTAAGCAGGTTTAACCGGTCCCCTAGATTAAAATTTACACACAAATATCACCGTGTTTATTACATGTATTATTATTATTATGATGATGATTTACAGAATTTATATAGCGCTTCATCCCGTTAACAACCAGGCTCTAGGCGCTTTACATTTATATCATAATAATCACACACAATACACAGGCATTCAAAGACGGGAGGCAGAGAATTCCAAATCTGAGGCCCTTGAAAAGAAAAAGATTTTTCATCCATGGTCTTCAGGGACATTTTAGGAATTTTAAACTTGTTAGAGTCTCCAGATGATCTAAAAATGCCGTGATGGTACATAGGGAGTCAAAAGATCAGTTAAATAAGTTGGTGCGTTTTTTGGACATATATTTGTCACACCGGGTACCCCAGCTTCTACCGGTAGCCAGTGCAAGCTGTACAATATTTGTGTTAAACAAAAATAAATGACATACGCGTACCCGTACCCCCTCCCCAACCACCCTTCCCATAAAACAATTTATGTTTCTTTTAACACCAATATCCAGATAGATGATATGCCATTCACGGCAAGGCTTTAGTAGTATGCAATGAAAGTATCCAGCCCTCTAGATACTCACACAATGATCAGGTCTGGCCCTCTGTACTATGTCGTGAGGAACTGGTAGCTAAATCCCCCAGTCATTCAAGTATACAGGCGCTGCTCTCTTCCTCTGTGCCACGACAACGCCAATGCCTGAACACTTGAGCGCCCGGTCAGCCGATTCGTCATCGATAGCCTCTGAAACAACTCTGTCTTAACAGCGCTCTGTCTTTCCGGTTCATTTGATTTTATCGCTCTGTCGCCCTGCCTCTTTCAATCGTATTCCTTCTTCATTCAAAGATACGTTGATTTCATCGTCTCAGCCTTTTCATTTTTATCTTCCTTCTTTCAAAATCCTTCTCTGATCTCATTCATTCATTCATTCAGCCCCACTGTCTCATTCCTCTCTCTCTCTCTATCCCTCTCTCCCTGTCTTCTGAGTAATGATCCTTTCGTTTTTTTTCTTCTTCCTTTTCTAAGCCCCCCCCCCCCAACTCTATTTTCACCTCATTGTCATCCTGTGATCTGTATCTGAGGACATCGTTTTGCCCCGTTGTCCAGTGTTTCTCCTCTGTTCACAGACGGACATAACCCAGAAAGGGCTTCAGTTTTGAAAGAGAAGAGAGTACAGCTCACTATGGGCAAGGACCAAAAAGTTCAACGTATTTCTTCCCTTGTCTTTATGTCAAACCTGACGCGTGTTCCTCTTGTTTCTTTGGTGGTCCTTTTCCTCTATATTCAACCTGACACACACACAGTTTAACAGACGCACTTCCAACCAGTTTTTTGTTGTTGTTTTTTTATTTGAGAGGACAACAGTGAAAATCGACAAACCGTTCTAAGGCTATAAATACGAGAAAGCATTTGATATATAATTAGGGAAATGCCAAATGTTTGGAAATCTAAGAATTTGTCAGTGGCATTTGTTTTCATGTGCCATTTGAACTGCATGTTGCTTAAAATTAATTACGGATGACGTGAAGCCTCGCATAGGAGTGAATCAGTTGAAAATATGAATGAATGTAGACCCCTCCCTATATCAGGCGTTCTTGCAACATTTTCTTCGCAATCCATTCCATCTCCACTCAGACTGTCTTTTAAATATATCTGTTGCTGCTGGTGGAGGTGAAGGTTTTGTTACTTTTATGTCACTTTCACCCCCACCCCCACCAAACAATAGCAAGCTTTTTTCTTTTCTGTATTTCTCATCTATCATTCATAATAATATTGTCTTCATCATAGTGTACCATTCGGTTGAGGGATGTGATGAAAAGAGCGAGTATGGGGTCGGTCAGACCCCGAGTGTAAAAAATAAGGTTAAAAGTTTTCATGAACATGCGTCTTAGCAGTGTACCCGCCTATCGTGTTTGTATATTATGTGTATCCTTCCGGCATCTAATCATCCTCTGTGACACTCTGGTAAAGGACCATCACCACCGTGTCGGTGTCCATTCACTTTCTCCGTAAACTTGAATCTTCTTTTTCTTGACACTTTCATCTCTACTGTCACATTTCTATTTTCTTGACCTTCTGCATTCAGTGGCTCCCGCCTATTCAGGTTTTCCTAATCCTGCTTATCCTTTCTCCATCCCCACTATTCCTACGTATCATTTTCCAATAGGCCTCTACTTGCCATATTCCTCCTCGTTCACTTTTGTTCCCATTCTCTTCTCAAGGTTTCTTCTTTTTTTCTCTACATATTCACTCCAGCCTCTTGCCATTCTGTCCTCTTCCGGTTCATTCCTATTCGTCCGTAGAGTATCCTCCCCAATTCAGGCCTCTTTACTTTTGTCATTTCCCCATTTTCAAAGTGTTGAACCTTTCCGGTATGTTTGATTCTAGCTCATTCCTTGCTCCTTCAGAACCTCCGAATGTCCTCGCTCTCTTTTCTCAGTCTGCCTAACAAGTTGGCTGTTCATTTTCCACGTTTTTCTCGTGGTATTCTGTTTCTCTATTGTTACATTCGTTTGTGTTCCACGTATTTCTGACGTTCTTTTGTCCTTTTCTCATTCTTCTTCATCTCTCCTCTCTGCCTGTTTTTCTTCCTCCTTTTCTCATCTTGTGCGATTTGATTTTGTTTTCCAAGTCATTTAAAATGCAGCCCGACAGATTTACAGAAGGAAAATGCCAAAGGTTGAGAAATTAAGATCCGTCCGTCCGTCCATCCGTCCGTCCGTCCATCCATCCATCTATCCGTTCGTCCATCCATCCGTCCGTCCATCCGTTCGTCGATCCATCCGTCCGTCCGCCCGTCCGTCCGTCCATCCGTCCGTCCATCCGTCCGTCCGTCTATCCACCCACATACGTTTTTAAGACTGCATGCACAAATCATTCGTATGTCTGTCCATGCATCCTTCCAGCTATTAACCAGCCGCCTATCCCTCTGGCTATGTATCCAACCGCCCATCCGTCCATCTATCCATCCGACCATCCAGCCATCCATTCCTCGTCAGTCAGTCAGCGAGCCAGCCATTTACCTATGTACGGATATATATATATCCATCCATCCACCTGATCAGTTAACGAAACATCTCCCGGTCCGCCTTTTCATTTTTCTGTATGTCTCTGGAGTCGTCAGTTTTGTATACTGAACTGCTTTTTTTTCAACAGTTTTTCCAGAGATACTGCGGCTGCCAAATAATTAGTCTCTGTACAATATCAAAATCACAAAATCTGAAATCAAAAGAAGATCAAAAATGCATGCAAACTTTCCAGCTATAGCCATTTCCCCCCATGATTAACTTTGAACAGATGGCAAATTCATCCCGTTTTTTTTTTTTCACCCTGCATGAATATTTCCGTTCCGCCTTAATCCCCTGCCCTTGATTTTAAACAGATCCAAAAGGTCACCACCAGAGGCCACTTCTCACTTCTCGCCTGTCATCTCGTGGAACCAAAACAGAAGAGGGAGATTGGTTTCTGGTGTCAAAACAGCAGCCAGATGATGCCGGACACTGGGGGACGGGCGAGGGCAAGAGAGAGGGATGAACGGGAGGATGGAGATGCTTTATATATCTTAAAGGAAGACGGAGGGACGGACGGACGAACGAACAGACAAGACTGAAGAATTTCTTATTTCCCTCTTTCATCCCTTCTCCCCATTCCCGACTTCCCAAACTCCAAGCCCTCGTTTTGTTTCCATCCTCATGTGTGTGTATGTGTGGCGATGAAAGCGAGGTGGTGGTGGTTTGTGGGGGGGGGGTGGGGAGGTTGTGGTGTAGGAAACAAACGCGAACACAAAAATAACCCAGAAGAAAAAAACAACGGAAATATTTCAGCACTGAATCTGAAGGAGCCACGGAAAAAGAAAATGCCTCAAAAAGAAAATATCAGGAGGCACAAGTTTCACTCACTAAAGAAGATTAATTAATGCATTTCAATCAGGCAGCCAGCTGTGATTCCTTAGAAATATTCAAACTGCACACACACCCAGTTGTCTGTCACGTTTAGTTTGCCAAACTAGAAAACGTACGGCCAGATTAAAAAAATACTAATTCACGTCTGAACAACTTCAAAAACGTGGCCAAAACTATTTCCAGCTTTTTTTCGATCTTATTTAGTGTTGGCCGCTGCTCCAGTGGCGATGGAAGGCTGAGAGCAGAAACAAAACCAGAATGCAGAGGCCGCGGGCAACAGAAGTTTCTTCTGTTCATTCACGATAATTCCAGGACAAATGGCGGTAAAAACCAAACATTCAAACATGTTAGTTTTATTATAACATGAATTGTTTACATGATGAAAAGAACAAACAGGTCACAGTAAAACGCCGAAGACATTTAATTTGGTAATACATTTCTCCGTTTTATTCCCTGCACCCCACTACCCCCCACCCCCACAAGGAAAATTCCCGGACGGTGTAGGCATGTTGGACTTTTGGGATTTTTCTCATATTTTCCTGTCCCTGAGTCTATGGTGGATAGGATCGAGCACCTAGTCTTCTCGGATAAGGACGAAAAATTCGACGGGCCCGTATGCAAGTCGCGCACTTTAAAGATACCTTGGCAGTTGGAAATCGAGAAGAGCAGACCGAACGGGCCGCTGCCCAGACAAAATTAAAAATTTATAGCTACCACTCCTGAAAATATCGCAAAATTTTCTCCCGAATATACAAATCGATCAGAAAAAATGATACATCATTTTAATACATCCCACCTGGCATATGACTAATGACCAGAATAGTGCTTAAGCTTCGGAAAAATGGCAAGTCCTCAAAAATGTTAGATCTCGTTTATTTTGCTGATGTACAATTATACATTAAGTCAAAAATATGAAAACGGAAAGAAATTTCTGAAAATGGCCCATATAAAATCGTAACGGACTGAATTCTAATGTCCGTGTCCGACTGAAAACACCTATGCATGCTTATCAACCTGGAACCTTCAAGTGATGGCACTGTTAGCATTCTATTACTATGATAAAGGGGAGGTTCCCACAGGTGGCTGATCAACGTTAAGACTACTGATAAATTTTAATATTATAATACACGACTGTATTACCATCTCGGCTCACGGGTGCTACAGGTAAAAACGGCAATAGTAAAATTGTCTTGGCTGCTTTAACAGCCAACGTCGCAAGTACTTAGCCACGGCCATTCCAAACGTACGGCATTATGCCTGCGGATCCATGAAAGAATTCATTTCTGACGTGGACAAGCGCTGCACTTAAATTGTTTCTGAAAGAGATCGAAGTCTGCAAGTTGATTTAAAAGATTTTATCATATTCACAGAGTTCATATAAACATATTTACAATACAGGCTTTTCTCGTTGCATTTTTAACTTCACTTGTATCTGAGAGCTGAAACGTAATTAAGAGAAGGAAAAAACCGTTTAAGGCGCAAAGTAGCCGTTATTGCGCCGAAGCGCTATTAAACCAAAACTCAAACCCCTTGAGAGTGGTAAAACGCAGTGTCAGGTTTTCACTGTGATAAATGTAAATTTAACGTCACTTTGTGATGCACGTTTCT
Source organism: Onchidella celtica (assembly GCA_963931925.1). NCBI lineage: Eukaryota > Metazoa > Mollusca > Gastropoda > Systellommatophora > Onchidiidae > Onchidella > Onchidella celtica. The sequence goes on from OZ007569.1 coordinate 45,192,886, forward strand.
ACTTGTGTTAAACATCGGGATTTAGTGTTTTTAGACGCAACGTTATACCTGCCCATAATATTGTTCCAAGTTGTCGTTGCCGTAGCACGGTTTGGTTTCGGAGTCATGGACCACACAATGATTCCCTCTTTCCTTTATACTCCCTTCCCCCCCCCCCCCCACCCAAAAAAAAAACGCGCATCGTCACACAATTCCTAATTTTTAGCCCAAACACCTAATACTGGAGACACAGGGGTGAGAGAATGAGTAATTAGGTCGAGATTACATCATGACGCGTCGAGCTTACCTAATATCCCTCCACCGCTTTCGCTTCATGGTCAAAACAAGTGCCTCACTAAAAAAAAGTACCGTCAGTCAATCACCTTTCTCAATCAATCAGATCATTCCCAGGCGCTGCAGGTTCTTGTAATTTTGTCTTTTTAACTCTTGCCGCTTTTTGACATTGCACACAGGTCGTGGTTTCTGTCCAGGCTGCTCACGTTTATTACCGTTCCCCGTGGGCCTGGAGGGGTTGAATGCCGAGGTGTTGGCCAGTTTTCCCCTCATTCACAAGCCAAACCTAGATTTTCTTTTTTTATTGCTTGACCACAGGCAAATTTTGGCCTGCCAATGCGAAAAAGCAATGGAACTAGTGTTGATCTTGTGATTGTGGGCGGTTTTTAATGACGTTTCTGTTTATGTTGAAGGTTTAAGACATAGCATTGGAGCGGCGGTTTTGTTGGGTCCAACCTGGTAAACCAAGACAGAAATTAAACTGCAAAAAGGCATGCATGATTCAAACAGCTTAAAATAATGAAACAGTTTGCGAATCAAGAATATAAGAAGATGACTACCAACTGATAAAATGTAAATTTTTACGGCACAAATTCACTTCTCTCTATTTAAGATCTCCTTGGCGAGCTATGATTGCAGTGAAATTTTGCGAACTCACTGTCAATTATTGATACTTGTAAATAAAAAAATGACATAAAATTTAAATCCCAGAAACATTTTTAGGTGAATTCTGGTTGGTATTTTTGGCGTGAAGGAACAAATCGACTTGTCACTATAAAACTGTTGTTCGTTTGAATTCTTATTTTATTCATACTAGCCGACCCTGGTAAGATAAATCTTGCAAATTTCCTTATACCAAGACCAGCCCCATATCTAGATCTAGGTCTCATTAGCAACGACACTTTAATTCGAAGCAGAGACTAACAGATCTTTTTGATACACAATTTCTTGCAGAATACAGTGATAAAGTTGACTTTCGGCCAGCAATGTGTAAAGAGTGGTGTGAAATGTAATTTCCTATCACACTTTTCGATTCATGTCGGAACAGTTTCTTCTGTTCAACTCAGTTGTGGCTCAAAATCAACGAAAATAAAAATAAAGCGAACTTCAAGACCTCTTAAAATATGCCCACGTACACCTTTACGTCTTTATATGCAAAATATGATATTTTGTAGAATTTAAGGCTCAGCGGTTAAAGAGCTTTTTATGATTACACTGGAGGCCTTACTTCCTTTATAAAGTGTTTTGCAACCAGCCCACGGGGGGGGGGGGGGGGGGATGTGTGCACAAAAAGGTTCCGACATTGCATCACATAAGAAATACTGTCTTCTTTTTTTGGTATAACAAACTGACCGATTTTTACTAACCGTGAGAGAAAAGTGCCAAAAGTAGTTCGCAACAGTCTCAAGTATACATTTGCCAAAGCATTAATAGTGGATTCACTGCACACATTCTTTTGTCACAGGAACAAAATTGCACAACATTAATTATACGATTGTTTTGCCCACACAAACTACTTAAAATTAGAGGAAACATTGATGATGAGCAGTGTTTGGGGATAAACTAACGACTATCTTGCTGATGAATAAAGGCTGGTGTTAAATGTCGCTCGCTATTTACACCAAAAACAGTTATAATTATATTCAGAATGTATTTCACAAAGCCCCACGAAAATGAAACAATCATATTATGGCACGCTCACTTTAGATCACTTAGAACTTCATCGGGCTAAAAGTTGGGGAAAATTGAAGCAATTCGTGAAATGAGGCTCAGAATGTTTCTAGATGTGTTGATATGAAAAAAAGAAAAACAGCCAGTAAGAAAAAACTCGTACAGACAGCTCCAAAAATAAACTTTTTTTTACTGACTGGAGACTCAAGAGCCCAACAAAACAGAATGAGGGACTGTGCACAACTTTACTGGCCATAGGTTAGTGGGATCGTCTCTTTTGGAGTCTTTCAACGCATTTGAAGTCAAGCAAGTCCACAGCAGTTCAATATTCCCCTATCTCCGACTGCCGAGCCAACACCCAGCAGTACAGATTGGGTTTTCTACAACGTGGCCATGTATTCCTTAGACTTCAACCGCTGATCAGAGTTCTTATAAGGAGTAGGCTGTTGTGTGCAATATTGTGATTTGGTTATGGCTGCACAATATTCCCAAAACTTCCGACTACCGCACAGAGTCCAGTTGTACAGAGTCTTGATCCTTATATGCAATATTGTGATTCGGTTATGACTGCACTGTATTCCTAAAATTTCGATTACCGGCAGAGCCCAGTTGTGCGTGGTAAGGATGTTGTGTGCAATATTGTGGTTTGGATAGGACTCCACAACATTCCCAAAACTTCGACTACCGGACAGAGTCCAGTTGTGCGGAGTTGAGGTGTTGTGTGTAATATTGTGGTTTGGTTATAGCAGCACAACATTCCCAAAACTTCGACAATCGGGCAGAGCTCAATTGTACGGAGTCAGGTTGTTGTTGCAACATTACGGCTAGGTCTTGTCTGCACAATATTTCCGCAACAGTGCCCAGTTATTCGGGAGTGAATCTATTGTGCATTTGCATGCTGATCATTTAGCCCAAAACCTACAATAGCAGACTTGACTGACAAGCCTTGCATTGTTGTAGTCATTGTCATATCGATCTGGTCTATTTCTCCATATCACTTGCACAACTTCTCTCAAACTTCGGCCACAGAGTGCTATTCAGCAGCACAGAGTATGGATTGTTCAATATATTGTGCAAGAAACAGCTTGTGTCATAACCAATAGCCTTAGATGCACCAAGTTACGAAAGACCCAAAACTTGACCCAAAACAAAAATGTATACATAATTATATACACTAGTAATTACCCCATTCTTCGAATGGTTAAGCACAGCACTCCAGACCTAAAGGAATCAGCACAAAGACAGTCATTGATGTCGAGACACTTTGGGTCATCCACAAAAAAATTGGCTATTAATAGATAGATAGGAGAATTTTTCAGGAAATGATGACGTCATGGGCTTATGTGTTCGTAAAAAATGGAGGATCAAAAGTAGACAATTAGCGGCATAAAGCAAACTCAAAAAATACTTCCCCACCTTTTCAAGACTCCAAATCTAAAAAAGAACCTTTTGCGGGTCGCAGGGCAGGCACATGTAAAATTTCACGCAAATCCGAGCTGTGTGAGCGGAAGTAGATCTTGTTCAAAATCCCGTCAGAAAACGCTGCAAAGACCGTCTGCAAAGACGAAAAGGGTCGTATATATATATATATCATCTGTATATATATATATATATATATATATTACATTTTCCTTTCTTTGAGCATTAGCTCTAGAGTTCGAGGCGTGAGAGGCCTAGCCTTTCGACAGTTTTCTTGGCATGACTGACACTCCGAGATCTATAATAAAAATATTTCATTCCGAGCTTGAAGCACACTATAAATGTTTCTACACAGTTTTCTTGGTATGAATGAATGGAACTCACCTCATCTGTATAACATTATACTTGGTATCAAAATTTTCTTGGCGTGGTTGGATCTCAAGTGAACTCTAGTTCGAGAGTTTACATTTCCGGTAAGAGGCGGAAATGACGAAATTGACGGAAGTACATTATCACGTCGTATTCGCAATCATGAATTGATAACTGATAATTATAACTGAATTTCTGGAAAAAGTAAAGAGTTTCGGGAAAAAATGAGCACGACACGTACAGGCTTTATACATTTTATATACATGTACCAAGTTTCATTTCTCTACGTTGCGTAGTAAAAAAGCCTTTGCGGGAACAAAGTTGGGCCCAAGCTCCATTATTATATGATGTCACACTGGTCTTGCCTCTTAACCCATGGCCTCAGTTGCACCCAGTCACAAAGATAGTGAGAACCTGAAAATACAAGAATATCGGTAATTATTATACCATAATACCAATTAAATTCGGGTTATCTGTACGATTATTGTCCATTCTCGATTCAGGGAATAATCGGAAATCATATCTGAAGCTTCTGCGTTTGGAGCCTGCCTGCTTTTTAGCACATTTCTAAGCACTGATTTGTGAAAGCACATTAGCCATTGTGCACGGTTTGTCATGGCAGTAAATACATTAAATTTAGGGATAAAAAGACATAAGGGGAAGGAAGTAGTAATAATATCATTCAGTAGACACGTGTCTTTTGGTGAAACCTTTTGCTGGGATTTAACGACCTCAATATTTTGTTGGGCAATGCTTTTGAATCTATCTGTACGGGAGCCTCAAAACCGAAGGTGCAGTAGCGGCCAGACCTTATTTTCTTTCCATATCTGGGGACTGATTCCAGCTTCGTTTAAGAAAAAAAAAGTCATGTCCCTTTAAACACACAAGACTTCCTTTTCATTTCTTTGTGATGAGAATTTATTGTAGCATTTCTCTATCGTTTGTTTCTTACACGGGGCTTTTCAACATTTTTTTCCAAAGTAATACTGCGATCTTACAGGTGTTCTCATGCAGTATATTCAATGAAATATTGCAGCGTGAAGAAGAAGGTTCGACTGTCTCGAAAGCTAAATTCAGATATTTTCGTTGCTTTTTCAAATCAATCGAACGGGTAATGAAAATGTCCGTGTGCAATCAAGCTGTGCGATTTCCTGAATTTCCTTGTTAGGGGTTTTGTTTTGGTAAGGTTTGACGTCATTCTAACGTCTGTTCAATTCTCCTTTCGACATTTAAGTTTTCTAATTTCGTATTAGGCAAACGGGAAGGATTAAAGAAGCCGGTGATACTATGTAAGAAGGATTATGATAAACGGTTACGTCCTATCCAAGACTAATCGTAGGACTAGAGACTAATCTGCTGAACATTAAACTTAATTTTAGCCATGTTTGTTAGCCCCCCCCCTCCCCCCCCCCCCAATCCTATCTCTAAACCCTACCAGGAGGAGTTCCGTTTGCGTTACATAGCCCGAGTAAAGTCATTCTAAAGAGGGCTTATTTTGAGGGGTTTCAAAAATAAAAAGGGGGCTAGGTATTTTGTGGGGGGTTTTCTAAAGATAGAATGCAAAAGGAAGAGAAACAAATAATTCATGGCATGCTACGCTTTCTTTTATGTATTATGTATCTCTCTTTCCTCCATCTCATCTACATCTCTCTGCACTGGAAGCATCCGAAAGAGAACACACATGTACATAATTATAATTCATTAACGACCACGCGAGTTAACGTCGGTAATAATTTGCTAATACTCACTGTCAGCACCATTGACCTAGATTACGGAAAGTTACCGACCTTGTTAATTTGCATAGTTTTTAAAAATGATAGCGGCTCAGTCAATTTTCGTACTTTGTTACCGTTGATAAGCACGGAGGAAACGTATCTGCAATTTTGTCAGAAGCACGGACTCATTTCCAAATCAGTTCTGTGTCCGACGTGTTTATGTGTATTGGACAATTTAAGTATACCCCGAAAAGCAACACAATAGACCCGTTCGCTATAAATTTGTAATAAAAGTGGTGGCCGTGAAGCAAAAATTTCAAAAAAACCACTCGGTTAAGCAAAGAAAAAGACTTGGTTCGAGAGGGGCAAGAATTTCACTCGAAAAATCCTTGCTTCTTGTGCACTGTTTCATTTTTAAAAAATCGGATTACTACCAAACAATTGTCGAATCATCTCTCCTGCCCACCTTAACATCGAGAGAGACGGCGGCAGATTATTTTAGTTACTGCAGAGAAGGATGCGTGAATTTACTTCATAACGACCCAAGCAAGTAAAAAAGATCGGGAGGAAGAAATTTTACAGTTGAAATAGACGAAGCCAAATTTGGAAAAAGAAAATTTAATAGAGGTAGAGTTGTTGAAGGACAATGGGTTCTACTACTTCTAAGGGGAATTTGTAGGGAAACAAAAGATTGGTGGTTTTTTTTTTTTGGTTCCAGTTTAAGGACCGGACAGAGGACGCCCTGATTGGGATTATAAAAGAACGAGTGGAAACAGGTTCGGTATTATTAACATGAAGAAAGCAGCCCGAAGGGGAGCCCTTTTGAGGGCTAGAAGCCGAAACATAGAACGACAGAAAGACAAAGAAAGAAGACAGAACAAGATCATGAAAACTCAGATGGGAGCCCTTTTGAGGGCTCAGAAAGCCAGAAGAAGTCCACAAGAAATGAACACACAACAATGAAAAAACAAAAAACAGAGAGGTGTAAATGCCAAGAGCAGCGAGCCTCCTAAAATAAAGATGTACAATTGGTTCGGTTATCCACATAGATTGTTTTAAGAGTTACTGTTGTCATGATCACATTAGGATCATAAATGCCGTGCTAGGTCACGACGTCATTGAGTTAATTTTTACGATCTTGTTGATTATAACCAGCGTAATTTGTCCTTGAGCTGTTCTCGTGAACAGTTTGTTTTGAAACACCTTTTTTCTGATGGATGGAGAGAAAGAGGGGCGAGACAGAATAAATGTATAGCTAGGAATGACAGAGCAGTTCTCGACCCCGTGATTTTGATTAACATAGATAAGGGGCGAGTAAAGGTAGTTTATTTAGACGCTTAGTTGGCGTTCGGAAATTCGTGCATAAGAGTAGAAAGCACGGGGTTTGAAGATTTTAGTAGTTAATGTTTCGCATTTTAAATTTTGTCTAGACCGTAAAATTGACCTTGATTTTGGCGCAAGGCCATGACAAGCATAAATTAATATTGCAGGCTGAGCTGAAGCGACTGCACCAAGCAAATGTATGAATCTGGACGGAAGGTCGAGACATAGCTTTAGTATTTAAATCCGTGCAGAGCTTAGATAGATGCCACATGTAGACAATCCATTTACGAGGTGGACGGCGATAGTCCTCAGCCAGATGAGAGACATAGAGACGCAGTTGAGCAGTCCATATTGTGAGGAGCGTGATGTTTTAAAGCTCCAGAGCCTAAGCTACTTGGTTTGATATAAACCCACAGCGTTTACATCCAGCGCTCTCACTCCCAGTGAGGGCCTAATGGTGAGAGTTCATACTAATTTGTAATGATGAAAGTGAACCGTTCTACTTACTTTTGAAGACAGTTTCAGAGCTACCGCCAGACAACGCATGGTTGTACAAGCATTCTCCATGGCGTGTCTAGAGGAAATGTCCATATCATAACATGTCTCATTGAATTAATAGAATTTAAACTGTTATATCCGTCGCCACGTGCGCGGATTCTATTTGGCATCTAACTCATATGACCTGCAAGTAGTTAGAGTGAATAAGTTAGTCTTTATAGAAAGCTGTAGTTTCATCAGTTAGATTCAGTTGCCTTTGAATTGATATTTATATTTATAATTATATTTGTTACATTAATTCCTGTAATTAAACTGCCCTACAGTTCTGCTAAAAATCAAAGCAATTGATTTATTTAGTTTTTAGAGTGCAAGTATTTTTTTTTTGTGTGTTCGTCGATTGTGGGAGCGGACCTCGAAAGAGTGTCAGTCGAATTCTCCCCATCTAACCCACATCGCGACAACTGTAAACTCAACAGCTGTGGCTACACGCACCTCACAGTGAATCACAGTGAGAATTTCATAGATCCAGACTCCGATGCGTGTACAAACAATAGAATCAACCTGGTGGGCTATCAGGAGGGCCTTGCCGTCCAGCATAACAGGGCAAAAAAAATTTTCCTCAGCGCCTCGCTGAATGTTTGTGGCGGCGTGGCCGTGATAAACACGCCGTCTTTTATCCTTTCCTAGAGGAAACTGCGCGGCTGTGTCCAGGACCTGATGCTTAAAGTAAACTATGGAAAGACTTCCGAATGTGTTTCATGTCAGTATTGAAAGATTGGTTTTTAATATACTTGGCAGTTAATCGACGAGCCGGACATAAAAACATTGCTACAGACGACTAACTCGCCGGGAGGTCCGCCTCCCAAGACCAAGATCTTTGTTTTCAGCAGGTCTCTTCTCTTGGCCTTTGCACCTCTTCACTTTTATAAAAATTTATGCATTCACATATCAATTATCTGACCATCAAATGTCAAATTCTTAAAACACCACAGCAAATAGATTTCTTTCAACATACATGACGATCTGTATGTTTATGTGGTCACTCTTTTCAAATCTAGGGACAGCAAAGATATTTTGACTGCAGGAGTGTCTGTGCGCACGTGGGAGGGGTCGTACGGGGCTCCCGGGTCTCACAAACCCACGAACTGCAGGGAAAACCCACAGGAATGAAATAAGCGACAACAACAACAACAAAAATACCTGGTTGAACTTGCTCTGTCGAACAGCGTCACCATTGGAAGAAAACATCTCAGTCAAACTGGAGGAATACTTGAACATTGAATGTCAAGCATCTTTGGGGGGGGGGGGGGGAAATCTTGTTTTCTCGCACTTTCTCATTATAATCTTGCTATTGCGATGTCACAAGGCTGGCTGTCTGCTGGTTTCAATGGCTCATCACAGGTCTCGAGTTAGTACTGAACTGTTTCTGTCAGTTTCATAAAAGATCTTATAGCTAGCTGCATACAAGGTCTCTGTTTTCACAGTCCCGAGCACGCTAGAGCCAACTGCAATTATTACGTGTTCACCGTGACTATAAATTTTCTTTTTTTTTTAAACCGAGACCCTGAGAACGTTCTCATTTATTCAAGGTCGTAACCACCGCCCCCTTTCCGTACCGTTCAATGTACAAACAAAAAAAAAAACAACGTTGCATTGTCTTAACGTGTTCCTGAGGCTATGGTCACACTCAGCGTGTAGACCAGTGACCTTGTCACATTAATCATGGCACACTACTCATACTCTTTTAGCTTAACCCTTTGTTTACTGACACTGTGAAAGCTACATTAATATTTCTCAAATCCAGTTTATACTAAGATCCATTTATTTCTATTATTTTCAATGGCAAACATGAATTTAAATTAGGGTGTTAATCTGTATTTAAAGGCTTGTCATGGAGGGCCAAAACCTGAAAACTGATGGAGCAGTAAAGAAATAACAGTAATGCTGTTTCAGTATTGAAAGGGTTAAGCGCACACAAAAAAAAAAAAAATGTTGCCGTGCATCTCATTTTTTTTTTAATTTAGGGAACTGAATGGAGACAATCAATTTGTGAGATACGGGCTTATTACAAAGTCAACGGGTATATGAAATTAAGACACTACTACATCACGACAGCAAAGTTGCAGGTGTGACCATCGTTGGAAGCAACACATTTTTATGATAAGAATTACTTTATTATCCCATTAGGGAAATTCTTCTTAAAACAGCGTTCAACAGCACATAGACATGGTATACAAATCTTACGCATCATCACAGAAACATAATCATAATTCAGTAGCAGGCATGTTACACGAAGTAAAATGGTATGGAATTATTTGCTGTATGTACTCGTACGAGGTGCGAAAAGATCCAACTGATAACGTAAATGAAACCGAACCCGTTGTAAGACTCCGTGCAATACGTTGAAATCTGGAATAAAGACAGTGTTTTCCAGGGAATAGCCCAGGTCATGGTGTTTGACCGGGGCCATTAGCTAATGATGGGAGCCGTTTTTTTTTGTTGGTCAGACAAGAGAGATGACAAACAGGCAGTTTGGACACAACAAGTTCGCAGTCTAACAATAGACAGACATTAGCAAAGTCTGGAACTTGTCATTATTATTATTATTAGTCTGAGCTTTCGGGTGAGAGAGAAAAGCACAGAACATCTTTTGTGCGATTGTGTGTATGCATTTCTGAAAAGGAGTGTTTAGGTCTGTATTTTAGGAGGTCCGCTCTCCTTGGCATTTACACTTCACTTTTCTTGTTTTTATTTAGCTTCTTGTGGTAGGGATTCGTTTTTTTATAATTTTTGCCCGGGCAGCGGCCTGTTCAGCCTGCTCTTCTCGATTTCCAACTGCCAAGGTGTCTTTAACGTGCGCAACGTGCACACGGGTCCTCCGCATTTTTCGTTCTTATCCGAGAAGTCTAGGTTCTTGATCCTACCTACCATAGGATCAGGGACAGTAAAATATGAGAAAAATCGACAAATTTCAACATGCCTGCACCGACGGGGGATCGAACCCGGTACCTTCGGCATGAGAGGCGAGCACCTAATTTGTAGGCCACCGTTGTCTCCTTCTGAAAAGGAGTCTATGTCGTAAATTTCTCTATGCCCCCACCCCCCCCCCTCTCTGATCTTCCTCTCCATTTCCTTCACAAGTCCATTTCGGCTAGTGGCTCAGTGAGTCAAGCGTTGTGTTGCGTCTTTTTTGAATCAGTGAGTGAAGTCTCTCTTTCCGCCAACTGACCCAAAAACTGACGCCAAAAAGACAGTTTTGAGGCGCCCGAACTGGTAAGACAAACTTGTTTTTGGTCTCGTCAAACCGCGATGATCCCGCTTTACCTCCATAGTTCACAACTCACACTGAAGGCCGAGGCAAAGCAAATTTGACTCAGGGCGCTGTCAGCCTTCCTCTCGAGAGTTTTCTGAGAAACTGCATAATATTTCACGGGTCAGTTCACAATGCACTGAGTTCCCACTTTAGATATAGGGTGACCTTATATAGGCTACATATCGCCTTAGTAATCAAACTATATAAGGTCACTCAATATAAAAGGGAGTGTTTATTGGGGCTACATGACTGTAGCCTTCATAACCAAACCCCACCCCTGAAACATTATTTGGGCTACCCGTTTCTCGCTACGGTAATATTGATCGTGTATCTCCAATAAACACTCCCGTAGATATAAATATCAGGGTCTTTTGCTTTGGTTACCTAAAGTAAGTTTGGCTAACATGAAGTTGTTTTTTTTGTTAACCGCCTCCGTGTTTCAACATTTGAGGCGTGGGGGTGGGAGTTGAGGGGGTGGGGTGGGCTATTTGTGAAGGGCCACAAACAGCTAAAGAAGTCAAAATCAAAATACTACAAATTAAATTTGATTTTCAACTCTTCGTTCGTTGGCAAACTACTTCGTTGACATAATATAATGTTTGTTTACTGACGGACAGTGACCGGCACAAATCTGGGGAGAGCTCAGTTGTAACAAACACCTGGTGCTTACAAGTTCCAATCCTCCAGTATTCTTTTTAGCCCCATTCCTTATATTTCATTCATGGCAGAACGAAAAACAAAACAAAAAATAAAACCAAAAATTTGGCAAAGATAAAATCTTGTCCAATCGGTTAATCTGAGAGACAGTCGGGCAAATTCGAATGAACAGAACGAGAGGTTGGAGGAGAACTTGGGTAACTACGTCATTTTTTTTTTCTCCTTCGAAATATCTCCCGCAAATATTGCTGGTAGTAGTGGTACTCATATGTTTTTATGAGTTTGTTTATGCTTCATGATTTTGCGGTTGTCGTGGTGTCTTCTTTATGTATAGTAGGACAGACGGCTTGCCAAGACCATTATCAGAACGAGCAAACACAGACGGCTGCACGGCGAAGATGAATAGACCGCCATATGTACGGACAGAGAGAGAGACAGAGGGGGGGGAGAGAAATAGGGAGGGGGGAGAGAGAGAGGAAGAGAGAGACCGAGGGGAGAGAGAGAGAGGGAGAGAGAGGCGGTGAATGGTTAAATGGAGAAGAGGATACATAGACAAACAGGTAGATAGACAAACATACCGATAGACACTCACAAGTGGGTAGGTAGGTAGGTAGGTAAGTAGGCAGGTAGGTAAGTAGGTAGGCAGGTAGCTGGATGATGGATAAATCTCAGACCAACAGACGGACTGATAGATAGATAGACAGACAGGCAGACGGACTGATAGACAGGCAGACAGACAGATAGGCAGATAGATAGATAGATAGATAGATAGATAGATAGATAGATAGATAGATAGATAGATAGATAGATAGATAGATAGATAGATAGATAGATAGATAGATAGATAGATAGATAGATAGATAGATAGATAGATAGATAGATAGATAGATAGATAGATAGATAGATAGATAGATAGAATAACCATTACCACGCCAACCCCTCAGCCCCTTCGGCATAACGAATACATACCAAAAAAACAGAACAGATCTCGATTACTTTAACTACTCATTGTAAAGTAGAAACGTTCGATCAACTCTCTGTGATATCTTTCTTTCTTTCCATCTCCAAGCCAACCAGCGATCATGGCAGATATATGATTGTTATGTTATCTATACACAAGATATGAAGATAAAGGGAGGTAAAGCTGCTGCAACTTGAAACAAGGGGAAATAATAACGGGAGAGAAACTCAGAAAAATGATAACTGTGTCCGGAAATCAAGGCAAAATATGGAAACTCTGATGACTAAAAAATCGTGGAAGTATCGGTTTAAAATTGCTCAAGCCTGTAGTAACGGAAAGCTGGGTTATGTTGCTAACAGAGCACTTTTTCTGATCGAGTTACACACTTTGTGATTTTTTTCTTCGCTTATTTTTCTTTCCAAAGTGTAATATTATTCAACCTGACCAGATGTTTGCAGGAAATTGATTAACGTGACCACATGTCCGTCAATATAATATCTATCCATTTTATTGGTAACATTTTTGACATATCCGCATCTGATTCTGTTTGTATGTCGATCTGTCGCTCCCTGTGAATAGATATCTATTCCTTTTGCTATCTATCTATCTATCTATCTATCTATCTATCTATCTATCTATCTATCTATCTATCTATCTATCTATCTATCTATCTATCTATCTATCTATCTATCTGTCTATCTATCTATCTATCTATCTTTCTATCTATCTATCTATCTATCTATCTATCTATCTATCTATCTATCTATCTATCTATCTATCTATCTATCTGTCTGTCTGTCTGTCTGTCTGTCTCTCTATCTATCTATCTATCTATCTATCTATCTATCTATCTATCTATCTACCGATATGCCTGCCTGCCTAGCTTTGTGTCTGTCTGTCCGTCCGTCCGTCCGTCCGTCTGTCTGTCTGTGTGTCTCTGTTGCCTTGTCTGTCTGCCTGCATGTCCTCCTGTCTGTTTGTATGACGGCCTGACTGTCTGTCTGTATCGAGGCAAGTATAACCTGTTGTTTTTTTCTTCAACTTTTGCCCATATTCACGATCACATCGACGCCCTGTGTCATATAGGCATGAATTCCTAGCCTGAGAGAAACTATTTAACGCTTCAGAAAGAAACATAAGCAGCAAATATACACAAAAAATGTCATAATCATTCCATTCGAGAAAAACAAACAACCCACCCACACACACACACACACACCACACACCACACCACACCACACACCACACACACACACACACACACACACACACACACACAAACTTGTGGTTTGGCACAGTGTAAAGAAAGTTAACACAAAAGCAAATGGGCAGTATCGCTTCAGAGATCAACATCAAAAACTATGAATAATTTGTCGGTGTTGACATCACTAGTTTAGATGCTGAGACAGCCAAACAAATCTAGAAAATGAGATATGCAAAAGTAATAATTACAACATAAGAGTTGTCGTAAGTATCCGGTAGCCGCAAGAGGTATCGATCCCACAATCACGATATTTCAAATGCATCCTGGCATATTAAGCAGCCCATTTCAGTGCGCATGCAGCCAAAACTCTTTCAGCCCACTGGAAGCCAAGTTGGCTAAGAGCTGACAGTCAAGTTTTTTACTCCCCATGTCAGGCGGGAGACCCAGCGGTGCTCACGCAGTGAATTCCTCCAGCCAAGCGGAAAATTGCCTGCTTTTCAAACCAGCAGCGAAGCATCCAAAATCGCTCAGACGACTTCATTTCTGAAAGCCTCGTCACGTGATCACGAGGCGAACAGGGAAAAGTTGGACTGGAAAACGAAACAAACGAAAGATCAAAAAAAAAAATACGATAATGAATGTGAAATTACGTCACCGACGCCTGAGGAATACTCTGAGATATTGGGGTATAACGAGTTTCCGTGGTCTGCCACATATAAATGGTTCTACTACTATACTACAAAGCATTTCTGGGGTGCAAATGCCAAGAGCAGTGAACCTCCGTTAATGCAGACCTCTTACCTGCAATGCATTTCAAATAAATCTAAGAACGTTTTTTATTTCTTAATTGCATTAAAAAATCCTTTCTAGATGTGATCTAGAATGATTTGTAACTTTTTCTTTTTTTTTTTTATTACAAAGAAATATGTAAGATCACATAAGACAACAGTCACTTTATTATCCCTTAATGGAACTCCACTTTCACAAAGGGTTTATTTAAGAGCACATAAATGGTACATACATCTTGCACATCATTACATAAAGTATTCATAACTCATTATCAGGATTATTACATGAAGTAACATAGCATGGAAACTTTCTAAAATACTATTATGGCACACGTCTAACTGTAAAGTCTTGTTGGGGCGAAATTTCGGAAGGCCAAAACAATCTCCCGTATCTGATCCATGTTTTTAAACTGACCATTCAGTTAACTAAGGGGGGGGGGCGGGGGCCAAGCGGGCAGGTTTGTCGGCTAAGGATGAATTCCGTAGAAATTAACTAGATGATTATGATCGCTGAGTGTCTCATTTACGTGCACATGTATATAAACTTTTTTTTAAAAATATAAATCGAAGCCCGCTTGGTAAACTGTCGTAACTCGGTATTTACAAATATTTTCATGAGCAGGAAAAAACTGAATAACTTTCTTTATCATACTAGATAGTTACGATATTTAGAGAGAAAAAAACAACAACTTTACCTCCAACTTATGACATAACCAGCGGGTTGTAAAGGGCTGCAAGTATGCCCAATATCCTATTTTTTATTTTGAAAAATCGAGTGACGATGGATTACCCTGCGGCCCTTGAAATATCCCAATGAGTTAACTATGGGCCCATAAGACCAAATGCAATTTGATTACCTATCTGAACGAATGCGTTATTTAGCATAGAGTTCTTCAGAGAAAATCTGGAATAATCCAGGCAACCATTTTGTCTGTGATTTTCTCTCCACCTCTCTCCCTCTCCTTGTTTGTTTGTTGTTGTTGTTTTTTCTGCTCATGCTCCACCCCGGGATATTTCTCCCCGTGTCGAGAAGCGGCGCCGCCCTGCCATGCCGTGCGATTAGCTAAGGGATGTCTCCAGCTTACTGCCGAGCCAACCAAACAGGCCAGAGATCTATTTATAAGGAGCTGCGCAGAGAATATTTTATGTCTTGTATTTTTCTCAAACTGGAATTCATCGGATTGTTTCCCTCCCTTGCGCTGAATCCTGAAAAATGCATGGCAACACTCGGTTTCTCTCCCCTGGCGCATAAGAATGAATGCAAAAGGGAGATTACCCAAGCAGAATTAGGGCCCATACTTGTCATATGGCCGATAAGAAATATTTCTTACGTGCCCCAAATGACATCACCCGGGCTGCAATCCCTGTCATACTCCAGAAATGTCGCCATTGACCGGGCGTGAGGGGAGGAAAAATGAATAACAGGCGGGAGGTCCACAGGGAGGAGAATTTTCCTCACCTACGTGATGATACATACAAATGCTTCATTTGCCAATGTGAACGTGCATTTTCCTGTAACATTAAGCTTGAGGGCAGCATTAGAATTTGTCGGGGATGTTTGTGGGGGGGGGGGGGGCAGCGGTCTCCTTTTTATATCCATCAATGTTTGGCATGAGACAGGAATTATGCCAGCGCAGAAACTCCACATGTAAAATAGATTGGCTTTTGCTGTGTCGGCTGGATCTGGAAGTATGTGATAACTTTGTTATAAATGCATAGTGATATTTTACATGCGTATGACGAATTGCATTCCTCATACATTATTGATACGAATGGTGCATTTTTTCTGATTTATGCATATTTTGCTATTCAGGGCACGTGGTATATTTGTTTGTAAACTGTTTCTCTGCATGCAAAAAAATAACTCATACTGTGAGGAAGTGTTGTGCAGACAAGATGACAAGACAAAGGGGCAGACAGCGGAGCACAGACTGAGAAAGAGGCAATAAGTCGTGTTTTGTGTAATCATAAATAGAGAAAGACTACTTGAAAATAGACGAAATATCATAAGAACCACAGAAAAACTGTGGGGTCTCAGCAGGGCTATAAGCGAAGTCAAAATTGGGCCAACAAAAAAAAAAAAATGGGCTTCGCTACATACAACTTTTTCTTTTTGCCCAATTTTGACTTTAGAGAGGTACAGAACCAAAACAGACAGAGAAATAAGAAAAAAAGAGAAGAGGGCGAGAAGGGCGGAGCGAGAGACAGACAAACAAACAGACAGGCAGACAGAAAGAAAGAGATGAGCAATAGAAGGACACACCCCCCCCCCACACACACACACACTCTACACACGCACACACACAAACACAGAACAGAGAGATAGGGGATGAGGGACTAGGAGAAAAGAATGATTGTAGAGATAACCAGAAACACGCGAAAAGAAACAAAATGGGATACACACAAACACTGTTTTTGTTCACCAGGCCCAACAACCAAAATGACGTGTCCTATCAATACCGTATTCGTTCAGATTAACGCGCCCACGGCAAGGACAAACATCAATGGTCCTCATAATCAAATAATCCCGCTATTTGTTGACAGCAACGGCGAAATCAAAACGACCATCCCTTGCAGTCGCCGTAGATGAGAATGGCTTGCAGATTTTATTAATGGCTTGTCAATTAGGCTGTGCATCCATCAGGGACTAGTGTCACTTCTGGGTTCAGTAACAGGGGTCTCCGAGCTAGCATGTCTGAACATGAAGGCAACATCGCATTTATCATTATTTTGCTGTGGATGACAAATGACGTCAGAAACAGATCCAGAAACAGACTAGAAGGCTGGAGGCGCCTTGAATTAAATCAGTTTTGCGTCTGTTATGACTCAATGCGTGAGGTCTCTCTTTCATTCAGCTGATCCAAGACAGTTTTAGAAGGGCCCCATTACTGGTGAGACAAGACTTGTTTCCGTATCGGCAATGCACGAGGTCCCGTTTAACTTCATAGTCCACACCTCATACTAAAACCGATACAAAACACATTTGACTCAATGTGCTATCAGCCGCAGCCTCCTACTCTTTCCCTAAGAAAATTGGGTGCATGCAGTGGCTGTTGTTTTTTACACTTGTAACAAGAGGCGGTTGTATTTTTCGGAATGACAATGTGCGCCATATTTCCAAAGTGGATTTTGCTTGCACAATGAAATTTTGAGAAAAATGCCAGCTTTCTGTTATGGTTAGTCTTAGGATTACATTTGCCTGCTTGGCTAGAGCAACATTTTCGTTGGCGAACTGGCCACAGTGCCATTTTTGGAACTTAGAAATTGGCCACAAGCTCGCCACAAAAAAAAGCAGCTTGTTGTGAGCCTTTTGGCCACACAACCCAAATAGCCTCCCCATTTATTTGAATGTTCTGTTCTATTAACATAGTTAACGGTGTTCTTTCCTCCTACATTGGAATTTTATGCGAAGACGCCTTCCCACAAAACTTTGTACATGCTCTCCTGTCACAGTGTAACTGTATAACAACTGCAACTGTGTCAACTGCAGGTTTGTTTTTGGAGTATCGTCAGTCAATTTTCCCAATAATTTCTCATATCCTGATTGGATTTTCACTGCTTTTGAACTCTTGCTCTTCATATTAACCGGTTATTCCCACGAACCCAATACTGCTCATGCAGCCAAGAAGGGCGAGTTTTGAAAGAGTTTTATTCAGTTATTTTGTTGTTGTTTTTTAGGTTTCCCATAATGTGATACCTGATTTGTTTTTCTACTGGCATATGTACATGCATATTCGGGCAGTTTGTTAAATTTCAAGTTAGTTATGCATCGTAAACCAGACCTGATAAGCTCGAGGAAGATAAATTGTTGGGTGATTTTGGACTATTTTGGCCAAGCAAAGGTTTTGTCTGCACTGTCATTGTTTGGGAAACTGCTAATGTTAAGATTACGGTTAGGATATCTTTGGCTACAATAGTTGGTTGTAATGTTGATAGCAACTTTGCCACAGTAATCTTTTCAGAAATTAACCAGAAGCTGGTAGCAAAAATTATTATTTTTCCTACATCGTCCACCTTATTTATTGGCAAGACATTACCACAACGTTCTGAAGCGGTTCTTATTTTCCTTGGTTTTAAGTAGTTCGGGGTGGTTCTTTAACAGTCTGTAAACTGCACCATTTTGAGGAAGAAACTGATTGTGTAGAGTAAGGTTGAGTGCCGTACTAATCCCGGAGCGACACAGGCAGCTGCTGCCAACAAAATGTACACCCAAGAAATAATGGTAGAAAGTTGTCTGTCTGACCGGGCTTAGTATGACAGGGTCTTCCTTGATTTGCTATGAAAATATAGGAAATTAAGGTGTGCACTTCTTGTCTGCCAGCAGGTTGACTGTGTCTTTCTGGACTAAGTGTGAACCCCCTCCTCCCTCCCCCCTAAATGTGCAGCTCCCCCAAACAGTCTGTTATAGTTTGACGTGCGAAACCTTTGTCACAATTAAAAAGGCGAGGCAAGCATGACAATAAAAAGTCGCTTTGGCGGTCTGTATTTTTTCTATTTTACGAAACAGCGAATTCATCTGCATTTGCTTAAACTGAGTCGGGGAAAAGTAATGAAATAAATGTTGAATTTATGGCAGTTCTGCGAACTAAAGACAGATGACTCCTACGTGACCACTGGTCAAGATCTGTTTTCTGATATAGCTAGCAATTATAAGTCAGAATGCAAAGTACAATTTAGAATTCTTATCAACGCTCTCTTGCTGTTATTGCCTTTTCTTCTTTTTTTTTTCTCCATTAAGACCACCGTGTTATGCTCAAGATTTCTTTTGTTTTCTTCATTAAGACCACCGTGTTATGCTCAAGATTTCTTTTGTTTTCTTCATTAAGACCACCGTGTTATGCTCAAGATTTCTTTTGTTTTCTTCATTAAGACCACCGTGTTATGCTCAAGATTTCTTTTGTTTTCTTCATTAAGACCACCGTGTTATGCTCAAGATTTCTTTTGTTTTCTTCATTAAGACCACCGTGTTATGCTCAAGATTTCTTTTGTTTTTCTTCATTAAGACCACCGTGTTATGCTCAAGATTTCTTTTTTTTTTTCGTTTTGATGTTTCATTTTATTGGAATTTGAGTTTCCATTTCAACACAATGAGGTTGTGCCAGCGACGAGAGTTAGGCTCCTGCCAGATCCTCAATCAGTGAATGCCTTCAAAAAACGCCAGAAGGAATTAATAACCTTGGATCCGTCACCAAAGTGAATTGAAACCTGGTGCCTGTCGCAAGGTTAAAGGCACGATGTTGAGAATGCGAGAGCCGTTTCGAAAAATAGTACCTTAAAGAAAAAACTTTCATTTGCAACTTGACCTAACTACTTGCACAGACATACAGGATAGACAGTCAGACAGATAGACATACAGACAGACAGACAGACAGAAGGACGGACAGAAGGGCGGGCAGGCAGACGGAGGGACAGACAGACAGACAGACATGAACCGACAAACAGCTGCCTAACTTTTGTCTACGAATCTGATCCACAACTTTCTGAGGCTAGGCTTTCCTGCTTCCTCTTCACATCCGACATTCCTTCCTCATCATAAGAAAAAGTTAAAATGACATGATAACTATTCTCAGAGCACCATCTCTAATCCTCTCACACATGGAAGCCTTGGCCAATGCCCAAATGCCAGATGAGTCCAGCTCCCTCCTGGCTCACATGTGTGACGTCCACTGAGCAAAGACCTGCACGTGCTGTGCGCCAAATCCATTATAATCTCGTGCATCCCGTCTAGCACTGACTTCAACCACCGAGACAATCAGCAAGGGTTACTCACTGTTTTACACTGCAATTCGATTTGACGGCTCGCTTTTCCTCGTCAGTCATCACTAGAAGTGTTCACAATTGATCTAGCAGAACGAAAACGCCGCAATAATGAAGATCACTTGCGAGTTGATTTCTTTAAACGTTCTGTACCCTTACACGTCACCGCTGCAAGGTCAGGCAGGGTCACGTGTCGGCTTGACCAATGATTACTCGTGATTTAATCATCTGTGAAGGTCAAGGGTCAGATTCGTTCCTGTGCCTGGACAATGGTCATTTCGGGGATCCCTGGTTAATGGATGGACTCGCGGTAATTATTTTAATTGTTATCATTATGACTGGGGGTGTTTTTGCTGCTGCTTCATTGTTTGTGGTTTTGTTTGAAGCTTTTGTTGCAGATGGTGTTGGTAGCGGCGATGTTGACGGTGGTCACGAAGATGTTGCAGTGGTTGTCATTGATAGTGGTCCTTTTTGTATCTCCTCTCTATCGGTCACTATAGTTTGTCGCATTTCTGGACTGGAGACTTCAATGGTCAGATTAAGACTGTTAACACACTGAGTCAGGACAATTTTAGCATGAGATGTGGGCCTATGGCTTTAAATAGGACATTGCCCACTGGCTACACTGAAAGAAGTCTGTATCATTAGTTCGGGTGCGCCGAAACTATCTCGAATCAGCTGGCAGAAAGATAGATGCAAAACAGCCGCAGGAGGCATGAAAGACAGAAGGCAAGATAAGATAAATAATAGCTATCTTCTATTCTAATAAAGCAAGAACTTTTCAACATCACAGCGCGTCTTTCCCTATTCCTCAGTTCACAGTTCATGATTGTACGAACTTTTATCTTACGTCTGAATTACTGATGGTCGTCTTCGGGATGTCATCTTATAATATTCATCCAAACATTGGAGACCGTGAAGGTTGATTTCTGTGTTATTATTATTCTCTTTCATTTACGACTGACATTGAATACACTAATAGGTTGTTGTTGTTGTTATGTTGGTGGTGGTGAGTCTATTAGCGCACTGAGCTAAGTCTGCTTTGCGTCGGTTTTGACTCAGATCAGACTTGAACTTTCTTTAAATCAACAAATAAGTCAGATTTGTTTCAGTCTCACTAGTGTCAGAAGTCCCAGTGAACTTCATAGTCAAACAAATCCAGGCAAAACAAAATTTGACACTATGCGCTTACTAGCCTTAATGGTATCCAAGTTTTTGTTGTTTTGGCATCTTTCAACGTCCTCGTTGACGTAAGACAATAAGGGCTGAAGTGTTTAATTTATATTAAACATTAATCTCCTACCCGCCAGTACTGATGTCACTGCTGCTAAACTTGGCATTGTTTTTGTCCGGTTCGGTTTTGTTAGTTCGTGCATGAGAGAACGGCACGAACTAGTTCCACCCTTCAGTTCATTTGTTCAATCTGACAGCTTCACAATGAGAGTTTCGAATTATTCAACTCTGTGTCTGGTGAATACTTACAAACGTAAATTATTGAACAGCCCAGCTATTGAGAATGATTGAAAGATTAAATAATAGAACATTTTTGGTTTGGTTTTCATTGTTTTGAAAACTGTTCCAAAACACCGATTTCACTGGCTGGAGTTCACTGCGGTCATACTTCTGGCCTAACATGCACAAGTCAAAATATGGGGGAAAAAAAAAAAAGTTGTATGTAGCAAAGCCTTGTGTTAGAAATAATACAGAAACGATACAATAAAACGCAAAGGAAGAGGAAAGACTTTGTTACATACAACGTTGTCTTGTTTACCATATTTTGACTTTGCTTCATTCCTTTGCTGCGATCCGACAGATTTTCTGTGGTTTTCATAATATTTCGTCAAATGGCATAAATGCGGTGTCTTCTGTCTGAACCGTCATTATTAAGTTTATGATCAATGTTGTTGTTATTTAATAAAGCCAGAAATTGGAAGAAACACCCCGAAACTGCTCTAACAGCCCCAGGTTTTTAAAAACAATAGCATTTTCAAATCCGTGATGAGTTTATTCTTGAGAAATGATATTATGGACATATTGCTAAAAGAACGTGCGTCCTGGGAATAAAAGACAGCCTGAACGTGATTTTAGTTCCTGTTTGCTCTGTCTCCATTTTCTGAAGAAAAAAAAAATGGAGCTCTATTAGTGTGTAAAAGAGGTATAAGAAATGCACACTTTGACACGTGTGTAAAATGCGTTGTGGTGCTTACCAAGTTGTTTCACAGTTCCAATTTATTCCAGCTCCTCATTATAATACTAAAACCGCAAACGTTGAACCTTGAATTTGCCAGTTATGCAAACAGTGGAGCTGGAACGAACAAGAACTAAGTTCGCGTTGTGTATGGTAGACAAACAGAGGCCGATAATTCTGTTCGGGTTTATTTCCGAAATAGTAGATAGTAAAGTGAGAGTTACAGAGCTTTGAGTTGGTACAGTTCTTCCAGATGGGTGGAACGTTTGGTGTTCGGCAAATTAAACAGGACGGACTGAGTTCAAATGGCATGAGAAGGAAAGTCCCGTGAAGGAAACAAACAGTATAGAAAAATCATAATAAATCTCGAAAGAATTATAGAAATAATCTTTTTAATGATTTTTTTGGTAATGTTTCTTTAGTCTTTGCCATGTTATCTTTGTTCCAAGCCCTGCTTCGACCTTACTGATTTTCTGTGATGTTGTTTTTTTTTTCTTCTTTTAATGAACTGGCACAGATAGCTTATCTGGACATTGGATGGGTTTTCTCAAATACTCAGATAATTGACATTAATTTCAGTACTCATCAATCATCACCCTCATTTCTACTTAACGACTAACAGGAATAACTTACTGGTTTGAGAGTTAAAACCAGATAAGACATGGGGTGGGGTAGGATGGAGGATGAGGTGGAGGGCAACTATAGAGATCGACACTGACGTGCAAACTCACATGCTCGTGCGAGCTGATTGCTGGCACGTGCAGAAAATGCACCTTACTGGTCTTGCTTTCCGCCACCGGACAGTCTCATTTCCGCTACTTTGTGGCAGTGGCTGAAGCGCAAACTTGAACCACAAGGGGAGTATTTCCCCTTTAGTGAACCGTGATGACTTCTCTCTCTCTCTCTCTCTCTCTCTCTCTCTCTCTCTCTCTCTCTCTCTCTCTCTCTCTCTCTCTCTCTCTCTCAAAAGAATGACAAGAAGATCAAAATTAAGAGCCAGACAATAATAATATTCACAAATATCGAAAACAAGTGGGAAAATTATAGAATCAAAAGAGGTAAGTGCCATAGTAACAAAATATGCTTGAGACAAACTGCATATTAAAACATTGCGAAATGTCAATTGGGTACAAATATTCAATATTTCAAATATGTCTTTTGAGAGGAAATTATTGTATTTTCTTCTCTTGGGTATCTACGCCCAGGGCTGTCAGCGTAGCCATAAGTGTCGCGAAGTCTAAGGCCGTCAGTCTGGCTGTCTTAATAAACAACGTAGTAAGTTGTTCTGTACGAGGTGCAGATGCCATGGACACAGATTATCTGAAAATAGAGACCTCAACACACGACGTCGGTTTGAGCAATTACTGTGATAAAAAATAAGTTTTTACCTATGGATCCAGACTTTTGGGACACCCTGTATAGTATTATGCCTTATCCTGCACCCCAGCAACTTCCTTGGCGGTAAACATTTTAAAAAGCTTAACTTAGAAACAGTATTCAATTCTTTCGAACATCAGTAAGGTCATTCATCTGTTTAATAAAGAAAGTGGTATTCACATAATCTTCGTCCTTGGCAGTCGAAGATGACCAAGGCATCTTGACTGTATGTTTCCGAAGACGGCTGAACACCTCGTCACCTCGAATTGTTTGTTGCAGTGGGGCCATAGAAACGATGGAGACTGATTGGGCTGGAAGGCGGTTGTGGTTCCGTCTTTCCGCTGCCTCCTCTGTACGGTGACTTCTACACGTTGTTCCTCATATGCTGACACCCCAGTATTTACCTATACTGTATATAAATATAGAGCGACTTACCCCTTTCTTCATTATCCAGAACAACAAACGTAATGTCAGTGTCTTTAAACCATTTATACAGATGAAAGATTAATTTTACGACACCGCAGCACACCTTGCCCTGTTCCTAACTTAATAGCAAATGTATCACCCTCTATTTGATACACTGCTCATGAGACAGTTCAGGTCGTCTTTGCTTAAAATCCATCCAGTCATAGAGATTGCAAAGATGTCCGATTGTTGAAGTAAATAAGGTAGGGTTGCTGAATTTGTTAGACCTGTACGCCACCTTCATTCCTATACAATTGATCATCAGATTTTATTAAAACGGCTGGAAATGAGGTTTGGAAGAAGGGGCACTGCTCTCAAGTGTTAAAAAACATTTGAACTGTTATAGTTAAAGGTAAAAAAAATCCGCAAGTCATAGTCTCAGCGTGCGGCGTTCCCCAAGGTTCTGTACTAGGACCTGTTTTGTTTACCATCTACACTCAGCCACTTGTAAAGGAAATAGAACAAGTTAACCTCCAGTATCACTTCTATGCGGACGATAATTTATGGTTCCCCAACATGTGTAGACGATCTCGTCCACAAAGCCGGAAACTGTTTATTGTGTATTAAAGAGTGGATAAACAAGAATAAATTTAATTGATGCTGAATGAAGATAAAAATTGAGGTTATCCAGGCAGGCAGTGCAAGGACTCTAAACAACGTGATGAAATCCGAGATGAATGTCGGAAATAATCTCCTGCGATTTTTTAGATGTGCTAGAAATCTTGGTGTTCTATTCGATAATGATTTATCTATGACCAGTGAAGTCAATCACCTGATTCGAAGAATGTACATAGAAATCAAGAAATAAGTAAAGTTAGGCACACTATTTCGACATACAATGCCACCTTTTTGTTAACTCGCTCGTGTTGTCAAAATTGGACTACTGTAACTCACTACTTGCTGGACTACAGCAGGTAAAAATTAAAAAACTGCAAATAGTACAGAAAAATCCTTAAGAAAGGGAAAAGAGACCATGCGTCACCTCTACTGTAGAGCTTGCACTGGCTACCGGCAGAAAAACGAATAATGTATAAACTGGCTACCCTGTGTCACAAAATGTATGTTACAAAACGCAGCAACTTATTTAACTGATCTGTTGAGCCCCTATAAACCATCACGGCATCTTAGATCATCTGCAGACACCAAACAGTTCAAAATTCCTAAGATGTCCTTTGAGAACAAGGGTGAAAAATCGTTTTCTTTTCAAGGCCCTCAGAGTGGAATTCTCTGCCTGTTCTTGAAAGAGACAGCAACTGAAGAGTCAGCTTTTTACACTCTGAATGTCCATATTTTGTTTTCTCCTGAGTATGCCGATGTATTGTGTGTGTGATTATAATTATGACATAAACATTGTAAAGCGCTTAGAGCCTGGTTGTGAACGGGGTGAAGTGCTATATAAATGCTGTGTATTATTATTATGATTGTTATATAATAATCATTAATTTTCTAT
Organism: Onchidella celtica; assembly: GCA_963931925.1. NCBI lineage: Eukaryota > Metazoa > Mollusca > Gastropoda > Systellommatophora > Onchidiidae > Onchidella > Onchidella celtica. The sequence goes on from OZ007569.1 coordinate 45,218,314, forward strand.
TCACGTCTGACACGGGTGCATTAAAAACACAATTTTCAGGAAAATCTCGCGGTTGCTTAGTGAACGAAACTATGCTTCTTGCACACCCTTTCACAACCTTAACGTGCTGGACATTTTCGAATTGCTGAGATAGTGAGGATGGGCCAGACTGGCGTGGTTACGGTGCCGAATGGGATACGATTAGGAGGCTGACAGGAAAGTTGGTTCAAAGACTGCAAGATACTCTTTCAGGAGTTGGCTGGCTCTCAACCTGACACCAGACAGAGTCTGCAGGTCTAGCTCTGTTGGACCCTAGAAACCACAGAAGTGACTGGACGTTTGACACGAAAACTCTTTTAAGACGCCAAGTAACAAGATGTCTCCCATCTTGACCTACTTTCCAAGCAACCAGTAAGCCAACCGCTGGTAGTCACGTGCCGCAAGGGGGAGTAATTAATACTACATTACTCATCCCAACTTCGATTCTTCCCCGTTGTCACTAGTAATTTCCAGACCTCATACGCCCTCTTCGTGTGAATGACACTCAACAAGAAAAGAAGCTGCGAGGGAAAGGGGTGAGGATAGGGCCGTGGTTCAGAGGCGTCTCCCCGTGTGTATTTGTTTTTTTGTTGATTCGCCGTGACAGCACAATTAAAGACCACATTACCAGGGACTTGGATTTTAACCACGTCATGTGCCCGAGCTGGCTTTTCACACTCGGGGAGTTCATTAACTTTGGACTGAAAAACTAATGGCTTGTCTTAGAGTAATAACGAACATGGTGGAATGTCATTCCCCCCCCCCCACCCCCAACCCTGCCCCAACCACCCCTTCCCCCCCCCCCATCCCCCTTCCCCAAACAACTTTTCCTTTTTTTTTCTCTCTCTCTCATTTTGTATTGGACGGGCGTGATTTGACACACATTAAGTAATGAAAAACGGTTACGGTAGTGGCATTAAAATTTCATGCCCTTTTATTTCAAGCGTGTCTCCATTTCCGTGCCATGCGTGTATGATTAATGACCCACGACCGCCCAGTTGATTTGGGCATCAGGACAAATCTACGTGTAATAGAGGTTTGTGAATAGCCGGTAGACAGCAGTAATTATAACAGCGTGCATCCCGGGGATCACTGTATTTATACCTGAAATTGGAATGTTTTTTTGTTGACGTTTGTTATTGTTGCAAGTGTGGAATTAATGTGGATGGGGGAATGGACAGACGAAAGGATCGACGAACGGTCGAACAGACTTGATAAACGATACAAGTGAGACTGTCCTGGCGGATAGATAGATAGATAGATAGATAGATAGATAGATAGATAGATAGATAGATAGATAGATAGATAGACAGACAGACAGACAGACAGACAGACAGACAGACAGACAGACAGACAGACAGACAGACAGACAGACAGACAGACAGACAGACAGACAGACAGACAGACAGACAGACAGACAGACAGACAGACAGACAGACAGACAGACAGACAGACAGACAGACAGACAGACAGACAGACAGACAGACAGACAGACAGATAGATAGATAGATAGATAGATAGATAGATAGATAGATAGATAGATAGATAGATAGATAGATAGATAAAAAAGATAGGTAGGTAGGTAGGTAGATAGGTGGATCGGTAGGTAGGTAAGTAGGTAGGTAGAAACTGGCAGTGCCTCAATTTCGTAATGAAAACCAATTACTATTTGCAAGGGAATACTCGTGATAAGCTATAGGGATTGGACTGAAAATACGGAGACCATTAAACAAAAAATAATAATAAAAAAACCAGATATATAATTAATGTCCCATACATCAAGTACACAGTCATCCGTGCCATTTTTCTGATTTCAGACTATGTGGACACGTGCAGCAATCTGAAATTTAACGATATTTGAAAATATCGAGAAACTAACATGTAAATAGCAATGTCTCTGAATACACATGGATTGGATGTACCCTTTTCAATTATACAGTATGCTTTCAATCACAGACCAGGCAGATAAAAGGTACAAAAAGTGAGGGGTATTATAAATAATGGTTCTAAGAGTTTGATGTCACTGGTATATGATATCGTTTGATCTAAAAATCCATGCAAATGTCCCCGGTAAAATTCTGAGTCTGAGCTGGAGAAATAAACTGTCTGAAATCAGTTATATAAAACACAGAAATGGTGTTCTCTCTTTCTCTCTCTCTATCTATCTATCTATCTATCTATCTATCTATCTATCTATCTATCTATCTATCTATCTATCTATCTATCTATCTATCTATCTATCTATCTATATGTCTGTCTGTCTGTCTGTCTGTCTGTCTGTCTGTCTGTCTATCTGTCTGTCTGTCTGTCTATCTATCTGTCTGCCTGTTTGTCTGTCTATCTATCTATCTATCTATATATGTATCTATCTACCTATCTGTCTAACTATCTATCTCATATTTCTCTCTACCCGTCTCTCTCTCTCTCTCTCTCTCTCTCTCTCTCTCTCTCGCTCGTTCTCTCTCTCTCTCTCTCTCTCTCTCTCTCTCTCTCCCTCTCTCTCTCTCTCTCTCTCTCTCTCTCTCTCTCTCTCTCTCTCTCTCTCTTTCTCTCTGTAAAACATTTCAAACTCTGAAACCAAACCGTTTTGGCTAGAATTATACATATCATGAACCTGGGTAATTTCAAATTACTTCGTGCACGGTTTGATTTCCTATAGATCTAGAGCCAACACAAAAAAATACGGCAAATCATTTATTCATAGGGGATTTTCATTCCACTATTGAGGAATCAAAGAATTCTAGAGATCCCAATGTTTTGAAAAGGGGAATGCTTTTTGATGTATGTTGTCTGTCGAATAGGCTTCGGTCTGGCGTTTGAAAGTTTGATGAAGAATGCTTTATCTTGGCTTTGAAGTGGGAGGGGTTGGGGGGGGGGGGGCTTGCACAAAATGAAACCCTCTCGTCAGCCATTTCAACAAAGGTTTGGGAGTGAATTTGTGTCAGTGATAGAGTGATTCAAAGTGCAAACAGTGTGGTTCTGTCATTGGATCAGTTTAATCAAATTTCAGAATGGTCGATGTTGTTGTTGTTGTTGTTTTGTTGTTTTTTTTCGTGTTTCCAGTGGTAGATATTGATTTTTGATGTTATCTTTATGTTGATTTTTGATGATGGTGATTGCGGGGATGGAGATGGTGGACGATGTAGCTAAAATTGTTGGATTTGTTGTTGTTGTTGTTGTCATTTTAATTGAAGTTCAAATTTTATTGCTTGTTTGTTTTTAAATCATTGTATTTTTATTTGTCATGTTGTTTTTGTGGGTCTAGTCGGTTTTGCAGTTGTTGTCGTCACTTTAGTCGATACTGCATTCTCTTCACCGTTGTGTCCATGTTTGTGTCCATCTGATTACTGATACCTGTGTCCCGATGCCCGAGCTGCTCTTGGTGGTTGGTTGTAATGAGTTTGTTGGTGTTTTCTACATAAGACTTTGGCTATTGTTGTTGTAGCCCTGAATACTGAAGGTTCTCCTTGTCATTTGAAAGTAGTGAAGGCAGTAATGGATGTTGTAATTTTGTGGTGTTGGGAGAGATGAATGTAATAGTGTTATTTGCAGAAGTAGCAGTACTGATGATGACATTAATAAAATAGTGGTAAAGTAGTAATAAGGCAGTAGATGATTATAATGCAGGAGTCGTTGCAATATTAGTAACAGTGGTAATCACATCCCAGACCACCATTTTGTTGTGTGTTTATGTTTTGTTGTTGTTGTTGTTTTCAGGGGAGACTAAGATTTTAAACACTACACAGCCCTGCATATTAAGATTCTTTAAGCGATATAGCCGTGCCTAATTTTTAGGGCGAAGGAGAATATCTGAACAAAGTTTCTTGAAATGTTATATTTATTATACAAAGCAACGTGTGGAGATTTTATCACAACGGTGGGAACTACCGCAGAAGTATGGTTGAGGCTACGAAGAAAGACAACAGTTATCCTTTGAGAAATCACAATGATGGTATCTCGGTGGGTTGTGTGAGACAGATTATTCCAGATTATTCCAGCGAAGACCAAAGATAAACACAGTTTGAGATAATTCATTCTCCTGTGCGTGTGTTCTCCATATCAAACCCTCAGCTCAAGATGCAAATCAACGATATACGATAACGGGCTAACGACGACAATGCCGACGCCGATGACCGCAATTTTGGAAATACAAAGACAACGATGCAAACTTGAAAAGACAGAGGTCGCATGCAAATATTGGACAGAGAGAGTTTCTCCGGGGACTTGAATATGGCGGGTGGCAAATTTGAAAACATGATAACGGGAAAGCCACCAACAATTGGAGGTGGGAACTCACATCAGCACTCACGCCCTCTCGTCCCCTATTGAAAAGCACCTCTAATGACCACTGTGATAAGCGGCCGCACGCGACAATGGAACTTAATATCTGGTTATGAGCGCACGCTCACGGTGACTCCGGGCATTTCAATATCAGCCGGTCTGTTTGGGCCTCTAGGGGTTATCCCTGTAGTTGAGTCTCTGGAGGCCCCAGCTTGTCGAGAAGCATTTGCTTGTTTCCCCTTTAGCGTTGGTGTTTCCTGATTATGGCCCCTTTCCTGGGCCACGAAGTCCCCAAATTCAAACTGACAGTATCGCTACCCGTGACCAGGTCCACGGATTTACTGTACATCCCTTTGTTTTTCCGAATCGCTCTGAATACTGTAAATCTGTTTATCGGCTACATAACGAAAAAAATATCCAAGTATCAGGTTTCGTTTGCCGATATTTCATAATTACATAGCATGTGGCAATGCTAACGTTTAAAGTGTCAGAGTATATACGTTTTATCTAATTGATCCAGGATTTCGGTGGCAGGGTTACATGTGTATGCAAAAAGGGTACATTCATTTCACGATCTCATTTCTTTACTTCAGCTTTTCAACAACAACAACAAAAATAATAATAATAAAAACTGGAGCAAAGCGGGGTTGTTGTTGTTTTTTCCTGGGCCGTGTATAGTCCGTGGAGGTTGCAAATTCTGGAGAGATCATGGTTGGCAATCTATAATACATATTGGCAAAGATCTCTTTCCGATCCGTGATGTAACAAGGCCACAGTTTCTGTTATACTGGTGTTCTGTTGGGAATTGAAATTCATATCACTTGTGATTTAACGCCATAGGATTTCCTGCTGGTTTGTTTCACGTGACGTCAGAGAAAAAAATGGCCTCCTCGTGTTTCATTCTTTTCATCATATCACATTACAAAGATAACTCGGAACGGTCAAGTACGATAACGTTAAAAGTTTATTACAAAAATATTCTGTCGTCCCTTGGCATCAGATATTTCTATATTGATAATTTTTTTGAATGTTACATTAAGGTTAGCGTCTTTGTATTATTTTGATCATTCATCCCCACTGTTGCAGAGAAGGTCTGTTGCTTTGCTGTTGTTATTTGTTTTGTTTTTTCATTAACACACTGGACTGGTTTTACTTGATATCAAAGAACTTGTACTACTCCTATTTTTCAAGTTACTTTTATTCAAAATGGCCGCAGGGCATTGATAATGGTTTTCAGCTCCATTTTGGTGACCTAACTGAAACATATAACAAACAAACAAAAATGAAATATGTTGTCAACGCCAGCACACATGGACACTAAGCCATGAGTGAGTGTCAAAAAGGAGGTATGACCCAGTGGCCAAGCAAGGGAACAAATCAACACAAATAATGACTAGGACGCTATGTTTTATGGTATTCCCAGAGAGAATTCACCAAATATTGATACCGGTGGAATGAAAATTGTGGAAGTAATGATAGCCGGAGGATGAAGCTCGTCTTGCCCTGGGCTGTACAGAGAGTATGAAGTAGTTATTCCACTTGCTGGATTTGGGGAATCCGTGAGCTAATGCAGAGAAGGTGGATGGTGGGTAATGAGTGCATGGTGTGGGGAGCAAAAGAGGAATGTACTCTCCACCCTTGGGTCTGAGACAGCAAAGAGACTGGGGGGGAACAGGAACAGATGGGTAGGAGAGTAAGACTTGGGGGAGGGAAATGAGGGGAATGAAGATTGGCAATTGCACGAGTGATTTTCAGACAAGTACAGAATTCTTTATTTGTAGTAACTCATATGGATGTACTGGAAAAATCCTTTGTGCCTGTTGGGGGGGGGGGGAGAGAAGGAGGAGGGTATGAAAACCGAGCCCGACATTATGTAGGGTGGTTGCAGATTCCGCAGGGATTCTTGTGATCAGGAAATCTATAAAATTGACAAAGATCTGTTTCCATGATATAACAAGGCCACAGTTTCTGTTCTATTGTGCTCAGTTGGGAAATGTGCTTAGTGACCCGGCAATGAAATCTGGGTTGTTGGAGGGTTTTTTTCTCCTTCATGCCACTTTTTGCACTAGAGGGTTGGGGTATTAGTGGGGTGGCAGTTACAGCCACGGTAGTGGTACACTTTTGATACAGTATTTCACTGTGGCAGTAGTTGCTGGTAGTGTCTGAAGTGGTGATGTTGGTGACTGTGGTGGTGGTGGTGGTGGTTTTAGTGGTAGTAGTGAGTGTGACTTTGGTAGTTGGTAGTTGTGGGAGCAGTGACAATGATGATGATTCCTCTGCATTGTAGTATGTAACGTAAGCGCATAGTTACAGATGCTTTCAAAATGCTTTCGTAGAGACAAGCTGAAACATTCAGTTATTTTCAGCTTGGACATGCATAAATCGATAAAGACCCACAACATTTGATAACTGATCAAGCTAATCTCTTTTACATCCCTCTGACTGCAGTTAAAACGGGTTTGCCATTGCTAGTCTGTGCGCGGCAAAAATAGCAAATTAATGCCGACAAAGGGGAAGCCAATAGCCGGGAAATAAGCCTGGGGACTTTGATGGCGACACGAGATTATCGCTTTTTTTCATCTGAAATAAGATTAATCAATCTCAATAGGATAAATTATTTAATTCGCCCCGTTTGAATAGCTGTACAATTTATCATTCTCTATCGGGTGGTTTGACAAGGAGATTTTTATCTCTTTGAGCAAACTTGAAACATTAGAATCAAATTCGCGCAACACATGAACCGACAATTGGTATTACGTTGTTCAGAAATGCTGGTCGTCAGGCGTTGGGGTATTTTAAGACTGAACAGTGTGCCTTAGCAATTCTCTCTACTATGCTTTGCCACGGCTTATTGTCGAATACCCTACATTTCATCATACACCAAAGAGACAGAGATAGAAAGTAGACAAATTTTGCTGAAATTCTGAAGCACATTTTGACTGCAGTTTTTGCCTATTTGGGCGATATCATTCTGATCAGTTCATCAGACTATTTTGGCCACGTAGCCAGAATACTCACGTTAGGCTTTTTTTGTGAGCAATTTGTGGCCATTATAGAGAATATTACTGCAGCCATTTGGCTAATGAACACAAGCCAAACGTAATCCTAACCTTAACCTCACTCCTAACTCTTGCACTTTTCCAAAACTACATTGTGCTGAGAAAACCTAATATAGCTCAAATGATAGTCTCTCCATTCTTAGTATTATAGTTACATAATGTGGAGAATAGAGAATTTCTCCAAGTAAGAATGAAAGCAATCTCGATTGGTTCAGCATAGAAACATTTTATGTAAACAGTGAGACGCATTTCTCTGTTTGATTCTGTTTTGTCTTTGGGCACCAAAGGATTAAACGGGTTCACTGTGATACTAAAGTATGTGGTGGTTATGTTGATCTCCCAAGTTACAAACAAACTGATATCAAGCCATGAAAATGTGGAATACTCTCACAGGGGTGTGTCGTTGCACTGTTAGAGGAAGCTTGTGTTTAAAATGAAGGCCGAAATAGAAATATTATAAAACAAAAAGAAAAGCTGGTAATCTGAGTGTTGCAAGTTTTGGAAGGCTTTTTTACGAGATCTATTGGTAATTTAACATGCGCGACAGCGTGCAGTTATTTCACGTTTCTGTAAGTTCATTTATTTAATTGTTTATTTGTGTTCTTGCGTTTCTCTTCCTCGTTTTATCCTGACAATTAAAATAATATGCAACAGTTGTTTCTATGTCGAAGTTTTTTGTGCCTTGTAGAACTCATGATGCTGCAAATTGTGCAGTATTGTGAGATCAAACAATGGCACACGAGACAGATTTTTATAACTGTAAAAACGGCTTGCTTGGAGTATAATCTTGTTTGTATTTCCTGTTACTGTTGCTAGCTTTTGTATTCTATACTTTATGCTGTTGTTTGTACGATAGTTTAATTTCTTCTTAAGAGCAATTTATCTGTGTTTGGGTCAGGAAATGATGTTCTCTCTCATCCTACGGTCTCCTCCATAAACGCATATACACTGTTTGTTGTTGTTTTTTTCTTCTCTCAAATCTGTTGTGATTCTTCACTCATCAGTCTGATGTCCAGACCATTCTATGCCTAACACCCCCTGCCGTCCTCCCCTGAAAACCCAGACTTTCTCCATCTCTCAAATCAGCGAGTAAGGACGAGTGCGTGAGTTGCCTGCGATAGTGTGATCAGGGCCGTCGAAAGCCTTCACCTGCATGTCTAGAGAGATTTAAGCGCTAACAATGGACTGTTCAGTATCCATAAAGCCTTTTAAAAGAAATGCGTTAGTGATTCGATACAAAGGCCTATTTCATTTTTTATAGCGTCTTATATTTTTTACGTGTGAATCGTGAATAGTGCTTCCTAAATCCTTCACTTCTGTGTTTTTTCCCCGCCATAACTGATATGTTGTGAATAGCGCACTTTCATCAAAGATACTAGAATTGATAAGATAAGACAGCTAGTGCTTTTAGAGTGCACAAATTTCGCACCGCCACCTAGATCAGAAGTCATGAAAACTGCCGTATTTTATCAAGCCAAATAAGGAAAATACTGAATTTTGTTCACTGTTCAACTATCGCTATAGGCCTTGATTGACGTCACTTATGGTGGAATTATAACCCCAATCTGCCTATTTCTTCTTATTTTTAGTTGCAGTAGCACTGTCACAATTTTGGATCATAAATTCACCATTATATCAAACATTCTTTTCTTACTATGCGCCATGGGTCCCGCCCCCGATCAGCGCGCAAATTGCGTGCAGGTTTTTATTTTCTTGGTGGTGCGAAGAAGACATTGTCTCATCTTATCCTTTCTAGTATCTTTGCTTTCATTACCTTATTTAGGACGTACGGTGAATGCAATGAAGGGGTTAACTCTGTTTTAGAGATTAAATTATACTACGTGTAATTATGAAATTTAGCAGCAGAAGATCTAGACCTACATGTAATATTGCTGCTATATCGTGGTGATGTTTTTTAATTGTTGGCAGCAACAGTGACAACGATGATGATAAATATAATATGATAAGGATGATAATAATAATGATGGTTGGTGGTGGTGGTGGTGGTGGTGGTGGTGATGATCATGATTATAGATATTTATCATTATGGTGCTATTGTTTCATTAAAGAAAAGTAGGAAATTGCCAAACTTTGACCGGACCAAAAAGAGAGGCGCGATCATACGTTTGAATAAATATTAGACTGATATTGACTGAAGCCAATAAACGAAAACGGTGTTTCTTTTGCTGATAAAACGTTATAACAATCCAACAGTATTAGAACTGGATCGCAGAAGAGGAGAAGAAAAAGAAAGAAAAAATATCTTTTTCAGTCTTCTACGGACTCCACATGATTTTTGTGATGACTGTATCTCTCCTCCCAATCTCGGCTGTACTGTATGGGCAGCTCTGGGCGGATCGGCAAATCAATTCTGTCTGAGCTCCTGGGCTGGTACCAGCAAAGTTATAATGGGTTTAGTGGGGAATCCAGTGCGATATGAACGTAATCATCAAATCCTCTATCTTGACCACTGAGATCCCCAGGCCAACTGTACAATTTAACCATGTGGCGCCAGCTCTTTGCAAGAGCGTCACGTCGGCTCTGATTTGAAAAAAAAAAAGGAAAATGAAAACACTGGAACATAACGCACCCATTAAAAAGACCATTGATTCAGAGTGACGCCCCTGAGCATTGGTCAAATCCCTGGTAAGCTCAGATTCTCGTTAGTCCAGGCCAGTCGGCTGGCCACAACGTGAGCTGGCCGAGTGGAGGTAATGAAATAAACTCAACTGATGATCAAATCAAGGCCGACAATCATCACCTTGGAAACCCCAACGGGACTCAATTAGACCCACGCGATCGACAGAAATAGCCGATCACGTGATCGGTTTATCCAATCAGTGCAGCGAAACAATAAATCCGAATCATTTTCTTCGTAAAAGAGCAAACAGTTCATTACAAATTGTGGCCGCTGCACGGAATTAAGACCGTGCTTAAGTATCTAAAGCCAAACTTTGATTTGATATTGATTTTTTGGCCAAAAAACGAGTTTTGCTGCCATTTACAAAGTCTATGGTCGATTTGACGAACATCTGATCAATGGGTAATTTGTGAACTACCGTATTAAAATCAAATAATTCTGTCCCTCCTGTTTTCTGTCTGTCTGTCTGTCCGTGCGCCTCTCTCTCTCTCTGCCTCTCTCTATCTCTGTCTCTGTCTCGCTCATCCTCCTAGCCTCTCTCTCGCACACTCATCCTCCCCCCTCTCTCTCTCTCTCTGCTTCTCCCTCTCTCCATCTGTCTATAGACTCTATCAGTCTGTCATCAGGCCTGTCAATCTGTCTCTCTCTCTCTTTCTCTCTCTCTCTCTCTTTCTCTCTCTCTTTCTCTCTCTCTCTCTCATTTGAACTTCATTTGTGACCGCGCCAACGCCAATCTGCGCCGATTGCCGAACATCCTCTTAACACATCTCTGCGCGTGGCCGAGGGCCACAGGAGCCAGGGAGAGGGAGGGAGAGAGGGAAGAGAGAAGGAGGCTGCCTGTATTTACTAAAAAACTGAATTATGGAACGAGGGACAATCTGATTTTCGCCCCATCATCAGGGCACCGGTAGTGGACGTCCATTGATGTCCAGCGCCAGGTCTCATGGGCGACATTCCAGCTCGTGGTGCCAGCGACTTCCACGACAAATAATATTTCGTGTGATATTTCCTAACCGTCGTTTGTGAACGGGGCCAGACTCCTAAGAATGTCACGGGAGGGCTCCTGTTAAATTTTTTTTTTTTTTTTTTTGACTAAATGAGAGAGAGAGAGAGAGGAGAGCAAGGGGAAGAGAAAGAAAGGGAAAGAGCGAAAGAAAGAGAGAGTGAGAGAGAGAGAGAGAAAGAGAGAGAGAGAAAGAGAAGACCGCCATGATCGCCCATCATAATAATGAGAAGGAGGGAGATGAGAACGAAGATGCTAAGTTATTACTGTTAATCATATTCACTGAATTATCATAATTCTTATATTTTTGCTTACAAATTGCTTTTTCCGTAGAGAAAAGATTAAAAGAAGAGTCAGTCTAGTAGTAGCGTTGTACGCCAAAGGTCTAGATTCAAAATAGGACTGGAACGAATGCAGGTGTGGGTTGTCATATTGATATTCAACAAGTTAACTGCGCTATGTCCGAGAGCAGTTTCTCTCTGTAGAAATGAATTCGCGTTTTTTCCGGGTATCCAACCAGTCATTGTGGTCAAGCAGGAATCTGAAAAGTGGTCAAGCAAGACATCATAAAGACAAACCTATAAAAATAGCAAGGACGGCACCCTTTGTTTTGTTGTGTTGTGGTTTTACGTCACTTTCCAGAAGAAAAGCCATGTCAGGAGAAAAACCATATCAGAAGTTGCACTTGCCCCCCCCCCCCCCTCAAGCGAAATCCAAACTTCGGACCTTCTGCATTTGGATCAAACACCATAACCACTGGGCCACTGTGATAGCCACTGTTGTCATGAATCTATCGTTTCTTTGTTTTTTACTTCAATTTTGATATATTATGCATGTAACTGCTCCAATATTATGCATGTAACTGCTCTGTCAGGCCAGAGTTTTCTGCTATTGTATAACAGTACACAATACAGCCTGCTACTGTCACCCCCACTGTCTTGTGGGTCATCTCGGGAGAGAGGAAGACTAGGGGAAGGTAACCCTGAATACAAATACCACACTGCCTTGTGTGTTGCTATGATAGCAAAGGCTATGGGAGTAAACCCAGACAGAAAATCAGGAGTGGAGACCCGAAGGTGGTTGTCAGGGAGAACTGCATCAAACTGGCTTCCAGCATCTCCTGCAGCCGGACTAGTTCCAAATGTATTGACCTGGTCTCTCCCTTGGGTTTAACTAGAATGGCAGAGAGAGGGGTGGTGCCTCTGGGCAAAGCACCATCTCTTAAAAATAGCCCAGGCAAGGCAGCAAAACGAGGAGGCGTTTGCTCGGGCTTGGCAAGCGTCTGTCTCTCCTCTATAAGCCCACCCATTTCCGATTTGGAGAGGACACTCCAGCCATCCGTTACGGATGGGCACAACACGGGAGGTGGCAGTTACCGGTGATAAGCTCAATCCATTTGGCGTACGGATGAGCGCCAGGGGTCCCCTCTGTCGGTGGGAGCGGCTTTTCAGCTGCATTGATCAACTACCGCCCGCCGTAACCTGGGCAGCCCCCAGGCAGTTGGGTGTTGTTCCGCCACGTCAGCCTGCTTCATAAGGTGGTTGGAGCTAGACCAAAAGTCAAAAAGCTGACGTAAAGTGTGCACCTGGCAAAAACAGAAAAATACTAAAACTTGGTACCTGGAACGTCAGAACAATGCGCCCAGGCTTGCAACAGCAAGATCTCACTGATATTGACTCCATCAGGAAATCCCAAATTATTGATCGAGAACTTCAGCTACTAAACATCGACATCGCTGCCCTTCAAGAAACTCGACTTCCCGACTCCGGGTCAGTCAAAGAAGAAAACTACACCTTCTTCTGGCAGGGCCTTAGCAGCAAACAGCCGAGAATCCACGGCGTGGGCTTCGCCGTAAAAAACTCCCTTATCAATTCGATCGCAACTCCAATTGGAGTGTCAGAACGCATCATGACACTCAGACTGAACACCCGGTCTGGTTTTACCAACATTATCTGTGTCTATGCCCCAACACTTACCTCCTCTGACGAAACCAAAGACATTTTCTACGAGGCATTGCAGAGGACTCTCCACAACATCCCTCTCACCGAAGGCCTGCTAATTCTGGGTGACTTTAACGCTCGAGTGGGAGCAGATCACTCCGCATGGCCAAAGTGCATTGGGCACTTCGGCATTGGCAACATCAACGAAAACGGGCAGCGCCTTCTGGAGCTATGCTCCGTAAACTCATTATGTGTTACAAACACGTACTTTGACCTTAAGAGATGCCAAAGAACATCATGGCGCCATCCCAGGTCTGGCCATTGGCATCAATTAGATCTTATTCTCTCAAGGAGGAAGAGTTTGGGCTGTATAAAAATAACTCGTTCCCTCCACAGTGCTGACTGTGACACCGACCATGCACTGGTAGTCAGCAAAATCAAAATTTCGGCCAAGAAAATATACAGATCAAAAGCCCCTTCAATCCCTAAGATCAATGTAACAGCAATCAGAGATGAATCAAATAGAAAGTCATTTGAAAAGTTATTTGCTGAAAGCATGGATAATGTCACCCAATGTGACTCGGTAGATGAAACATGGAACACTCTCAGTTCAAAAATTCATGACTGTGCCATCAAGTCTTTTGGACAGCATAAAGTTTCAAACAACGACTGGGTAGCCCAGAACAGCGAAATTCTCCTACCTCTCATTGAGCAAAAGAAATCTGCTTTCAATGAGTATAACAAAAATTGCAATCAGAGTACAAAAACTTGTTTGAAAAATGCAAAAGCTAAACTTCAGCTGGAGGTAAGACGTTGCGCCAACAAATACTGGACAGACTTGTGTAACAGCATACAAGATGCAAATGAAAAGGGAGATATGAAAACCGCCTTTAGTCAGATGAAAGTAGCCCTTGGGCCAATCATCACCAAAAGCGCCCCACTTAAGTCTGTAAATGGTGAACCCATCACAGATAAAAATGAACAACTGAATAGGTGGGTAGAGCATTACTCTCTGTTGTATTCAACTGAGAAAAATATTCCACCAGATTTTGAGGAACACCTCCAAAAACTGCCAATAATGGCCGAACTTGACGCTGAACCTTCCTTAGTCGAGCTTTCCAATGCAATCGACCACCTGTCTGCTGGAAAAGCCACAGGAAGTGACAACATTCCTGCAGAGGTATTAAAAGACCTAAAAGGCCCACTATTACCACACCTGTATAATCTGTTACTGCAGTGTTGGAAAGAAGGCGTGATACCACATGATATGAGAGACGCCAAAATTGTCACACTTTACAAGAACAAAGAAGACAAAGGCGACTGCAACAACTATCGAGGCATATCCCTCCTCAGCATTACTGGAAAGGCTTTTGCTCGCGTCATCCTCTGCCGCCTTCAACAACTGGCGGAAAAAGTCTTACCAGAAACACAATGTGGCTTTCGAAGCAAACGATCAACTATTGACATGATATTTGCACTTCGGCAAATCCAAGAAAAATGTAAAGAACAAAACAGGCCGCTTATAACATGCTTTGTGGACCTAACAAAGGCTTTTGACACCGTAAGCCGATCTGGCCTGTATGCAGTCCTTAAATCCATAGGCTGTCCACCAACATTGCTGAAACTTATTGCATCCTTCCACACTGACATGAGGGCATGTGTCAACTTTGAGGGCTGCACATCCAATTCATTTGCTGTAAACAGCGGTGTGAAGCAGGGATGTGTTCTTGCTCCTACCTTATTTGGTATATATTTTGCAGCCCTACTCAAGAATGCCTTTGGTCAATGTTCAGGTGGAGTACTTATTAACACCAGAGTGGACGGCTCCATTTTTAATGTTGCCAGACTAAAAGCAAAATCTCGTACAGAGCATATTATGTTACAAGAGCTCCTCTTCGCAGATGATGCTGCAATCGTGGCCCACGATGAAACCACGCTCCAGGCTCTCATCAATAGCCTTGCCAAAGCCTGTGACAAATTCATGCTAAAGATCAGTGTCTCAAAAACTGTAGTTTTGACACAAGGCTTGAGAAACCCCAACCCAATCATGCTGAATGGCTCTCCTCTGGAGCAAGTGGGAAAATTCTGCTACCTAGGCTCAACCATCAGTGGTAGCACAGACATAACAACTGAAATAAATGCCAGAATAGGAAAGGCGGCCACAGCTTTTGGCAAACTCTCAAAAAGGGTGTGGAACAATAGCAAGCTGACCATCAAAACAAAGGTACTCGTGTACCAAACTTGCGTCCTAAGCACCCTGCTGTATGGCTCAGAGACATGGACCACCTACTCCAAACATGAAAGATCCCTCAACTCCTTCCACCTGCGCTGCCTACGCAAAATTCTCAAGATCAAGTGGCAAGACAGGATCTCAAATATCGAAGTTCTGAGCCGAGCCAACATTCCATCAACTCAGGCTCTCCTAGGCAAAAAAAGACTGCGGTGGCTTGGACATCTCCACCGTATGGAAAATGATCGCATCCCCAGACAAATTCTCTACGGGGAACTTGCTACTGGCAACCGACCCAGAGGTAGGCCACATCTGCGATTCAAAGACACTTGCAAGGTCACGATGAAAGCATTCAACATCGACCCCAATGAATGGGAGAACCTTGCAAATGATCGAAGCAGATGGAGACAAAAATTGCGCAGTGGCACGCTCGCAATAGACTTCAAGGCAAAAGAAACATACCTGACAAAACGACAGAGGCGGAATAAAAACACTCGCCAAAGTGAACCCAAAAGACTGACCTGCAATCACTGCCATCGCACTCTCGGGTCAAACATTGGTAGAATAAGCCACGAGAGAAGCTGTCAGTCAAAGTGAAAGTGAATATTCTAGCTGCTAAGACCGTCTGTAAAGACGCTAAAGGCCATATATATATATATAGAACTGCTCCAAGTTGATACGGCAGCAAAGGAATGCAATGTCACTATACGCAGTGTTTCTCAAGGTGAGGCGCGCGCCGGTTGAGCTTTGCAACATTTTGGTGGGGCGCACAGACTAATAAATTAACCAGACTGGAAACACAAGCTTCGGGCTGTGTCGTTTTCTACGGAAGTTAATGAGATGCGACCGTTTAACCAACATGACCGCCGCTCGGGAAATTCCGATTCTAGTTCTATCTGCAGTAGAAATTTCTTTTTATTTGTCAAGATTGGTTGTACATGTATTAATAAATCATTAACTTGGCTATCCTTTCATTTTATTGTCTACAGCTGCCTTTTTTTTTTATTGTTATAAATGATGACCGTAATAATGGACTTTTAGCGACCGCTGCATTGTAGATATGCTGAAGCGTCGGTCGCAACCGTAAACCTACAATGGCGGACCTTTCGCTGTTTTGTGACGTCACACAATGGGCTCATCCAGTCTGGGTATTTTATTAGTCTGTGGTGGGGCGTGGGACTTCAGAGTGGAGCTTAAGGATGAATACTGTATACATGAACTTTGTCCGATCACGATGGGGCGTACACATTTTTTGTTTTTGTTTTGGGAAATTTAAGTGGAGCATCGGCCAAAAAAGGCTGAGAAATACTGGTTGTGAAATATATCAGATTTGTCCTGCTTTCTTCATCAGCTCAGAAGCTACACTAGAGTAATGAAAAATTACACATTCACTATAGACTCCGTGTTTGATTCAATATTATGATTACTCGCGATAACTTTTGTTGTTAATTTTTCAAAAACCAGACACTCTTATGTTACAGTCTTTGGAGAGCGCACTAATTAGTGTCCGCGGTGATCGCAGATTCGCGAATTCAACGCTGCCGTGAATGACAAGCGCTTGGCTTCTCTTGATGTCAGAGGGAAACCTGTTATACTTGGAGTTGTTGTGTGAAAGGGAGATTCTTCAGGAGAGTTACATTACAGTTTAAGGCTGTAGCGCCTTCAGGTTACAGAGTATCCATGAGGGGATGAGTAAGATACACAACAGCGACTTTCTAATCAGGGGCGGTGGCTGTGAGGAGGCCATCTATAGTTAGTGTGAAAAGAATAATGGGATTACACCGTTCGTGTTTCCAATAAATTTCAAGAGTAATTAAACATACTACAAGGATATCAATTCAATAGACTTGTACGTAAACAGCAAAGATGTAACAGTTTAATGCAAAGAACTGCTCACTGTGCAAAAATTCAATCCACTTAACGAATGTAAAGATATTTCTTTAAAAGTACAGAAAATCTATGCCGTCATAGCAGGGCTTGGAATCAGGGAGCGGCGCCAGTGACAGCGAAATTAGCCGTTTGTTGTTGTTGTTGTTGTTGTTGTTGTTGTTGTCGTTGTCGTCAGCGTTGTTGGTGTTGTTGTTAATTACTTTCATAAATTGTTCAACCTTTTTTTAACCCGACGAAGGACTTGCGGTGCAAAAGTTAGTTGTATCATAATTATGTAATAGTATTTCTTCCATTTTAAATTCTTGAGGAATTCACTGTACACAATCCATGTACATGTATAGCTATTCTCTCACTTATTGGTTTTCTAATCCGCAGCTTTGAGATGCACATTTTTTTTTAATGGCCACATTTTGATTGTGACGTAGTATAAACGAATAACTTAGAATATGTTCACTGTAATCACTCTGAATCCAGGATGGCATGAAGACTAGCGTATAAAGACAACTAAAGGCAATTGCAGTGACGGTAAATAAGTCCTAAAAACTATTATAAATAGGAGGGTGAACGTGTTTAGGTAGTTTGGGCAAAATGGTCTAATATTCTTCCAAAAAATATTGATTGTTTTAGCGATCATAAATCATCTTTCTGTAAGAGTTCAAAATTGATGAGTGTTTTTCCCAAACTGGGTAAGTCAAATTTTGCATAAGTTACGGCCCTTTTCACATGTCATAGTCATTTAAAATTAGTGTAAAGCGCGGTGTATGTGTTCAATTACACCTTCAAAGTGTTCAGTCAAAACTTTGGATAAAGACGGGACATAGCAAGTGTTAACTTGAGTACTTACACTAATTTTGAATGACTATCTGAAAGGGGCCATAACTCATGCAAAATTTGATTTCTTCAACTTGAGAAAAGCGCTCTTCAACTGTAACTGTAGCAATTCTGAAGTTTTGCAGCCAGTGACTCTAGACAGTTTCCGAATTTTGACTCTAACCTAATGTTAAATGGTTTTGTAATTCACTGTTCATAAAAATAATTATAATAAATGGTGAAAATAAGTACACTATGTGGTAAAGGACTAGTTAAACAGATGTATTTGTGTGCATTTCGCTGACTGAATAATTTACGCTAAGCGTTCAGGTTCACCCTTGGTATGAGAATACGGGGGCTGCGCAGCCTTTGTATTCCGAGTTGAAAGTTGACACAAGACATCAGCGTTGACATTAATTATTTGTTTTTGTTTTTTTTTGCCTTTTCCAAACTTCAAACAATCGCAACTATTTAGGCTACATGTTCGTCAGTCCACCCAGAGACTTGACTGTACATGTATTGTATTAGTTTAAGCTGGAGCTCAAAGTCCTTGGGGGGTATCAAACCACAATACCGGGAATGTTCTTAAGAATCCAACCCTAAATCAACTTCACCCCCCCCCCTTTTATTTGTGTAAATTTTGCATTGTGTGCTTGTATTTGTGTTCGTTCGTGTGAGCTTTAGTTAATCCCCCGAGCTGGGTACCGGCATTTCCTTCCACTTGAGTGAGTGGGCGTGCCAGCATGAACAAATGCCTGAACAAGTGCTTGAATATTTTACATCTTCGTCAATACAACACTCAGTTTAATTGGTAGATGTGGTCAGGTGACTAGCAAGCGTGAGTTGCACGTTGAGTGATTACGTTTTTTCCAGTGCTATCATGCAGACATCAGTCTGGTTTAGGCAGACATCAGTCTGTCCGCTTCACATGGCACACCGGCGACAAATTCTCACTAGACCTGACTCTGTACAGCATTTTGCTGACAAAGGTTTGATTAAAAGTTAGGGAGAAAATATAAGATCTCTGGTTTGAATGCTTAACTGGCACAAATCGAACTAGATTTCATGCGTTTTAACCAGCAATGCCAGATAAATACAAACAGGTTAACTCTCCATTAAGCTTTGGTAGTAGTTGTTTTGTCCATTTAGCCAAATGATCCATATTTGAGGGGGGGGGGGGTTAAAAAAATGTGTCGCCTGTTTCCGAAAATACGGTTTTCGATATTTCGCCAAGGAAAATGTTACTGTGGCCAACCAGCAAAATCTTTGGCCAATTTCCGATCCCGAAACATACCTAAAAATTCAGCGTGCGAACAATTTTCAATATGACAGTAAATCCCAGAAGCCAAAACGTATTTCTAATCCTAAAACTTTCCCAAAAATCAACCGTGCACACAAAACAGACATTTTTGTGACTAGTGAAAGTATAGCCCCCTTCTGTAACTATGCGTTCAGACTAGATATTTTATTGACCTGTAATATTATTATAAAGGCACCCTATTGACTGACTTGCAAAACGCCTGATGAAATGTTACTTGGCAAGAAAACATGAACTAACTTCAGCACCTGCTATAAATCTGATGATGATGCAGGTACCTTATTACACCAGATATATATACTTATCTTTAGTACATGTAGACTTCTCAAGAACTGCACCTACGCCGCTTCTTTTTGTTTTTTCCTCAGTTGTTTATGATTTTTGTTTATTTCATTTCGTTTCTTTTTGTGCGCACAAAACCCATTCAAGTTTTTTTCCCCTCAGTTTCGGAAGCGATTGCTCTAAACCCACGTCAGAATGACGCCACAATCCTTGATGAAAGAGTACACAAAGCAATAACACCAAAATATTAGTAGTTTCAGTTCTGGGTTTAGCAAAATTTCAATGCTTTTTCTATTCCTTTTTTTTTTTCTCATCTTTTCTAATCCAACCACCACCACTCACCCCACTCCACTTTCCCCTGCGCCTGTCACCATCTTTCTTTCTTTTCTTTTTTTTTTTTTAACTTTTCTGTTGTCTGCATTTTTTTAGGTGATAAAATTGCTCAAATTAATTGTTACAAATTCAAATGAGAATAACCAGAAAAGCGAAGACTATCAAACTCTGATGACAGAGACTAGGCTGTCTCGCTGTGTGCGAGTACGCATACCCAATATGGCACTGCACTGGCCCTAATCCCTCCCTCATAACATGCCTCGATTGTTGACTGTCTGAAGCCGATACACAAAATACATGTTTATGACTCAGATATTAATTTAAACTCAGAGGATCTTTAGGGCAGCAGTACCAAATGATACACGGCGTTATTGTCATAAGTCACAACACTTATGAGTCATTATTATCATTTAGGCCCAAGAGCAGTGGCTAAAGCAATAATCTACCTCGGGCTACATCTCATGACCGCTTTTCTCACTAAAATTAAGTTAAACATTAAAGATGACTTGACTTAGTAATGTCAAACGCGCCGTTATTGTTATAACACAGCATCATATTATCATTTCGACCCAAAAGCATTGGCTAAAGCAATAATCTACCTCAGGCTACAACATATGACCTCTTCTCTCACTAAAATCAAGCTAAACAGTAAAGACACCAGCAGCAAGACTTAGTAATTTCAAGCGCAAAAGCCATCTCTGTCACTTACATTTTTCACACAAAACCGGGGCATTTTCTTGTACACGCAAAAGTCGATTAGTCACAATTTTTCCTGAGGCCACAGTGTTTTCCCACCGTGCGACCTGTATTGAAAAATGAAAATGGAGACGAAGATTATTACTCAAGAAACCAATGCCATTAACTTCGACAAAACACACCCAGTTCTGACGCTTCGCAATATCGACTTAAGCGGAACCTTCTCTTCGCCCCTCATAACAAAGTGAGTCATAATCCACAGATTTAAACCAAAACCCTGTTTATTTTTTTTTTTCTCTTTGGGCACAAGAAACATTTTTTTCTTTCCTTGCGCTAATTTTTTTTTCTTGCCCAAAAGAACCATTTTTTCTTGCTTGCGCAAAGGAAACATTTTTCTTTTTTTTACGCAAAGGAAACCCTTTTTAATTGCGCAAAAGAGCCAATTTTTACTTGCACACGCTTTTTTTGTCTTGCGCGCAAAAGAAACATTGTTGATCGGAGTGAGTGCATGAAGGTACTAGACAAAAAGTTGAAAACCCGCTTGCTAAGAACGCCGCCTTGGCGAAAGATGAAATTTAACTACTGATGTAGTTAGACCCAGCATGGTTTACTGCAATGCTAGTTTAGATGATAACATTATACCTTTATGCTGAGCCATTCTGTTTTACTCACCGTAGTCTTCGCCCCAGAAGGAAATGAAATTATAAGCAAACATAGATTTTGACCGCTTTATTCAAGGCAGAAGAGAGCAAACGAAGGATGCTGTAGGTTTTTTATGTCTGCTTAGATTAATCTACAAAAATGCCACATGGGTGTAATACTTATGTGGGTTCAGAATTCGATACTTTGCCTGTTCCCCCATGAGCGCCGCCCTTGCTGCAAATGAAGTCAACAATGAAGAAACAGATTATGACTCAGTGATTAAAGTCAGGAATCGAGTACCAGATCCTTCCGCGCCTTCAGATATTGATCTCTGAACCCATTCAATGCTCACGTTTCACTCCAACCCTCGACCTTTGGCCGGTTCACCCTCTTCACGAGCATGCATGCCCTCCGCCTCGGGGCTTCTTCCCTAGCTTCCCTTCATACCGCCAGATTTTCTTTCATGTGAAGTGACATGGATCTCATTTTCCTCTTTTCTCTCTTTTATGATTAAGTTATCTCATTAGAACAACGCCAGGCTTAAAATCCGGAACTCCGGTGTGAATGTTGCTTTATGATGACTTCAAATCCGGATTTCTTTACGCCATAATATTTTTTTTTTTTAATATGAGCATGAACATGTGGCTCTTTTCAGAAATGCCAAAGAAGATTTTGCACGGACACGTCTTGCTAACGTTCCACACCTGTTGTGTGTGTTGTTGTTGTTTTTTGTTGTTGTTGTTTTTGGTTTAAGACGGAACCTTCGTTTTCATTTTCCGGCAAGACCCATAAGGCGATAGGCTGAAGGTTTTTCGACTTATTACATAGCAACATTGGTTTTCATGCCACACTGTATTTCCAGGATAAAGTGCTGTGGGTCTGGGTCTCCTGCCAGGCAGCAAGCAATGTTCCTATGCTGAAGATACTTCGGTATACATTGTACCAGTTAAATTGTCTTGGAAAGGGCGTACCACTAATTATTGAGAATGGAGACCCTACGCAAAAGGGAGATTTGCAACAGCCGAGGGATTTTAACATGATTATTTGACATCTATATACAGCGTGTATATAGGACCGAAAACAGTGCCTGTATCGTAAAAGATCAGAATTCTGACTTCCTTGGCCTTAAGATTATACAGAATACGGACTTGTAAAATTTTTGTGGCATAGTTCGAACTCATTCCCTCTAAGATCGGAACGCCTTGCAACTGATTTAAGTCTTTGGACCACGGTAACAGCATTTACTTTAAAAAAACAAAAACAAATAAAAACTAAAAAGTTGAGGCGTCACATATGTCCATCCATGAACTTTGAGAACTTAAAAAATTGATACAATTTACATGAAACTGAAAGCTACACCTATCATAGCTGCCAAGAGGTAAAAACATCAGTAACAAATGTTGAATTGTAGGAGTAGTCAAATTGCTATATAATGTACATGTATATAATATTTATTTTTTTTAATGAGAGAGAGAAAGAAAGTTTGTGATCACATGACCACATAAATGTTGGTGACTGAGTTCCTGTACGTGACACAAAAGAAAACATACGGTTCAAGATTGCTTTTCTAAAATGTTTAACAGAGAGGAGGTAAAAGATAGAAAGAAAAAAAGTGCGTTTTACGGATGCAAGAAATAAGAACGAAGGTTCCAGAGTTTAATGACTTCAGCATATTACATGTACATGTACATACATGGAGACAAAAGACGAAGAACAAATTGGTCTGCCATCATCTTCACTTTACGTTGTTTTCCCGTAAGTGTCCACTCGGTAGGGCTCTGCAATCGAGCAACGATGCAGACCAGGTATGTATACATGGAATACCTGTAGTTTTGGTCACTTGGGCAAACCAGATTACATTATGTTACCCAGATAAAGTAAAAGATGAGGACTTCGCTTTAACTCAAGATAGTGCATTTCCGCTCCAAAAGGCATCGATTTCTGCCCTTCTGGTTTGCGCCATTATCGTCTCCAATAGCGCTATCATCATTTTCTCGCATGACACCATCAAACTTCCTGTCTTTGCACGCTTAATTGCTACTCCGTGGCTTCATTCCGCTCAAGGACCATGTTTTTGGAGTAGGCATCTCTCATGGCTTCTGAAGGTTTAAGATTTCCTCAGCGATGCTCGCTAAGAAGAATGTGAAACACAAGAAAATGCCCGTGTTTCAAAAGCTGAAGATCTCTTGAAAAATAAATGTATCTCCGTTCGTTGTGTGACACTGTCCTTTTTTCTATTCCCTTTCTTTATATTATACGTGCCAAAATGGATTCATCTGTTCTTCTTTTGTTGTCGATGCTGTTATCGTGTTTGTAAGCAACGTTTTAAAAACTATGTTGTGTGTTGTCGTTGTTTCAATTTTCCTTTACATCAGTGTTGTTATCGTTGACTACCTTAATACATGTACGTGTGTTCATCTATGGTACAATGTATAATCTAGGTCATTCTATCGCAACTTCGTGTTTGTTCTATCTCCATTTTCTGAAAAACTGGAGATCTTTTAGTGTGTAGGAGAGGTATAACAAGTGCACTCTTTGACACTTGTTTAAAATGCGTTCATGCACTTACGAAGCTGTTTCCTAGTTCCCATTTATTCTAATTCCTTGTCATAATACTGAAAGTGAAACCATAAACATTTATCGTCAAAATTCCCACATGTGCAAAAAATGGTGTTGGAACAAACAAGAACCAAGGTCGTGATATATATATTCATAAAAGGGCATTTCTTTGTCTTTCTTGTCCAATCCACATCTGTTTTTAACATGTTTGACGCTGCCATTAAATTGGATGTTATTATAGGAGAACAGAAAGCGCAGGTGGGGAAATCTCCCTTTTTTTATCCTTTTCCTAATAAATGATCTATCATTTTGCCATTTCCCTGGCACGAAATAACTGTCATTTCCAAGATTAATGGTTTTTCACTTTTAACTTTTCTACTTCCGTGTTCTTCCAATTGAAAACCTAGCGATTCCTGCTGACGTCAATGCTAACATCATCTTAATTATCATTGTTATTGCTATACAATCTAACTGTATTAGCTGAATAATATGCCCCCTCCCACCCTTTTTCAAAAGAAAAAAAATGAAAATGTATTTTGCAAAATCTTTTGTGGGTCCATTTTGTCTTTATTAAAGGCCTTTGTCTGTACCCTTTTCACCCGAACAAGCTCTTGAAAATCTGGAATTTCCTCAATAACTTTTTCCAACAGCCCCCCTTCATACCCACTTTTCACTTCAACTCTAAGTCTACGAGCCTCGTTCTTGTCCCATACTTTCCAAAAGATATTCTGGTTCTCAATCTTTAAAAATTGTCTGCCAGTTTCTTCCCTTTCCTGTATTTCTCACATTCTCATTTCTAACAACTCCAAACCAAGTCATCACTAACACATAAACTGTGAATCCAAATTTGATTTGTATGACAGATTTTTAAACTTTTCAACTTGAAAAAAAAAGAAAAAATCTTCTGTCTCTGATATTAATTTTGCATTGATCAGAAGGAGTATTCTTCATCAGAAACACATTTTTTGGCCTTTAGGAACAAAATTTAGATTGGAACTTAAAAAGTGAAATTCTCACTTTGAAGATGTAACACACGTCAGGTAAAAATGTAACATACACGTTATGCCGCGTTTTTGCCGATATCATCAATAAATGTTAGAATTATGAAATGCAGACTTTGCTACATTCACAGCAGTCATTTACAAGTATCATTTAAAATTTTGGGTGAAATTTTTAGCCTACTTTCACAGAAATTCCAGAGAATGTTACTTAAAATGAAAAACCACTTTTGGTGAATGTAACACGAGTCACGCCAAGTTCAGCACCATTTTGACTTAGATCTTACCTATAAGTTTTTAAATTATAGATAAAAACTTGAAAAGTAAGCATTTTTTTTATTGCCAGAAAGGTTTAAATGATAAATATCTCATTTAATGATTCATTTAGAAAGCTAGCGAGGTGAATCGAACTCTGGTAAATCGAAGTGTAATCTATAATCCACCCCCACTCTACTTCTGGAAATTTCAACCTTTTCAAAATGAACAATACAGTAACATTAACTGTCAAATGAATGAACAAGTGCATCAGTCTCAAGTAATGAAGCTGTAATGGACCAAGGGAGATAAATCATCCAAATGACATGATAGAAGTCACAGTAGATTATTCCCCTTTATCATGTTTGCTTGCATTCTCGCACTGGTTAAGACAGAGAAATTTCTGTAAAGACTATACTGTAGTTTCAATTACATGGATCTACAAAAAGTAACCATGTCAACATTTTTGTCACGAGTGGAGTGAGCGATAGTTAATAATTACGGGAGGAAAGGAGGAGAGTAGAATTAACGCACGTAGACAAGTAAGGAAAAGCGTGCCTGTTATGAGTGGTGGGGGGTCTGGATGAGGCGAGAGCGCTGTATTACTATCACTGCAAGTTAGAAGGTCCTAGAGAACGGACGCAAGAGAAAGCCCAGCGGGCGAACATAAGGAGAGCAGTCGGAAGACTTGGGAGTAGTGTTATTCCAGTGATGACTGGTAGGTGAAACGATGATTGATAATTATGATTGATGTATTATATTCGTCTATTACCATGATGTAAATAAGTATATGTGAGGAATGTGGAAGTCCTTGATATTGGATATAGCAATGTGCGCCATGAGCGATAGATGAAAGTTGAGTTCATGGATTTGTAGCACGAGTGAGTATTGTGTACTACGATGGAGGTGTGTTACCGTAAGATGTTTGGTGAGTGAAATGTGAACTATTGTGTGTACGCTTCATGGGTTGTAAGGA
This sequence comes from Onchidella celtica, assembly GCA_963931925.1. NCBI lineage: Eukaryota > Metazoa > Mollusca > Gastropoda > Systellommatophora > Onchidiidae > Onchidella > Onchidella celtica. The sequence goes on from OZ007569.1 coordinate 45,244,245, forward strand.
GAGGTGGAGTGAATAGAAATGGTATGGTATTATACCAATGTAATGTTATTCTTGTAGGTGTCGGGGACGGGCCGAAGAGCCACCTCGGTGAGCACAGGGGATAGGCCAGCATAGGGCCGGAGGCCACACATAGGCCAAGAGTGAGGCTGTCGGTGCAGGACAGTAGAGGCACATAAAGTCGTGGCAGTCAGGCCACGGACAGGGCCGTAGATATGAGCGTGAATGTGCTAATTGAAATGATAATGTACTATTGCCATGTTGATGGGCTATTGAAATGATAATGTACTATTGCCACGTTGATGGGCTCTTGAAATGATAATGTACTATTGCCATGTAACAGCAATCAGAGATGAATCAAATAGAAAGTCATTTGAAAAGTTATTTGCTGAAAGCATGGATAATGTCACCCAATGCGACTCGGTAGATGAAACATGGAACACTCTCAGTTCAAAAATTCATGACTGTGCCATCAAGTCTTTTGGACAGCATAAAGTTTCAAACAACGACTGGGTAGCCCAGAACAGCGAAATTCTCCTACCTCTCATTGAGCAAAAGAAATCTGCTTTCAATGAGTATAACAAAAATTGCAATCAGAGTACAAAAACTTGTTTGAAAAATGCAAAAGCTAAACTTCAGCTGGAGGTAAGACGTTGCGCCAACAAATACTGGACAGACTTGTGTAACAGCATACAAGAGGCAAATGAAAAGGGAGATATGAAAACCGCCTTTAGTCAGATGAAAGTAGCCCTTGGGCCAATCATCACCAAAAGCGCCCCACTTAAGTCTGTAAATGGTGAACCCATCACAGATAAAAATGAACAACTGAATAGGTGGGTAGAGCATTACTCTCTGTTGTATTCAACTGAGAAAAATATTCCACCAGATTTTGAGGAACACCTCCAAAAACTGCCAATAATGGCCGAACTTGACGCTGAACCTTCCTTAGTCGAGCTTTCCAATGCAATCGACCACCTGTCTGCTGGAAAAGCCACAGGAAGTGACAACATTCCTGCAGAGGTATTAAAAGACCTAAAAGGCCCACTTTTACCACACCTGTATAATCTGTTACTGCAGTGTTGGAAAGAAGGCGTGATACCACATGATATGAGAGACGCCAAAATTGTCACACTTTACAAGAACAAAGGAGACAAAGGCGACTGCAACAACTATCGAGGCATATCCCTCCTCAGCATTACTGGAAAGGCTTTTGCTCGCGTCATCCTCTGCCGCCTTCAACAACTGGCGGAAAAAGTCTTACCAGAAACACAATGTGGCTTTCGAAGCAAACGATCAACTATTGACATGATATTTGCACTTCGGCAAATCCAAGAAAAATGTAAAGAACAAAACAGGCCGCTTATAACATGCTTTGTGGACCTAACAAAGGCTTTCGACACCGTAAGCCGATCTGGCCTGTATGCAGTCCTTAAATCCATAGGCTGTCCACCAACATTGCTAAAACTTATTGCATCCTTCCACACTGACATGAGGGCATGTGTCAACTTTGAGGGCTGCACATCCAATTCATTTGCTGTAAACAGCGGTGTGAAGCAGGGATGTGTTCTTGCTCCTACCTTATTTGGTATATATTTTGCAGCCCTACTCAAGAATGCCTTTGGTCAATGTTCAGGTGGAGTACTTATTAACACCAGAGTGGACGGCTCCATTTTTAATGTTGCCAGACTAAAAGCAAAATCTCGTACAGAGCATATTATGTTACAAGAGCTCCTCTTCGCAGATGATGCTGCAATCGTGGCCCACGATGAAACCACGCTCCAGGCTCTCATCAATAGCCTTGCCAAAGCCTGTGACAAATTCATGCTAAAGATCAGTGTCTCAAAAACTGTAGTTTTGACACAAGGCTTGAGAAACTCCAACCCAATCATGCTGAATGGCTCTCCTCTGGAGCAAGTGGGAAAATTCTGCTACCTAGGCTCAACCATCAGTGGTAGCACAGACATAACAACTGAAATAAATGCCAGAATAGGAAAGGCGGCCACAGCTTTTGGCAAACTCTCAAAAAGGGTGTGGAACAATAGCAAGCTGACCATCAAAACAAAGGTACTCGTGTACCAAACTTGCGTCCTAAGCACCCTGCTGTATGGCTCAGAGACATGGACCACCTACTCCAAACATGAAAGATCCCTCAACTCCTTCCACCTGCGCTGCCTACGCAAAATTCTCAAGATCAAGTGGCAAGACAGGATCTCAAATATCGAAGTTCTGAGCCGAGCCAACATTCCATCAACTCAGGCTCTCCTAGGCAAAAAAAGACTGCGGTGGCTTGGACATCTCCACCGTATGGAAAATGATCGCATCCCCAGACAAATTCTCTACGGGGAACTTGCTACTGGCAACCGACCCAGAGGTAGGCCACATCTGCGATTCAAAGACACTTGCAAGGTCACGATGAAAGCATTCAACATCGACCCCAATGAATGGGAGAACCTTGCAAGTGATCGAAGCAGATGGAGACAAAAATTGCGCAGTGGCACGCTCGCAATAGACTTCAAGGCAAAAGAAACATACCTGACAAAATGACAGAGGCGGAATGAAAACACTCGCCAAAGTGAACCCAAAAGACTGACCTGCAATCACTGCCATCGCACTCTCGGGTCAAACATTGGTAGAATAAGCCACGAGAGAAGCTGTCAGTCAAAGTGAAAGTGAATATTCTAGCTGCTAAGACCGTCTGTAAAGACGCTAAAGGCCATATATATTGCCATGTTGATGGGCTATTGAAATGATAATGTGCTATTGCCCTGCTGAGGTGCTAGTGGAATGCTAAGGTGTTATGGCAATAGGAAGGTGATATTGAGAGACTGCGGTGCCAGTGAATTATTAATGTGCTATTAAGACCCTGAGGGGAGAGGCTGAGGCCGAAGTGTCTTTAGGAAGTAACTACCGGGTTGTGGATCCGAGGAAGAGTGCATGTGGGAATAAGGCCGTTGTACGGCAGCTAAATTCAATAATATAATGTATGTAATTGCGCGATTATCTGTATAATTATGTTTAATAAATGTGTGAGTCTGATGGGTTGTTCTGTTAAGTGTTAAACTTGTTCGTTCGTGATTGTTGTCCTGTCATAACTTATTACATCTCCCAGTCTGGGATTTGTGACACTGGGGGCTCGTCCGTTGTGACACTGGGGGCTCGTCCGTTGTGACACTGGGGGCTCGTCCGTTGTGACTCGTCCATTTTCGTAATATTTAGTTGTAGTTAGTTAGTAGGTATTTTTCAGTGGGAATTTGTTACTTTAGTTTTTGTCCACGTAATACTTATCTTGTGGTAGTAAATTGTGCTGTCTTTGTTCGTGGGATGAATGGAAATTTCATGATGGTATAATTTATGTATATTTATGAATATGTATTGATGCATGTATTTTGATGAATACGTATTAATGTGTACTTAAATTTCTGCAGAGTGTGTGTGCCAGCCTGTAGAGGTCAAGCAGCCAGAGCTCCGAGACAAGGGGAGAAGTTATAGTCAGAATTGCGAGTTAAGTAAAATTCAAAATTTTTGTGCCCTGGATTGTGGGCTGTCCCTTTAATCTGTCTTTTTCTCTGTTTTTGCTGTTTTCGTTGTAATTGATTGTACGGGCGGTGGCGCGGGTTTGCTGTGGTGAACTTGGTTTGTCCTCTTCGGGAGGTGGGCTAATCTAGGAACCACGCTCATCACAGTGAACAGTTCTGTAGGGACCTGTATTTTTGTTTAGATTGTGGCGTTCCATCTTCCTCGTTGTTTTAGGAAGACGTTTCTCTTGTCCCTCTCTTACCTATCTGTAGATACGTTCTTTTTTTTTCAGACTCTGTTCTTGTTCGTACCGTGTAGTGTAATCGGCGAGTTAGGTTGCATTTTTTTCCATTATAGTTTTTTTGTAGAAGCTTTGTCCTAGTCTGGTTCGTTGTCTTTGATGTCCTGGTGGTCCTTCTTCTGAATTTTCCCATTCTTATCTTTTCCTTTCGTTTTGTTATTTAATAGTGCTATGCATTGTAGGAACATAGAATTAGTTAGAGAGAGTATGCTATAAAATGTTCAGTAGGTAATTTTCTGAATTGCATTTGAAAATAGCGGTTGTTATTGTAGTGACATAATTTCAGGTCTCTGGTCGTGTCGTTAGTGATCATACCGACAGGTTAGCCTTTTTCATAGTATATACCGTAACCATAAATCTGTGAAATGGCGGAACTCCAACAACTAATGAAGTTGGGTAAGGAACTTGGCCTGGAGGGAGAGGAGCTACGCGGCTGGATTAAAGAGCAGCAGGCAGAGTTGCGCGATGAGCGTGCTAAAGATAGAGAGCGAGAAAAAGAGGCTCAAGAGCGGCAACAGGAGAGAGAGGCTAAGGATAAGGAGCAGGAAAGAGAGTTTAAGTTAAAGGAGTTAGAAGCTCAGCAACAGGAGAGACAGGATAAGGAGCAGGAAAGGGAGTTTAAGTTAAAGGAGTTAGAAGATAAGCAGCAGGAGAGAGAGGCGCGAATAAGAATCGCGGAGTTGGAAATCAAAAAGAATACGCCAACGGAAACAGTTGAGCGGCAGGTACACAATAAAGGTGGTGTTCGGATCAAGCTCCCTACGTTCGACGACCGGAAGGACGACATAGACGCCTTCCTTTACAGGTTCGAACTGAACGCACAACTGCAATGGGGGGACAATAAGCAATTATGGTCCACGTACCTGGCGTCCTTATTGCAGGGGCGAGCGTTAACCTACTTTAAAGAGCTACAGCGCGAAGACGTGCAAGATTACGATAAGCTGAAGGCTTTGCTGCTTCGCCGATTTGCGCGTACCGAGGAATATTTCCGGGAGCAGTTTAGGCGAGCACGTGCGGATACCAGGGAGGACTTTGCTGCCTTCGTCGCGAGATTGACGGAATATTTCGCGAACTGGGTAGACTTGGCGCATGTTGGCGCGGATTTTGCTAAATTAAAAGACCTAATGATCCGTGACCAGCTGTACGCGTCGTGCCATAAAGATCTGGTGGCTTTCCTGAAAGAAAACGAACCCGCGACGGTGCAGGAGGCGTCTAAGTTGGCGGAAGCATACCGTACGGCACATCCGTCCAAACCAGTAGCGAGGGCGTACGTGCAGGATGCTGGTTACGTCGCCGTGGTTGAGGGGTCGCCGGCAGGACATAAAGACAGGTCGCGTCAGCGTGGTGCCTATAACGGGCAAGCCCAGGGGCAACGTAGGGGGTATCACCAATCACCTGCATATGGATCCGGTAAGTTTGACCGAGCAGGAGGGCTAGGTCGCGGTAATGGCCGAGGGCGATTTGTGACCTTTGCCGATGACCGACGGCATAGGGACCTTAGTTCCGGTCGCGATGGGTCACGGGGACCCAGGTCTAGCGGAGCACAGGGAGCGGAATGTTGGACTTGCGGACGCGTGGGGCATTTTTCACGCGATTGTAGGGCCGCGAAGTGTTGGAACTGCGGAAGAGCAGATCACATCAGCGTGAATTGCCCTGCAGGTAGGATAGCGGCGAACGTGGATGGCAATCACGGTAGCTCCAGTCCATGTTCCCCTAATAAATTTCACCATGCGGCTGCGTGTGTTACATCGGACAACGGAGGCGGACAGTATTCTAAGTGTCCCAGTTGTGAGAAGTTATTATCTTCCGGTGTTTTACCTTGTGGGAGAAAGATCCCCGTTATAAATTCATGTCATACAGGAGGTGGTCTTAGGGTTTATCCGGGGTTTGTTGGGGACGAACCGGTCTCGGTTTTACGAGATACAGGATCTACCGTTGTGGGAGTGCATAGGGACTGCATTCGGGATTCGCAGCTTACGGGTGAGACTGTCCCATGCATACAATTTTCAGGGGCCATTGAGAAATTACCCATGGCAAGTATAGTGATAGATACACCTTTCCTTAGCGGGGAAGTCGAAGCAGTCGTTGGTTGCTTTCCAGGCGCCCAGCTCATCATTGGTAATGTATCGCGGGTAGTTTCCCCTTCCGAGGAGAATGTGCAGGCATGGTCACAATCAAAAGGTATTGACTTTTGTGCCGCAGTCGAGACACGTCGACAGGTACGTGATAGGACTAAGATTAGACCTTTGGCAACGCCAGCGGTCAACCTGGATATCACACCAGGGCGCTTGGCGACATTACAAAAGGGGGATCCATCATTAAGTCCATGTTTTCGGGAGGCGCGAAATGGAAAAACGAGAAATTATAAGAACGGGTCATCTTCCTTTGTAGTCCAGGGGGGCATTCTGTTCCGGAAGTATGTGACAGTGGCTTCGGTTCAGAAGCAGGTAGTGGTGCCAGTATCCTTGATTGCAACGGTATTGCGTCTGGCCCATGATGTTCCATTAGCGGATCATATGGGAAGTGCGGGAACCAAGCAAAGAGTTCTGGAAAATTTTTATTGGCCGTCAGTATACAGAGATGTAGGGTTATATTGTAAGACGTGCAGTGCGTGCCAAAAGACGACGCATAAGGGTCGTACACCCCAGGCTCCTCTTCAAAAAAACCCCACGGTTTCGGAACCGTTTAAAAAGGTTTCGATAGACCTTGTTGATTTAAGAGAAAGATTATCTTCAGCGCGCACTATGGCAGAAGAAGCTTCTAGTATCGCTTCGAAAAGAGCAAAAGACTATAAAGATAGAGGTTCCAAACTGAGAATTTTTAAGCCAGGAGACAAGGTCCTATTGTTATTACCTACGGACCATAATAAGTTACTGATGACATGGAAAGGTCCTTATGTTATTGAGCGAGTTGTTTCAAAGGTAGATTACGCTATCCACATTGATGGATCGAGTAAGGTTTTCCATGTTAATATGCTACAGAGATTTTATGAGAGACCAGAGTATCTGTTTTCTCATACTGATGTTGAAGGACATACCTAATGTCGTGTCATTCTTTGACGATATAGCATGTCATACGTCGACATGGTCTGATCATATTCAGACACTAACAGTAATTTTTAAACGATTACGTCAGTTTGGGTTAACTGCTAAACCCGCAAAGATGAATTTGGCATGTCCAGAGATAGTATTCTTAGGACATATCGTGGGTAGAGGTGTTCAGAGACCTGAAGTAACAGAAATTGACAAATTAGTAGGGTTGCAAATCCCAAAAACAAAGAAACAAGTCAGAAGCTTAGTGGGAATTTTGAATTATTACAGAAAGTTCATTCCAAATTTTTCCTCCTTGTCATCTTCTCTTACTGACCTTACTAAGAAGGGACAACCCGATAAGGTCCAGTGGACGTCTGAGTGTCAGACAGCATTTGATAATTTGGTGACAGCATTATCATCGTCACCCATTCTGATATTACCCGATTTTCGATCTAATTTTATCCTCAGAACGGATGCGTCGGACTCTGGTGTCGGCGCTTGTCTTCTACAGGAGAAGAACGAATGTTTACATCCTGTATGTTATGTCAGTAGGAAGTTATTGCAGAGAGAAAGAAAGTATTCTGTGATAGAGCGGGAGTGTCTTGCCATTGTGTGGTCCGGCCAGAAATTAGGACGTTATCTCATGGGACGAGAATTTTGTATCCAGACAGACCACAAGCCGCTAACGTTTTTGTCGAAGAATCGTTCGTCCAGCCCACGCTTGTCTAGATGGGCATTGGCTTTGCAGCCGTATACCTTCGTTATTCAACCAATTCCAGGAACCAGCAATCATATCGCCGACTACCTTAGTCGAGCCTAGAGGAAGACTTCAGGAGCTTATACATCGGAGGACAGGAACATTGACAGGATCTGTGTGAATGAGTCGTCGACTTTAAAATATTGACATTATAAATATGATATCAAGAATGGTTGATAGGTTGATTGGTTTTTGATTCTGTATTAGGTATTGTGTTTAGTTAGCTATTGATGATGTGATACATATATGCATAGTGCAGGGCATATTGATCCCCATATTTTTCCCTGATTCCGGTATTTTATGTGCTAAGGGCATTGGTAGGTCATTTTTATGTGAGTATTGCTCACGCTCACTCGTTGACAGTCATCTTGATGCGATTTGAAATTAATTGCATTAATTTTTTTGGGGTGGGGGATGATGTCACGAGTGGAGTGAGCGATAGTTAATAATTACGGGAGGAAAGGAGGAGAGTAGAATTAACTCACGTAGACAAGTAAGGAAAGGCGTGCCTGTTATGAGTGGTTGGGGGTCTGAATGAGGCGAGAGCGCTGTATTACTATCACTGCAAGTTAGAAGGTCCTAGAGAACGGACGCAAGAGAAAGCCCAGCGGGCGAACATAAGGAGAGCAGTCGGAAGACTTGGGAGTAGTGTTATTCCAGTGATGACTGGTAGGTGAAACGATGATTGATAATTATGATTGATGTATTATATTCGTCTATTACCATGATGTAAATAAGTATATGTGAGGAATGTGGAAGTCCTTGATATTGGATATAGCAATGTGCGCCATGAGCGATAGATGAAAGTTGAGTTCATGGATTTGTAGCACGAGTGAGTATTGTGTACTACGATGGAGGTGTGTTACCGTAAGATGTTTGGTGAGTGAAATGTGAACTATTGTGTGTACGCTTCATGGGTTGTAAGGAGAGGTGGAGTGAATAGAAATGGTATGGTATTATACCAATGTAATGTTATTCTTGTAGGTGTCGGGGACGGGCCGAAGAGCCACCTCGGTGAGCACAGGGGATAGGCCAGCATAGGGCCGGAGGCCACACATAGGCCAAGAGTGAGGCTGTCGGTGCAGGACAGTAGAGGCACATAAAGTCGTGGCAGTCAGGCCACGGACAGGGACGTAGATATGAGCGTGAATGTGCTAATTGAAATGATAATGTACTATTGCCATGTTGATGGGCTATTGAAATGATAATGTACTATTGCCACGTTGATGGGCTCTTGAAATGATAATGTACTATTGCCATGTTGATGGGCTATTGAAACGATAATGTGCTATTGCCCTGCTGAGGTGCTAGTGGAATGCTAAGGTGTTATGGCAATAGGAAGGTGATATTGAGAGACTGCGGTGCCAGTGAATTATTAATGTGCTATTAAGACCCTGAGGGGAGAGGCTGAGGCCGAAGTGTCTTTAGGAAGTAACTACCGGGTTGTGGATCCGAGGAAGAGTGCATGTGGGAATAAGGCCGTTGTACGGCAGCTAAATTCAATAATATAATGTATGTAATTGCGCGATTATCTGTATAATTATGTTTAATAAATGTGTGAGTCTGATGGGTTGTTCTGTTAAGTGTTAAAATTGTTCGTTCGTGATTGTTGTCCTGTCATAACTTATTACATCTCCCAGTCTGGGATTTGTGACAATTTTATTGAAATACATGTGAAAAGTGTTCGAATGGTGTGACTTCTTGTGCTAACGTAATGTGTCTCCACAGAACAGAAAACACATCATGGCACACACCATACAACTTACAAGTCACATAAGTCAAAGAAAAACGTATTGAATTTTCATTAAATTGTTACATTTATTGGTATGTACATGCACTAAGCTCATTTGTTATTCTAAAATATTCACAAACAAATATCTCCTTGACAATTAACATATCAGCAGTTTTTGGTTATTATTTTACATCACTGATGCTTACCTACAAAATATTGGCACCATTCCCTAAAACTGCAGTAACTAATAAGTTTTGACTACTTTTTAGGAGAAGCAAAAAAACTCTTATATTTTAGCACAAACCATCTAGATCTAGTTACAATGAATTTTTTAAATTTTGTTTTTTCAATAATTTTTCAGCTTCGGAGTCTGTAACCAAGAATAATAGATGCGCTTTTAACGTAGATGAACATATATGAAAATTAAGTTTTCAAATTTTTGAGTTACTACAGTCTTAGGGAATGGCGACAATAAAGTTAAATGTCACTATCAGCAGAACTTTCTCCTAATACAAAATACAAGTTTATTATTCTCCTTATGATAGTTCTGATTTTATTTAATTTTCACAAGGCATCGCGCAGGTTCCATTTTCTACCTGCTGTCCATTCTTTTAATGTTATACGTCCACACAATATGATGTAACCTATGCAAATATTGACAGTTTCTATCATCTTCTGTGAAAAAACTTAAACTTTGTATGCTTAAATATTACATGTACTAGGTATTACCCTAGACTCAGTGACTGAGGTTTAGCTCTTTGTGACTTATGGGTCTTGTAAAAATAAGCCCTTCAACTTTCCTTGTTCACTCAAGTTTAAATTAAAATACTTAAAACATAAAATACTTTAAGCGTTATTTTTTTACTGTTATCTGACTGAGACAACTTCTGAAAACGACTTGTCTCTGAATCTTTAAAAATTTTTAATCCTGTTTTTTCTTTTTATAACTTTTTAACTTTTTAAATCTGTGAAGTCCACAATGAATTATCTTCCACACACATAACCAAATGTTCTTCCAGAAAACTGCTATGGTTAACAATGATGCTACAATTTTTTACTCTCAGATCTCAAAATGGACAAACAAAAATATCACAATAAATGCAAATAGAGGATCAACTACATGTATCTTGAAGTGTATCAGACAGTTTATACATTCCAGAGAACTTCTTCCTCAAGATTTCCCACAGAAACAAGGTGATCTTCCATCCATAGTGATTTCAACACAGGCTGTTCATTATTAAATTTAGGGTCCCATTAACACCATTAGAATCCTTGAATAGCTTCAGTTGTGAAGCTGGAAGTCACCAGCTGGTTTCACTACTACATCAGATCATTATTTTACCATGCCACCCTAACTCTCTGAGAATCCTTGAATTACTAGAGCTGTGCATCTGGGAATCACCAGAGTGTTTCACCACAACAGTAGGTTATTTATACTGCCAAAGCTACAAGTAAAGGAGATCATATTCCCCAATCCTCCCCTATACTACAAATCCAGCATCCTGTTTAAAATAGCCAAAGTTCAAGTGCACTGAAACTGAAAGATTGCTTTTAACCCATATTTAGATCCTAACTAACCTCGTGGGACATTACTGGGCAAAGAAATGCTTGTCAAAGACTCACTAACCCATTTTACATTCTTCTTCTGCCACTACATGTATATATACTAACTTGATGAGGGTGTGTCTTGTTTACCATGAGTGAAATCAGCATTGGTTGCCTTCAAAACTCTCTTTTCAGTTTCTTTGGAATTTTACAAAGGCTCATATTTCACACTAAAACTTGTGAAACCGATTTTTCATCTGTCAGACTGTAGCCTGATTTTGACTTTGCCTCTTTGCACTTTGTAGAAATAATAATCAGACCAGAAGCAATTCTACAATACTAAACTCTTTGCGAAACACTAAAAGTCTGAAATCCACTCACGGCCAAAAAAGACTCTCTATAAAAACAAATGTCACTGCCACATTTTTGGGATTACAGTCAGCCTAGGCGCCCTTACAAACAGGCCAGGTAACCGAGATCTGGGTCATATTATCGGAGGCCGATGATGCGTACGTGTCCGCATTACACAAGCGGATGTAACAATAGGAAGCGAGTGAGGTTAGTCTAAGAAAATACTTTAGATTCTCACTAAATCTTATATTTCCCTCCATTCTAACACATCAGCGATAATATTATAGTCAAGAACTGGGACAGACAAGTGGCATAGGGAGTGGCAGGTAAAGATCGTGAAAAGTATGGGTCAGTAGTAACTGAGCAACAGCATGCATTTGTACATGGCCGTAGGGTGCTGCTCAGAACATTGAACGAATAAACAAGAGTTCACAACAAAAACACAACAGTACTACATAGTGGTAAAACAAAAAAAAGAAGGCCTTCAAATCATGCAGCCATCTCTTTCGATCACTGAGATTATGAGAGATAATTGGGAAATTCAATGGCTCGACAGAGACAGGCACAAAACAGCGGATGAAAATCTAACAGTACTAGTGTGAGGATAAATGCAACGCAAACATTTTAGCAGATGCTCCACATTTCCTTATATATATAGATTCATTCTTCAAATTTGAATCAAGAAACATTACTCACCACATGACATAGCAGACTCCTAGCACGACAAAATACTCCATAATTACTGTGAGGTCAGTTTGGCCACTTTTCTTCGCTGTTTGGATGTTCTCTCCTCTTGAACATTACCACAGAAACGCTTCATTAGGATATTTACGATCCTGCTCACCACAGCACTGGTAACGTCAATGTCAATATGAAATAGTGCTGGAAAGTCATTCAAGATTTTGACAAGCCTTTTGCGGCACTTGACTCTTTTGAGTTTGTGAAGAAGACATATGCATATGTTAACAACTGGAAAAGTTCAAACCACCTCGGTCCACAGTTTCAGAGAAATGGCGGATTTCTTGTGGGATGGATAATGGATCTCCCTCTAGGCCCTGCAAATCTCTGTGCTTGGCGGCGATGTAACCCCCGATGCAGAAAAGAGCCATTTGTTCGTCAGTTGAAAGATTGCCTACAGTCTCGGGTATGTCATCCATAATAAGAAGCTCTTCATCTGTCAACTGTTTGTTGCAAAGATCACAAGTATGATGGGCTTCAGAATAATCTATTTCTGGCTCATTTTGCAACAATAACTTGGCCCTGTCGATGGCATGAGCGTGACTCACATCTTGGGCGGTGATGTAATAATTGCACCCTGCTGACATTCGAAAATGTGCAAAATGTTGCTCAATAGCATCTTGCTGGAAAAAACCCACAGTCACATACTAGTGCTGAAGAGCTGTCTGTGTCGTTAATATACTGACAGATGTCAATGAGGCACCTACATGTCCAAAACAGAGCATCAGCTGTGTCTTTAGTGAGTGACCTGATCCTGGGGTGTGTGGAGGGTTTCATTTCCTTGGCACGGTCAGCCCAGTACTCTAAAATTTCCAGCTGCCTGTTTCCCTTGTCTGTGGGATCAACAGCAGCCCTGTCTGGTTCCCTCAAACGAATGTGCTGAAAGGGCGTTTTGGTGTTGAATACCTTCCAGAGTTGCAGCACTTCATCTATGAAGGCAGCCGTGTCCTTCCAAGATGTTGTAGACGCAGAAGAAGTTTTAAGTGCACAGCTAGTCTTCTCCGAAAAGACGTTCAGAACCAGCGATACTTTCTGCTTCTCAATATTGGATGGATTCACTGCTGTCCTCGTTAGAGTTGAGAGCTTAACTAGTGATGTCTCCTCATGTCCATGAAGTTCTTCCATGTCTGACCAGCGTGCTGTTTTGACCACGTTACTATTTATTGGTCTAAAGTCCAGCGACTTTGTCTTTTCTGTGATCCAGTTATTTCTGATGTTTTTCAGGAGATGCACAGTGTCGTACATTAGAAATAATGGCCTGGTACTGTCTACAGGTGACTGTGCGGCCCATGGACTATCTGAATTCAACTTCTGGAACATGCCGAAAAATGCCTGATTGACCCTGTTGTTGTCATTAATGATGGCTATGACCTTTGCACCGCAAGCCTCTAAAGAGGTTATTACTTCAGAGACTTGATTAAATTGGAATGCAGCTTTCAGTGCATGACATGGAAGAATCTTTACTAAAAAGGATTTGGAACCAAAAAAGCACTTGACCATAATACAAAGCAGTCTTGTTGCCAATTTCTCTGGATCATCCACAGCGTAGCCGAAAAGTGATCCACCACGGTATGATACAGAAGCTTTTAAGTACACCTCATCAATTATCAGTATGCAATACTTGCTTCCTTCTTCTTGTCTTCCGAAGATTGAGGTGAACAGGACATCATCACTTCTGCCTTTAGCTATGCTGGTGATTTTCTTGAGAGTTGATGGTAATTGAAGATAATCTCTCATGGAGGTACAATGCTTTTGACTGTGAATACCACGTGAAAGCCAGCAGCAGGTCCTCCGTAGAGTAGATGCGGCTATTTTTGGGACAATTCATTAGAGACAACAGTTCTGTCAAGGAATTTACTCTTAGTTACATCTCTGTCTAATCCACATTCATCATCTGTCATGACAAAACGAATAACTTCATCTAACTCACTCCAGCAGCAAAGTTCTTTAATTGTTGGGTGATGGATCCTCCTGAGCTTTCTATAGGCTTCGAATATTAATTTCAAAGGTTCCGTGTCTCTTTCTAGCTCAATATACAGAGTAATTTGGAATCTGACCGTTTCTCTCGGTACTCAGAAAAATATACTGATGTGTTTCATTCGCATTTGATGCAAAAAACCCAATACTTTTGAGTTTGTCAGAAAGCACATTATTAAAAGTTTCCAAGTTGAATGTAACTAGTTCCATAAATTGTGGCATCTCGTCGACATCCACTGCACGCGCTGCTTGTGTAGACTTCTTCGTTGGTCTAGGGGATTTTCTGTGAGATGTGCTTGGAATACACGACTGAGGCACATTAGGGAAGATAGATGGGGCAACGGCTGGAACATGATACCCTCCACATGTCCGAATCATTGGAGTGTCTTTTGGCCAGTGGAGTGCACAAACTCCTATATTTTCTGTAACACGTTCAAATTTAAGCTCGTTGGGCAAACTACTGATCCACTCCCTACGCTTTTCTTCATTCTTGGGAAATCGATAAACACTTATCTTTTGGTCGGTGGCTTCACTTTTGTATCCAGTTTTACAATCAAACACAGAGCACTTTCTCACCATATTTAAAGCTGTATGTCACAACGTCTCTAGACAAAAACACGATGAATTCCAAAATGAAGTAACTTTAAAGGCAACTCTGATTACAATAACAATGCATATGAATGGCAAAGACACTAGCAGATGATTATACACTTATAGACTATACTTTAATAATGTGAATGTTCTTGATCTCGGAATGAACAGTTAATCCAGCGATATTCAAACGACAAAGACAATGTTATAACAAGCAGTGTTTTGAAACTGAGTTTCACAGGAAGGAATGGGACAATTTGAGTACATGCAACCACTTTTCGTCATTTCGATACCACTCTCTTTGACTTTAGTAAGTATTGGTGCCAAGATGTGCGCGATATCTAACTACTTGGTTCTCGATATTGCCTGTGTGGCACCGGCCTTATCAAATTACGCAAGCAAGCATCAGTGTCCCAACGTCGTCGGCCCCCAATGGTATGACCCAGATCTCGGTTACCTGGCCTGTTAGAAAGGGCGCCCAGCAGTCAGCACAATATATTTATATTCAGGCTCTTGTTCCACCTCTGGCTGGACTTGTGAGCACAGTTTTATGGTCTTGGACACAAACTCCCAAACTCTGAAATTTGGCAATTTATTAAGGTTTTTTGGGGGGTGAAAAGTGAAGATGACTTCATCCTGCATTATATGTGAAAATATCTTATCATTTAGCAGTCCACATACCAGTACACAAAAAGTACATTGTATTGTGATGAAACCACCTATCTCAGGTTGCTCTTCCTGTTTCTAATCATTTTTTTTTTCCCCCAGTAAGAGCCAAGACACCAGTGGCTTTGTTTTCATTTTGCTTTCCTTCTCTCTTTTGGCGGTTTTGATGAAGGATGTCAATTTGGTCTTGCCAAAAAGCCAAGGAGGTCAGCAACCTTCCTAGCACCATTTAGAGAGTATAGTGCTTCCGCTTTCATCTCATTTCGTTCTCCATTGAGATTGACGCCTTT
The DNA here is from genome assembly GCA_963931925.1 of Onchidella celtica. Classification (NCBI taxonomy): domain Eukaryota; kingdom Metazoa; phylum Mollusca; class Gastropoda; order Systellommatophora; family Onchidiidae; genus Onchidella; species Onchidella celtica. The sequence goes on from OZ007569.1 coordinate 45,259,738, forward strand.
CGGCAAAACTGCTGAAAACGAGGCAAAATCAAAACAAAACTGAAGCCAATGTCTAGGCTCTAAGGCTGACCCTACCAAGCTTGGTCAGTTGTGTCTGAGACCATTGTTACACATGATTAGGTTTCCAGAGGCTTTGAGAGGCTTTTCTGGCCCAGTAGTTATGGTAAGAATTAGTTTGGCTGCGCAAGATTGTCAGCAATAAATATAACATTTGTATGTATATATCTATAGATCACTAGATCATAATTATCATATTCCATTTAATGACACTGAAATACTGTCAAGGCATACTGGCTTTCATTAGTTGCTGTAGACGATCCAGCCGCTCATCAATTTCACTGATCTCTGCAGATCTGTCAAAGTATTCACTATCTTCATCATCTCCTGGGGAGTGGACATAGTCACAGTAGCTACAATATATGGTAGTGTATTACATGTATCTGTGCAGGCAACATGAGACTCAGAAAAACTGAATCAGTACTTGAGAGATACCACTGCACAAACATTTGTCTAATTTTATCATTTTGTACCATTTAATTTCAACTTACTTAAACACTCTCACAGAAATATCAACAAGAAAGATACTAATGTGATGAAATGATCACTCATCACAACATGATTTCTTGTGTCGGTTGAACAAAACTAAAATAAACAGTGTATGAATTTGTCTTGTCTACATTTTCTACCATATGCACAATTAAAAACAACAAAACAAACAACAACAACAACAAAAATCAATACATCAACACTCCTTTCAGCATTTCCATTTGTCATTTCTGAAATCACTCAACTTTAACAACCAAGTTTGGAAACTAAATGTTAATCTCACAACTTGTTTGACTCCCTTTTGATCCTGGCAAATGGACATGAGCAAATTTAATGTAATGCAAAAGTTTGCCTTCTGGAAAATGTTGAAAATTTCAAAATATGACAAAAACTGAGGTTAAGATATCTTTATTATATTTAGTTTTGAATGTATAGCACTTTGCATACTTCAGAAGTGCAATCTGGTTCTGTGAAGACGTTGGATTATGGAATCATGCCATCAAAAACAACAAGCACTTTTGGACACATTTTTTAATTGTTCAAATCAAATTGTTCAATGTTACTAGGTAATTTTCAGAAAAATAATTCGAATCCACATCATAAACTTCTTCCTCATGCTAGTGTAACTGCAGTAATGATTCTATTGTCCTCTTTTCTACACTACACATGAAATTAGCACCCTGAAATGTTCCTAGGTTTGCAATGGTCTTCCTTTAACTTAATGACCAGTTTTCTCATAACAATGTACACCCACTCATGGAGGTCTGTAAAGATGCCCCAACCCCCACTGCCCAATTTATATATCCCATCATCATATTGTACCTAGTCCTGCAGAAATCCATGGAGTATCAAAGCCCATTCACTTAAAATGAAATGTCAAAAATTTCTGGCCAACCTGGCATGAAAGAGACAAATTCTCCTGGAGACAAAACGTGTATTTAAAGACAGGACTTACCACTATCAGCAGGTGGTGCTCGTGTTATTCTTGGCTGAGATTTCTTGTGGGCAAATTCAGGCGTGCTGGCTAACATACAGAAACATTAAGGAAGTATCCATAATTTTTTATTATTTGTGAGGTGACTGCATGTTTCCAAAGCTTTTTTGGAGAGTATTTCAAACTTTAACCTGTAAATCACCCCATTTTACAGCCTGCACTTACAACCAGTGCTTCATGACAGGGTAACAATGATTATATTAAAGATAGGGTAAAATCCATTATATTAACCCCTTGTCTACTTTGCCTGCAACTGTTTCAGGCTGTCTGATCTCAGTATACTGCCATGCACTCGGAACTGTTCCTGGTCCAATTCGTATGCATTTTTCTTGAGTGATCATATGGAGATAAGTCCCGAATTATAATTGTTTTGTATTTCCTAGTTAGTCCGCCTACTTACTTGTGTCAAGGTTAAAGTTATAATTGTCGTGCTGGGTCACGACTTGAAGAGACTTGTTTTTTTCACGGTCTCGTTGATTATAACCAGCGTAAATGTCCTTGAACTGTTCTCGTGAACAGTTTGTTTTTGTAACACTTTTTCTTAGAGATGGAAAGAAAGTGGGGCAAGATAGAATAAATGGATAAGTTAGGAGTGACAGTGCAATCCTCGACCCCGTGATTTTGATGAACTCTTACGAGGGAAAAGAAGGGGTGAATAAGGAGATAGTTTAAGACGCTTAGTCGCGTTCAGAAATTCGTACATAAAACGTAGAAAGCACGAGGGTTTAGAGATTTTAGTAATGGTTTTGACATTTTAATTTGACCTTGTCTGTTTCTAGTACAAGGCCGTGACCGACTTCCATGTAGATCTATTAATACTACGAGCTGGGCTCGAATGGATGCACCAATCAAATCTAGGCATTTGGACGGTAATTTGCAGCTGGCCGCACAGTATATAAGCGTAGCCATTCCTATGTTCATGACTCCATACAGAAAATTCCATCTGTGCAGGCGTCGGCGTGATTCTGCCAGAAGAATCAGAAGACTGTTGTTTTTTTATGTCTATGTCCATTATAGGCATTGAGATGAAGCCATGTGCTCGATTATGATTTACCCACTGCTGTTGTCTACTGTTCCCTGATTCCTTATCAGGGACCAAGTGTAAGTGTTTGTCTGTTGATGATTCAACAATGAGCGAGGAGCTGAACGTAATTTTTCCAGTAGGACAGGATTGCCGCACATTCTAGAAGTGCTACCCAAGAATGCAAGACAAAGATGTATATTAACTTGCAACTAGATCTAGTATGAATGTTTGGCATACACAACTGTGAATTGGAATTGATTTGTCTGGATGAGGCTGGGGATTGCCAGCCCATCCTAGAGTAGATCTAACTTAACTACGTCAGTTTGTATTGACGAGCTTGATCCATTATAAGCGGTAGGCACAAATAGCTGAGATGACATTGTCGCCAGAGACATTAGTATATTGCTTGATAGATAGTAGGCAGACTATATCTGAGAGATAGATAATTCATATTTAATTTGCTAGTGAGTTAGAATGATCTTAATCTTATAGGAATCTAGAGGAGACTTCTAGTGACATATTATTGAATTTTCATTTGATGCTGCTGATGTTGTCTTTTTAGTATGTAAGAGATCTAGACAAAATTGTTAGGATAGTTAAGGTAATTAAATTTGTGGCCCTGCAGGTCTGTTGATAAAAACTTATTCAGATTGTTATTAGTGTGTGGCATGGTACGAAAGAGTAATTCATAAATACCTCTCGATTTTAAAATGCAGTCATAAAACCAGTAACCCAGTACCAGACCCGTAACACTGGAGAGGGACCCCTTAAAGAACTTAAATAACGCCATGCCAATTACATAAATTATTCTTAAAACCTATTGACAGACTTACCCTTAGATCTATTGCATTTTATTCATTATTTAGTATTGCACTTTCATAACATTGTGATTTCAGGTCCTTTTTATTTTATGTTATAGGCAATTTGTATTAATATAATATTTTGGTTCAATTTCATATGGTGAGCTGATCATCCCATTGACCCGACGACACCGGCGAGGGACACCATTCACCTTAGAGATCTACCTATGACAGAAACACATTTTTTTTGGGCTTGGAACGAGCTATGGATTGAGGACATCACCATCTGAATTCCTCAAAAGAAAGTTAAGTGAACCATCTCATTGTCAGTCTTGAGGAGGGCGAGGTACTTTCCGCTCTGTGTTTCCAGGCTTTTTTCCCTTTACTATATGTTTAGTTTAAGAGCGGGAGGTTGGTTGGGGTCATAGTATAGCATATCTTCTTTGCCATTACGAAGGATATTGGAGTGCCTTGGTGGCTATTGATAACTCGGGGGGATTTGCTTCACTGTGAATAGTTCTATTAGGGATCCATTATTCGTATAGATTGTGGCGTTTCTCTTGCTTCCTCACATTTCTTTAGGAAGATGTCTCTCCTGTCTTTTTCTTAAACTTTCTGTAATATAAGTTAGGACTTGTAGGGTCTGTTATCGTTCGTCTTTCTTGTGAGTCTAGCGTCCTGTTTAGTGTATGTTTTTTTTTTTCCCTTCCTTATAAACTTTAAACTAGTATACTAACATTGCTATGTTTACAATATATGCCTGAGGTGTTTCACGTGCTAAAACCACGTTGAATTGTAATCTGGTATTGATATGTGAGAGAGAGAGAGATAATAAATTTTTGGTCACGTGCTAATTTCACGTCGAATATAGAGAGTATATTTTTGCAGTGGTAACAGACGACACTGCGTGTGCGCGTTTTAAGAAGAGAGAGATATTTCAAATTTGTCGCGTTGAGAGAGAGATATATTTTTGATTCGTCGCATTGAGAGAGCGATACATTTTTGACAGTGATAACAGAGGACACTGGTTCGTCGCGTTGAGAGAGACATAAATTTTGAGAGTGATCACTCAAGACACTGATTTGTCGCATTGAAGGCGATACATATATATTTTATTGCAGTGGGAGCAACGGATAGACGGCACTGCCTTACTAGTATTCATATTCAGAGAGAGAGAGATAAAATTTTTGCAGGGGAAGTGACACTGCCTGCAATTTACAGAGAGAGATAGAACGTTTTTTTTCGCGAAGCAGTGCTAACGTAGGACACTGAATTAATATTGAGAGAGAGTAACTGTTATAGATAATATAATTGATACCGCGATATACCGTAACATTAGGGAAATACTTACTAATTGTGCACACACTAGCGTGCCAGTGTTTTGATTCTATAAGAATCTATACGGGTAACAGATTTTAATACACATTATGGCCGAGTTTCTAAAATACATTGACTCTGCCAAGGCTCTGGGTATACCAGAAGAAGAACGCGCCTCGTGGTGCGAACGACAAGTACAGCAGGACCGAGACCGTGAGGATCGGTTAGCAGCAAGAGAGAGAGAAAAAGAAGAAAGAGAAAGAGAAAGAGAAAAAGAAAGAGAGAGAGAAAAGGAAAGAGAAAGAGAACGAGAAAAAGAGGCTGTAGAGAGAGAAAAAAGGGAGCATGAACTCGCAATCAAGAAATTAGAGCGAGAATCGCTCATAGCCCCCACTGCTGCCAGCAATACATATGCTACAAAACCGAAGCTTCCGACGTTTAATGAAAAACTCGACCGGATCGACGCATATTTGCATCGGTTCGAGCTACACGCTAAATGCGTCGGATGGCAGCAGGCGATGTACAGTTCATGCCTGTCTAATTTACTAACAGGTAAGGCTCTAGAAGTATTTCATAGCCTCAAAGTAGAGGATGCCAACGACTATGACAAGCTTAAAACAGCACTGCTTAAGCGATTCCAGCATACCGAGGATGGCTTTCATCAGAGATTTCGCGCATGTAAACCTGAGCCATCTGAAAATTTCTCAACTTATGTGAATCGGCTGAAACATTACTTAGATCGCTGGATCGAGCTCGCGAACGTGACTACCGGAAATTATTTTCAACTTTATGATTTGGTCTTAAAAGACCAAATCTATACGGCATGTCATTCCGATTTGGTTGCCCACCTTAAAGAGAGGGCACCGACATCCTCTGAAGAAATCACATCGTGCGCGGAACGTTATGCGTCCGCCCACCCAAATCGTCCTTTGGCAAAGCCTTCAACTACAGCACCGTGTTATGCCAACGTGGGCAAAGGAGCGCCAACCGGACACGATCGTTCAAGGCCGACTCGTCGTCAGGCCCCAAATCCGCGCTCTCAATCAGAGCCGCCTTTTTTTAGACAGAGGGATTTTCCGAATCGAAGTAATTTATCCCCGCGTCGAGGATACCAGAGCTATTCTTTTTACGAGCCTCGTCCATATTATCGTGGCAACTATCCAGGCCAACAATATAACCGGCCTCAGGGACCGCCGCGACGAGTGCATTTGGATAATAATCATGATTATGATAGACCGCAGAGTCTTCCTTATCGTGGAAACGATCCTCATCGTATTATGTGTTTTAGGTGTAATAGGGTAGGCCACATACAAAAATTTTGTACCGTCAAAATGGAAGCGGCAAATGCCTGCTCTGTGCAATCTACACCCTATACAGATGTTGGTTATACTAATAAATCTTCATCGCAATCAAAAGCTATTCCAGTCATGTCCGCCCTACATGAACTGGGTGAATTAACATTTTACCAGGGCCGCGTGAACGCGATTCGCGCTTCTGTTCTACGTGACTCCGGATGCACGGCTATCGGCGTTCGGCAGTCACTAGTCCGTCCAACACAATTTTTGGATAAGGATGTAACTTGTATTACTTTTGGCGGATCTGTAGAGCGATTCCGTCTTGCAGAAGTTTATATTGATACACCTTTTCTCACAGGTATTGTTACCGCATGTGTACTGCCTAATCCGGTGGCTGATGTAATCATAGGGAATGTACCTCAAGTAAATAAGTTTCCTATCGGTAACTTGGAAATTTGGACTGAGGATGAAAGTGTTGCTTGTGCGACAACACGCCTACAATCGAGTCGACGAGCAGACAGTGCATTGAGTAATCCTACTATTGAAGTGAACATAACGTCTAGTGCATTCCATGATGAGCAACAGTCAGACCCCACATTGAAACATTTGTTTACTAAAGTTGATCCTACAGCGCCGGATACCTCTAAGTTTCTTATTAAAGATGACTTATTATATCGTAATTTTCGGAATAAGCGAGAGGCCGTTATGCAGCTTGTAGTACCAAGATCTTTTCGTCGCGACATTATTCGTCTCGCGCATGACACTTCCTTGGCGGGTCACCAAGGAAAGGCCAGAACTAAGTCTCGAATACTATCGCAATTTTTTTGGCCCAGTATTTACGCAGATGTAAACCGGTTCGTATCAACATGTGACGTATGTCAGAGACGTACTCCTAAAGGGAGAGCATCGCGGGCTCCTCTGCAGGAGATGCCTATGGTCTCCAGACCCTTTGAGCGCGTTGCCGTAGATATAGTTGGGCCTCTACACAAGTCAGACAGAGGACATCGTTTTATACTTTCTGTCATTGACTACGCAACCCGTTGGCCAGAGGCCATCCCACTAAAAGACATTTCAGCCGATCATGTGGCTGAAGCGCTTATTACTATTTTTTCGCGTCTTGGATTTCCGGTTGAAATTTTATCAGACAGAGGTCCACAGTTTACCTCTGACCTTTTTAAGAAAGTCTTGGAATTGGTAGGGATTAAACAAAGATTGACATCTCCATACCACCCACAGTCTAATGGCTGCTGTGAACGGTGGAATGCTACCATGAAAACTATGCTTGCGCGAGTTTCGGCCGACAAGCCGAGTGATTGGGATCGACAACTCCCCGCTATTCTCTTTGCATACCGAGAACTACCGAACGCATCGACGGGTTTTTCCCCCTTCGAATTATTGTATGGTCGCAAGCCGCGTGGGCCAATGGCCATACTCCGTGATTTATTCGCCGGATCAGACACCGACGATAACGATACGCGGTCTGCATATCAATATGTTGTAGACTTGCGCCATCGAATTCTTAACGCATGTCAGCTCGCACAAAAATCTTCTGCGGCGCATGCGAGTCTTTATAAACTATATCGTGATCAAGGTAGCCGATTGCGAACCTTGGCCGTCGGAGACCAAACTCTTGTTCTCCTTCCGGAGACGAAAAATAAACTCCTTCTTACATGGAAGGGACCTTTTAAAGTCCTAAAGAGACTTTCTCGAGTAAATTATCTTATCAAGATTCGGGGACAGGACAAAGTCTTCCATATAAATATGTTAAAGCAGTACCTGTCCGACGATGATAATCGTCAGAATAATCGCCGAAATGTGGTTGCTCAGGCCAATGCGGCCTTAGTTTCAGTTGACGATGATGATCCTATTAAGATAGAGCATTCAATCCCCGCACTGCAATCTTCTGAAAATACGTCGGATGTAAATATAAATCCAGATCTGTCTGAATCGCAAAGACAAGATATAAGAGATTTGCTTAACGAGTTTACTACAGTCTTTACTGATCTACCAGGTAATACTTCATTGGTACATCATGTTATAAGATTAAAGACGGATATACCCGTCTTTGTTAAACCATACCCGCGTCCGCTGCACGCACAGGAGACTATAATAACCGAGGTACGTAACATGTTTCACCTGGGAGTGATAGAGCGATCGACGAGCCCATATAACTCACCCATCGTCTTAGTGAAAAAAAAAGATGATACAGTCCGTTTTTGTATTGACTATCGTAGACTTAATGAGGTTACGATATATGACGCTGAACCGATTCCCAACCAGGAGAATCTTTTTGCGCAGTTAGCGAGGGCAACGATTTTTTCTAAAATTGATCTTTCCAAAGGCTATTGGCAAATTCCGCTTGATGAGAATAGCAAGCAATATACCGCTTTTCAGACCCCGTTGGGTCTTATGCAGTGGCGCTATATGCCTTTCGGATTAGTTACAGCCCCTGCCACTTTCGCCCGTATGATGACAATATTGCTCCAGAATATGAATTCCGTGTTGTCGTATTTTGACGACATTTGTATTTATGAAACCAATTGGTCGGGCCACCTCGCAGCCCTACGACAAGTTTTTATTGCTCTTCGTCGAGCTGGCCTTACGGCGAAACCCAGTAAAGTGTTTTTAGGATATAATGAAATTAATTTTCTGGGCCATACAATTGCCCACGGCGTTCAGACCCCTGATGACAAGAAGATAACTACCATCTTAAAGCTCCAACCCCCTCGAACTAAGAAAGAAGTTCGTAGTTTATTGGGCTTTCTTAACTATTATAGGAAGTTCATTCCAAATTTTTCTTCGCTTACAGCTCCGTTGTCGGACCTCACAAGAAAGAATTTTCCTAATAAAGTGAAATGGACAACCGAATGTGCTGATACACTTCGTACCGTTCAACGATTGTTTTCCACTTCCCCCATTCTCATACTTCCAGATATAAACCAAATATTTATTGTCCGCACTGATGCGTCGGACAAGGGATTAGGAGCTGTGTTGTTACAGGAACGAGACGATACCTTGCGGCCATGTCTATACGCCAGCCGCAAGTTGCTAGATAGGGAATGCCGCTATGCAATTATTGAGCGAGAGTGCCTCGCTATCATTTTTGCTGTAAACGCATTTTCGCGATATCTACTCATGTCGAGTTTATAATTGAAACGGACCATCGTCCGTTGTTATTCTTGAAGGCTAACAGGGCTAAAAATGCTCGATTAACGAGGTGGAGTCTTGCACTCCAGGAATACCAGTTTGTTATCCGGGCTATCCCTGGCGGTGACAATTCCCAAGCTGATGTTTTGTCACGTCTAATTTAGTTTCCTATTAAAGAGTGTTGTGTCTTCTATTGGGGTTGGATAGTACTTTTCCCCCTCAATTCTAGACGGTGGATGGATTCACATTTATCTTGTTCATTACTTTATGAACCAATTTTACAATCCTTTTTTTTTGTGAATATCCTCTTTCCACCAGCGTCATTCCGGACTGTGACCTGAACTTCTGACAAACCTGACGCCCTTGTCAGCGGGTCAATGAGATGGAGACATGGCAAACCAAGCTACCAGAGCTACTGCTGCCATTGGATACCACAGTATTTTAATTAACAATATATTGTTTGTGAATGTGTATATAAGCAGCAATTATGTGTGTTGACTAGATAATTATGAGCCTATTCCGTCAGTAAGGCCTGATTGTTTGATTGTAGTTATACTTTAAACCAGCAGTATACAGTGATATACTCATTGTTATTATAAATGTTCGTGAGAAGTTTGATTGTGTGCAGTAAGAATATTTCGATAGACTAGATTCTATAGAACGTGGCATCAATAATTGTATGCGTTTTGTCCATCCAATATGCACGTTCTTAGTTAGATTTTTTGTTCTTAAGCTTAAGGCTGTCTTTTCTACAGTAGTACTTGAGCCCCCACCACAATAACTTTGTGGTTTCTTGGATCCTATCGTGTAAATTTTTCTTAAAATTTCCACTGGGGTGGGGGATGTCAAGGTTAAAGTTATAATTGTCGTGCTGGGTCACGACTTGAAGAGACTTGTTTTTTCACGGTCTCGTTGATTATAACCAGCGTAAATGTCCTTGAACTGTTCTCGTGAACAGTTTGTTTTTGTAACACTTTTTCTTAGAGATGGAAAGAAAGTGGGGCAAGATAGAATAAATGGATAAGTTAGGAGTGACAGTGCAATCCTCGACCCCGTGATTTTGATGAACTCTTACGAGGGAAGAGAAGGGGTGAATAAGGAGATAGTTTAAGACGCTTAGTCGCGTTCAGAAATTCGTACATAAAACGTAGAAAGCACGAGGGTTTAGAGATTTTAGTAATGGTTTTGACATTTTAATTTGACCTTGTCTGTTTCTAGTACAAGGCCGTGACCGACTTCCATGTAGATCTATTAATACTACGAGCTGGGCTCGAATGGATGCACCAATCAAATCTAGGCATTTGGACGGTAATTTGCAGCTGGCCGCACAGTATATAAGCGTAGCCATTCCTATGTTCATGACTCCATACAGAAAATTCCATCTGTGCAGGCGTCGGCGTGATTCTGCCAGAAGAATCAGAAGACTGTTGTTTTTTTATGTCTATGTCCATTATAGGCATTGAGATGAAGCCATGTGCTCGATTATGATTTACCCACTGCTGTTGTCTACTGTTCCCTGATTCCTTATCAGGGACCAAGTGTAAGTGTTTGTCTGTTGATGATTCAACAATGAGCGAGGAGCTGAACGTAATTTTTCCAGTAGGACAGGATTGCCGCACATTCTAGAAGTGCTACTCAAGAATGCAAGACAAAGATGTATATTAACTTGCAACTAGATCTAGTATGAATGTTTGGCATACACAACTGTGAATTGGAATTGATTTGTCTGGATGAGGCTGGGGATTGCCAGCCCATCCTAGAGTAGATCTAACTTAACTACGTCAGTTTGTATTGACGAGCTTGATCCATTATAAGCGGTAGGCACAAATAGCTGAGATGACATTGTCGCCAGAGACATTAGTATATTGCTTGATAGATAGTAGGCAGACTATATCTGAGAGATAGATAATTCATATTTAATTTGCTAGTGAGTTAGAATGATCTTAATCTTATAGGAATCTAGAGGAGACTTCTAGTGACATATTATTGAATTTTCATTTGATGCTGCTGATGTTGTCTTTTTAGTATGTAAGAGATCTAGACAAAATTGTTAGGATAGTTAAGGTAATTAAATTTGTGGCCCTGCAGGTCTGTTGATAAAAACTTATTCAGATTGTTATTAGTGTGTGGCATGGTACGAAAGAGTAATTCATAAATACCTCTCGATTTTAAAATGCAGTCATAAAACCAGTAACCCAGTACCAGACCCGTAACAACTTGCGTCATTTGCGTGTACTTTGAAAGTGTGGGATTTATGGTGTGTAATTTTTGACATTTGCTTGTTTTGTCCCCTTTTGCAGCCGGCATATGTGAGTGTGCATGGGAAAACCCAGCATAAGTCGGCAGAGCTGATTTTGAGAAAAACGGCTTTGAAGTGAAAATATGGGTCCGACACAAACTTCCAACTTGGCTGTTGTTTAGGGGACCGTGGCATGTTACAGGATAAACTGTAGACGAGCAGTGAACACTACTCACTATGATCTTTATAACGGCTTTGTAATTAGACTACGGTCTTCTAACAAGATCCAAAAACGTCCGACTTGGCTGTTGTTAGGGGACCGTGGCATGTTACAGGGTAAACCGTAGATGAGCAGTGAACACTACTCACTATGATCCCTATAACTGCTTAGTTATTAGACTACGGTCTCCTAACAGCAATCACTCCAATATTACTTGGTCAATTAGCTATTGCCACTTATAGGATTAAATGCCGTTTTCTCAAAATCTTGTTTTAGGGGGGTCTCTGACTTCAATTTATCAGAAATGTCTTGTCTTTTAATATATGTACAAATCTCAAAATCTCATGTTGCCGACTTATGCCGGGTTTTCTCATGCACACTCACATATGAGTGGAAATCTGTGTGGCAGGCAAGGGGTTAAAGATAGGGTAAATTTGATTATATTAAGCCATGCACTGAACTTGGGTACAACCAGTAAAACTTCAAATAAGTTTGATGATTTTAACTTCATTAATACACTTGTAACAGCAAAAAGGATATTGTTTGGCCAACTTTCCATTGGGTGGACGATCAGCTTTTTTTGTGTTGAGGGGCTGAAAAGGAAGAGAAAAACAAACGTGATCAAAAGAGATTCAAAGTAAACAACAGTATACGCACTGATCAAGCAAAAACAAACCTGAACCAGTGAATACAGATTCCAGTAATTTAGCACAGTATGTGAGATCACAGAAACAAACTTTGAGCCCTTTCCTCTCACAAACCCAGAGTAATGTTTAACCTCTTATGCATGGTGTATATCGTGGCTTCTAATAGAACCACACTCTCAAAGAACAATTTATGAGCACACCGTCTTTAAAAATATGGTGTCTGTCAGACTTCAGAACATACGAATAAGGATATAACAATAAAATCCTCTTTAGGAGTGTGATGTACGACTAAGGGTATGGCAATAAAATCCTCCTTAAAAGTATGGCATCTGCAAGACCCCAGAACAGTAAAAATGCATGTGTGTTAATGAACACGCGCGTACACATCTTAAAATTTTTAAACTTTGGGAAGATGGGCAATGACGTCACTGAGGAATACCTGAAATTTCACAAAAAAATTCCCAGAAATTAGACAATCACAAACAATTTTAATTGCTTCTGGGTCCATTACAGCAAAGGTTAATGTCTCTGTTTCTTCTAGTTTATTTGTGTGGATCCAGACTATGCAGACCAAAACAACTTGACATTCATGAATGTCTCTGAATCTTCCCCAGGTAACAAAGCAAGATGTAAAACTTTCTAACACTTAAACTAAAGAAACCATCAAATATCCAAGTAGCACAGTGACAGCCTACAATTGGAGGAAAAATTAGTTACGTCAACTACTTGTGATAAAAAATCTTGATACTTACCCCCCTTGGACTGTTACCATAGCTGCCCATCTTTACTTTAGTTTCCTTCGATGGGTTGGTTGTAGACCTACAACATTTATGATAACATTTGAAATGTTGGTTCATGGTGCTATTACACATGAATAGAAGGGAGAGACTGATTTTTTGAATGCATTTATTTGTTGTTTTTTTACCCTTAAATGAATCATGTGGTTTAGAAAGACAGAAAGAAAATTAGAAAAAACGATTCGGAAAAGTCTTCCCTTCTTATCTTTTGTCTGCATGATATAAAATATTTAAAAGACACAAAAAAACAAAGAAAATCTGTGAGGCCTTCAGTTTGTAATTCTTTTGGAATTTATTGTAAAGGTTCTTTATCTTTTAACATGTGACGTACACATACTTCACTTTTTTTTTGTTGCCATATTTTTGTTATTTTTAATCTTGGCAATAAGAAAATAATGTCTACACGTCATAAAATGCAGACATTCCACATGTCTAGTAAAGAGAAACACACGACAGTCACTTAATGCCAGCAGAACAAATATATATATATATTGACTGATGTGAATGAACAATTGAACAAATGGAGACAAGTCTTTTTCTTGTGAGGTAAAATCCAAGTTTAGCCCTTTTTTTCTCATATCCTCATGTTAGTTTTCAAGGTCCACTAGTAATGCTGCCAGATAGGACATGGTCAAGTTAATAATTGAACATAAAAATTCATGACATGGTTCCCAACTTCAAACAATCAGTCTAACCTTGTTCTAGATGTGTAGGATCCATCAGAGCCATATCCATCACTGATGTTACCTTCACTCCGCACTGCAAACAAAAAGAGATGACCTATCTAACAATTAGCATATCACTACAACCATGCTTTATTCTAAACAGTATTATACATTTGAAGTGTTGCATTATCAATCATTTAATCAATTACCTAGAATTTATACATTTGCTAGCCAAACTTCAATCACTTTTTTGTGCCTACTGTAAAAATTTCAAAACTGGAGTTATACAGTTGTAACAATAATATTCTCTCACTATGGCATTTGTTGCATGAACAAATATGTACAGCAGAGTACAAATTTATCAGGGAATGGGTTCAGTTAGAGAGGTCAACACTTTGTACCAAGTCAACTACTTACATGAACTGTCCCTTGATGCTCTGTGACTGTAGCCTGAGAGATTTGCAGAGTACAAAATCAAATACAAGAAGTAAATACATAATGATCTAACCAATAAATTTGTCATTTCAGTGTCCACAAACTTCATTCTCTTTTAAAGTCCACTGAATCTGACAAAACTAGTGGAGGAGTGGGAGTGAAAAAAAGTCACAGTGATCAGTAATATCGCAGTTTTTTCAACCCTATTACTAGCCACAGGAAATGTTTGCCATGTCCTGCTAAGGGGTAGTGGTCGTTTTATGGGTAAAACTCTTGTTTTTGGAACTAGTGAGTAGCAATGACCATGGGTTAAGGTGAAATGAGATAACTTTTCTTGCAAACAGCTCTCCACCGAAACAAAAATTCTACAAACGCCACACCCAATGTAAACGTACATGCATTAATATTCTTTGTTTAGGATCTTCGACACTACAAAATTGGCTCTGTTTGTCTGTGTTCTGTTATTGCCCTGGTGACAAATTACAGGGGGGAGGGATTGCAGTTAACATTTCAGCCATGCCAGATTTTTCAAGCCAATTTTCATATCTATGGCAATGGTATGGAAACGTCAATAAAAGTACTTTTCTAGAAGGCCAAATTCATGAGTTTCCAAACACAGTATTGAAAAATTAGCTGATTTCATCTGCTGAAGGTGGCACAAGAGTTAATTAATAAAACCTGAGGTGTGTTTGAGGGCATAAATGCAAAGCTTGCAGATGCCACATCCCCCAATGCTTCATCACATACCTGAATTTCTGCTGGAATTGGCAGAATGTTTTGATCTTGAAGACATTCCAGAAAGATTAGTTTTGAATTCTCTTTGTCTGTCAACATAGCAACAGATACAAATCAATGATACACAAATCAACATGTCATACAATCTTTCATCAGCTAAAAGCACTAAAATGACACTAAAAAGTCCTCAATCAGTCTTCACTGGATTTAGCAAGGCTTTTATGTTTTACTCCTGTTAGAGGAGCTGAAGGAACTCAGCATGAACATCACTGGACTGAGTGAAGTACGATGGGACAAACAGGGCCTATTCAGGACAGAAGATCACACCATCGTATACAGCGGAAACAAACCCGGCATGAATGGTGTTGCAATTAT
The DNA here is from genome assembly GCA_963931925.1 of Onchidella celtica. Lineage (NCBI taxonomy): Eukaryota > Metazoa > Mollusca > Gastropoda > Systellommatophora > Onchidiidae > Onchidella > Onchidella celtica. The sequence goes on from OZ007569.1 coordinate 45,274,974, forward strand.
ACTGGACAGACGCTTACGAGACAACATTAGCAGCCATGACGCTATAAGTGATAGAATTGTCACTGTGAAACTTGACACCCAACCCGTGCCCCTGAACATCATACAAGTATACGCCCCTACATCTGCGAGCACAGAAGAAGAAATAGAGCTTGTCGCGATGTGGGTTACATGGGGATATTTCGACTGACACTCTTTCGAGGTCCGCTCCCACAATCGACGAACACACAAAAATAAATACTTGCACTCTAAAAACTAAATAAATCAATTGCTTTCAATTTTAGCAGAACTGTAGGGCAGTTTAATTACAGGAATTAATGTAACAAATATAATTATAAATATAAATATCAATTCAAAGGCAACTGAATCTAACTAATGAAACTACCGCTTTCTATAAAGACTAACGTATTCAATCTAACTACTTGCAGGTCATATGAGTTATATGGCAAATAGAATCCGCGCACGTGGCGACGGATATAACAGTTTAAATTCTATTAATTCAATGAGACATGTTATGATATGGACATTTCCTCTAGACACGCCATGGAGAATGCTTGTACAACCATGCGTTGTCTGGCGGTAGCTCTGAAACTGTCTTCAAAAGTAAGTAGAACGGTTCACTTTCATCATTACAAATTAGTATGGACTCTCACCATGCGGCCCTCACTGGGAGTGAGAGCGCTGGATGTAAACGCTGTGGGTTTATATCAAACCAAGTAGCTTAGGCTCTAGAGCTTTAAATCAGGCTCCTCACAATGGACTGCTCAACTGCGTCTCTATGTCTCTCATCTGGCTGAGGACTATCGCCGACCACCTCGTAAATGGATTGTCTACATGTGGCCCAGAACTAAGTTCTGTATGGCCTTAAATACTGGTCTGCATCTGCAGCTTACCGTCTAATTCCTGGATTGTGATTGGTGCAACCACTTCTAGCTCAGCTGCCGAACTGAGTTATTTTAAGTAACAGCCCTTCGCAACGACCTTGGGTCGACATCAAAGGTCGAATCACCCAAGACAATATAATATAATTTTATAGCAATAAATTCTTAACATGTTCAAAACCCCGAGCTTTTACTCTGGATCACGGTATTTTCTGTACGTCAACAGACGTCTCAACAACATTTAATTCCTACTCACCCCTTCCCTCTCTACTAAACCTAGTTCAAAACACGAGATATTAAAAGTGCTCAGTCATGCACACCTACGCTGTCCGTCTATCCTTCCCCACATCTTCTGTCTATCTATTATAAAAAAAACTGTTCAAAACAAATTGCCCACGAGACCAAGTTATGCTGGCTCGCACAATAATTACGTTTGTAAAAATTACTCACTGCTCTCTCACAAAAATTTAGTCAGTGGAAACATTTATGAATTAAATCTGCTCTTGACAGAGCTGTTCTATAATGACCTACAATCAGCAACAGACAAAATCCCAAGCAGAGAAATATGCATAATCATGGGAGATTTCAAAACCAAAGTGGGAGAGGGTGAGGATCTGGAATGTGGGATAGGACCCTATGGATTAGGAGAACGAAACGACCGAGGAGACATGTTAGCATCTTTCTGCCATGCAAATGAAATGAGCATCACGAACACTCTCTTTAAACACCCGATGCGAAGAAGATACACATGGATAAACCCTGGAGGCAATCTCCGAAACCAGATTGATTACATCCTGATTGACAAAAACTGGAAAACAACTGTGCTCAACTCAAAGACAAGGCCAGGGGCAGACTGTGACACTGATCACATTTTAGTGACAGCAAAGCTGAGATTGAAAGCCTATAAGAAGAGCAAGCCAAAACCCACCACCAGATTTGACACGGACAAACTGAAAGACCCTGAAATCAGCAATGCTTTTCAGATCGAAACAGAAAACCATTTCTCAGCATTACTCAAGGAGTGGTCAGCTGAAGAAAGACACCCAGATATACTGTGGAAAGACATGAAAAGAATTTGGAGTGAAACAGCTGAATCGAAACTCGGGAAAAGAACGAGGAAAACTCCCAAACCATACATCAGTGAAGAAGTGATAGAGCTTGCAAAAAGAAAGAGCAAAGCCAGAAAACTCAGTAAACAAGATGAATATCATGCACTGAAGAAGGAAATCCAAACTAAGATCAGAAGAGCATGGTTAGAAAGAGAGTGTGCAAACATAACAGAATGTAATACACAAAGAAAGTCAAAAGAAATGTTTGAACAAATAAGAAAAGTAAAAAAGAGGGATTTCCAACCACAGAACTTGAGTCTGAACAACAAAGAAGGCACAACACTGACAAACACAAAAGATGTGCTCTCAAGATGGCACGAATACGGCAAGATGCTGTTTGCGGACAACACCAGACCAGACCCGAGGGACCTCCAACAACCAGACTCACAACAGATAGATAAAGAACCAGAACCTCTCTTGGAGGAAGTACAGGCTGCAATAAAACAAATAAAAAATGGAAAATCCCCTGGATTAGACAACATACCAGGTGAACTCCTGAAACATACCAGCGAATCAGGAATAAAAGCACTCCACCAACTGATCTGCAAAATTTGGCAGACAAATGAATGGCCAACAGACTGGAAGCTACAAGAATTCGTCATGCTATACAAAAGCGGCAATGTCAAAGACTGTGGAAATTATAGAACCATCGCCCTCATCAGTCACACCAGCAAAATCCTGCTCATCATCATACTCAACAGAATGAATTCAAAGGTAAAAGAGGAACTATCAGACTGTCAAGCTGGTTACAGGACCAACAGAGGAACCACTGACATGCTCTTCATACTACAAATAATGATTGAACAGATAAGAAGCAATGGAAACGAAGCCTTCATCACGTTCATAGACTACAGCAAAGCGTTCGACAGCGTTAGGCACCATCACCTGTTCGATATAATGATTAAGATGGGATTCCCGAAACACCTTGTGACCCTCATCGCTGCACTATACCACGAACAAAAGGCAACGATTAGATGGAACAATGAGAACTGTCCATATTTCAACATCGAGAAAGGAGTCAGACAGGGTTGCATACTTTCACCTCATCTTTTCAATATTTATACTGAGCAGATCATGAGAAACGCAGACATAGAAGATATGGGAATAAAGATCGGAGGCCGAAACATCACAAATCTTCGCTACGCTGATGACACAGCTCTTATGTCAGATAACATCACCAGCATGAAAAGAGTGTTGCACAGAGTGGATGAAGCGGGCAAGACAGCAGGCCTACACCTAAATGCTAAGAAAACGAAAGTCATGCATACTGGAACAGGGCACCATGAACACCAGGAGATACTAGTAAACAAAACAGCACTAGAAAAAGTGACTGATTTCAAATACCAAGGATCACATAAATCGCAAGATGGAAGCTGCTCAAAGGACATAAAAACAAGGATAGGAATGGCAAAACACAAAATGGTTCAACTAAACAACATTTGGAAGGATAGAGGCACACCAACGGACCTCAAAGTGAACATACTTAAGTGCTTGATCTGGCCAGTCCTACTATATGGTTGTGAAGCCTGGACACTCAAAAAGGCAGACGTAACAAGATTGGAGGCAGCTGAAATGTGGCTTTACAGAAGGCTACTCAGAATAAGTTGGACAGAAAGGAGAACAAATACAAGCATTTTAGAACAGCTTGGCACCACCAGAAGAATAACACCTGAAATAAATAAAAGAAGACTTGCATACATCGGCCACGCAGCCCGAAACAAAAGCACGGCCCTTATGATATCAATCCTTCAAGGAAAGACAGAAACAAAGAGAAAACGAGGAAGACCACCCATTACATATCACGATAACATCAAGAAAGTCAGCCAGCTGGAAATAAGTGAACTAACTAGGAAAGCTCAGGACAGGATTGGGTGGAGGAGATTTTGTCGTGACATCCACTGTAGCAGCTAACATCGATGACGATGAAGCTGACAGGTGACAGGTGAGGTGACTTTAATAACACACACATGCTCTCCTAGATCCTCTGCATACCACTGACAACTACACAAACCAACACATGTTTCATGTTGACATGGCTTATAAGAGAATCTACTAAAACAATGAAAGCCTCAACATTCTCTCTTTCAGTGTTCTGACTGGCTTAATCCATTTAGTGTCAAGTCAAGCCCTCAAAACTTCCCAGCTGCAAAAACCAGTGCAAAGGAAATAATTCCAATACTATTAACCTGTAAACATTTATTAGAATAAAAAAGGCCTATTTTGTAAATGTTTCACAAAACAAAGTCTAGAAGGCTAGTTGTTGTGCTGCTCACAAATCTTAGTCCCAACACATCACATAATATCAAATATTATTTTCACAACTATAAAGAAACACAAATTATATGGATAGTAAAGTAAATCTAACATGTAATGGATGCTGATATCTGATACAGATCACTAGTGTTCATGGGTGTTGGGTTGATTGTGAAAAATTTAGATCTTGACTTACCTGTGCCCAATCCCTCCAGGATACCACTGGGCTTGCAGATACTCAGGTCCTCATAGACTGTAAAGCAAATAATGGACCGTCAGGCACCAAAGCCCTCAGGGACTGCAATGCTTTCAACTGGATTTCAGATACCCCAAGGACCAATGGATGGAATGTTACTGACCAGGTAATAGATTATTCTTCTCTCAAAAAGCTGTTTTATTATCCCAAATACTACTACTCTCACTTTAGTTGTTTTCTGCAGTGTTTCCCTTTTATTTTATTTGCCATCTTTGGCTTAATTTCTGAGTTTCTGTACTCACTTTTTCAGGTTTGATTCCTTTTGTCTCCTCTCTTTCTCTTTGACATAAGCTGTGGGATTGAACCTCCTGGCTGTTGAGAACAAATATAACAAATAGGGTTTTCAGTTCATTCTTACAATGACACCAAGCACACTGTCAGTGAGCTGTTAGAACCTCATTCAAACCAGAGGGTATAGATGTACAGAGAGATCTCACTTCCGCCAAATCACGAAACTAGGTCGCTGCGGTAAACAAGAAATTGAAGAATTGAAAGAGACCGCCTTCACCAAAGATAGTGTGTATATCTGTTTACTGTGGTTTGTTCATATTTTTGGGCTGATTGAAACTATTTAGAGCCGTTTGTAAGCTCTTACGCCTCGTGGAAATGCACAAACGGATATTGTTAATCGCAGCAACCTACTTTCCGCTCCATCCCACAATGGTTTCACAGAGCCTCCCGTGTCTCGCAGTGCAAATCGGCCCATTGCAAATGACGTCACAGAGCGTTTTTTGTTTTGTTCTTCCGATACCCAAGATAGCCGGTGGATCAGCTGATGAGTGTGTCTAAGTGGTCAAAATGCCTTCTGGTTGCATTGCAGTTGACTGTTATGACAGGGGTGGAAAGGATGGATCAAGCTGGTCACATTCCCTACCATCCGTGTAAACAAGGGAAAGGAAGTGAAAGAACTGACCAAACGTCTCCTATGTGCATGTACACAGATGCCATTGTTTACTGTAGTGAACTACTTTTAGCTCGCCGCCGGTTGGTTCAAGACGTCTCAAGTGCTCGCAGTGCAAATCAGCTAACGAATCAAAATCAATGCTCCAATCGCCATGGTGATGTGTCGGTCCTTACATCAAAGACGGCCGATATGCGCAACGGACCTATAGTTTTCTATGTAAAATACTCTCTCTCTCTTCAAGTGCCAGTTCTGGAACAGAGATCGATGATCACGGTTTGCCAAGCATTCCTCAGCTCGGATGCTCTCAAAAAGCCCATATTGTCCTGGTATTTCCCTGTCGCCCATCTGTTCAAACTCTCTAAATATGTTTTTCTTTGTCTACCTCTGCTTTTTTTGCCCTCTAATTTCACAGTTAGAGCAAGATGTTCAAGACCTTTGTGTCGATTCAGGTGTCCCATGAACTGCAATTGTCTTCTCTTAACTGTTTTTGTTAGTGATCTCTTCGTGTTGGCGTAAAATACTACCCTCCCCTAAAAACAGCCTTTCAGTTTAGTTTAAATGATGTTTCAAACTGCCGACCAACAACATGTAAGCTATAGCAATGATCACCATGGCTACAGAAATAAAGTCTGACACTTGGGTGTAGTTGTTCTAATATTGAAGTCTGGCACATTCTCCAACAAAAAGAAAGTGAAGAACTAAAAGTAAATATTCTCATACACTATTTTCATACCTCTGTTTTTTTCTCAATGTACCACTTTTTTTTTGCTTCAGTAAGCAGGAAATACAAAAAAAATAACATGGAGGAAAGAAATTGTCCTGTAAACAAAATGTCACAGGATGGACAGATTCAGAAGCACCATTGCCATTTCAAACTGTTTAAAAATGAGAAGAGGTCTGGGGGTTTATATCCCTGGTCATGCATTATAAAATAATGCTTAATTTAATTCCAAGCAAATAGTTCTGGTGCTTTTTGTGTAAGAAATTTATAAAATACTACAGCTCTCATGAATGAAAGGAAAAATCAGTTTGTGCAGAAAAAAAAAAAAATGCATAGCTGTCTGACATTGTTGTACGACCATAGCAGATCTTGAATGCCAACAATGAAAGTACCAAGTACAGGTGATGTGTATGATACAGTGAAACTTCACCACCTGTAGTGAACAGATAATCGCGAACAGTTGGCAAATTAATACTTTACCTGCGGGTGATGGTGTGCGACTACGATTGCTGCCAGATCCCGTGGACAGACGGCTGCGATTGGCTGATGTGTTACGGTCATACGAGTTTGACCTTCCTCGTACAGTGTTGCCATTTACAGATGCTTTGCTTAACATTTCCGTTGAATTTGATCTATGTACAGGGGGCCTTCCCTTTGACCCAGGTCGTAACCTATCCCCCGATCCTCCCCTGGCAGAAAGTCTGTCATTTGACAAAGAGCGTTGACGAGGGCCTCTTGCTGCACTCAGTCTTTCTGCAGACCCTCCTCGTTCATTTGAACTTTTCCTTGTCATGGTTCGGCCTCTGGAAAAACATAGGAGGAAAATATTTCAGAATGTCTTTCTTTCATATGTAGTAAATTGTACAAATCTCATTGATCAGCTTCCCAATAACTTGTTCTTTGTTGGAAATCTTGACAGAAAGTCGCATTTAATGTCTAAATATGTGTTCATGATAACTTTATATTATACCCTTGTTAGTACTTTTTCTTTGTTTGTTTGTTGTTTCAAAACAACGGAGTAGGCAGTGTAGAGATATCAGATATGGTTTACTAGCACACTATAATTATGTGGACCTGCAAAAATGTTGTCCATATTCCTGTCCCTATTATCTATATAACCAACTCTTCTTCCCCAAAGGATCAGGGCTCAATGTTTGAAGCAGAATATTCTGTATAGAAAGATTCTAATAACAACTACTATGATTAATAATGTGTGGTTATGAGCCCGAGATGGTCACCAAAGGACTCTTATCTTAACAAATGCTGACATCTAGACGTCAAAATTTAGATTTAAATTGAGTATTTAAATAAGGATAAAACCACATTGCAAGTTACAAATTCAAAACAAATGTCAAATTATTGATTGATGATGGTAATACACTACACAGGAAACGATTACCTCTTATATAATGCCAGCTCATTAGTGAGACTTTTTACTCGAACTCTCAGGTTTCTCTCTGATGCTCGCAATTCTTCCACCTGGAAAAGAAACAGATCAAACAAGCCAAGTGAATGTATGTATTAAAACAAATTGCTCCCCTACCACTGATATATGAAATGGCCAATCAGATTTCACCAAATTCCAGGATAAGTAAAAGGTCTCATGTTCATAAATAATGATAAAGTTTATACATATCTTAGTGAGATCCATCAAATGCAATCTGTCTCTGTCATGGAGGTACTAATAACACTGGAGTGCGCACAGCCCTCTCCACTTGCCCTGCGAGCCGCGCACTATTGAAACCCCAAGATGGCGGAAAAAGTAGGGCAAAGTACGGCACACAGCGCCGAATTCCACTCAAAAACAAGCCACTTAGTTCGGTCCCAGGCCACCCATAAAATCACACGCTGACCGCATCTAATCGGGGGGTACGCCGAGGCCACACGCCGCGGGCTACGGCATCAGTTACAGACGAGCCGCTAGTGATGACACGGGCGTCTTTACGACTTAATTAACTCTAATTTCTTCACTTGTAACACCAAAAATGCCGCTTAAATACAAAAGCAACAACTTCTCTTCTCTCAGTCTGTGAAAATCCGATGTCAGTGCGATGTCCCGTTTTCATGCTATTGTGTGTTTATAATATGCCCGAATTCACAAAAAATTGTTTTTTAAGTGGTGCATTTCTTGATTGATTGCTTCCAAACGGCTCAATCGATTGCCACGAACTTTGGTTTTTTGTGTTACAGACCTTTTCCCGTTTCATACCTGAAAATTTCTTGCTTGTCGGAACTCTCGTTGCTGGACAATATCAGTTTACATCCTGTTGCCGGTGTATTATTCTGCTGATGCGTTTCATTCTACATCAACTACACTGTGACCCATACATGCGGAAGACACATTTTCTTCACTCGACAAACTTTGAAGAATTTGTGGAATGGAAAATGTGACAAAATGCAGAAACGACTCAAAAGGAAGACATCAGTGACGATTTAAATGACAGACATTTGAAGTTTATCCGTCGTACGTGCTCGTTAAGAATAACCGATAACACTTCAACTCTACTTCAATAAAGAACGTGCGAGAGCTAGCAAGCCGAGGCGGACTGATTTGGTGTTCTTTTGATAGTGATAAAACAGTCAACCAGTGTTGTATGCATCAACACCGTCTCATTTGAAGATTGTATGAAACGTTCAACGCCTAGAATTGCCTAGCAACAGTCTCGACCTTGACATAAATTCAGTCAATAATACTACCGACGTAAGCACAATCACTAATGAACCAGCGGCCAGCGCAATCACATCATGTAGTCAAATTCATAATGTTGTACATAGTGCACACGGGGCGGAAGCATCGACTCCTGTAATTTAAACAGCAACAGAGACCTACATGACATTGCTCGGAAGGCATTTTCGAAATAAAGTCATTCCAAAGCAACATACATTAGAACATGACTGCATTTCATTCATAAAACAATATGGTTTTGGGCCTGCCTCTGCCGGGAGAGCAAGAGACAGCGATTAGTCACCAGCCACTAGCAAAGCGAGAAACGCGTTCAAGAAATCACTGACGTACAGACTGGAGAAACTCACGCAAGTTTTGATTTCACATATTCTTCAAATTGCGCCATCGCTGAGTACTGACCACGCCAGTCGCAAAACAACTTGAAAAATGCTGCCCATACTCATTGTTGTGCTTAGGATAATACTTAAATCATGCTGTATTTGAAGAACAATGTATAATAAAATATACGGCTTGTTTTGGGATGTAAATATTGACACTACTGAGTACAGATGTAAAATAAATCATCTGTATGTGGATTACTATTCCACCGACAACGATGCCTTTTCGTCAGGGCATGAACACATGTCTTGTCCTCCATTTGACTGTAATTTTTGGTGCCTTGTGTTGAGCACTTTTTTTGTTATGTAACTTTAAAATGAGTAGGTATTAGATATTCTTCAGCAAAAATGTACAGTTTTTCCCTACTTGCCATTACAAAACTATAAAAGCTATCTTCTTCTACTTTTCACACTGCAAAATTCAAAGCCTTACGTCTCACGTGCGTCAAGATGGTTATTCTGACGGCCCTGGTTACAATGCAAGGTGATAAATCATAATAGTACCAATTTGATCTAATTCGCCCGCGCAAAGCGCTGCCCGTCGCAGGTGTAGTGGCCCGTCGCTGACCCCGGTCACGATGACCCAGTAGGGCGCTCGGTGGCCAAACTAAACGACCGGGTTTTCGGCACTGTGGGCAGCGCAAGGCCCGCCCAGTACACTATTGTATGTAATAGATAGGGCCTAGTCAGCGCTGTTTTTTCTCTTTTCACGGTGGTGATCAATATTAAAAGATACAAACAGAAATAATAACATTTATGTTATTTACGGATTATCATGTACTTGTATTATTTTCTTTTAAAGTGTTTGATAATAAATACAAATTTATGATTTATGCTGTTTTTATATTATGGTATTTTTATTAATTGGTCAATCGTTTAGAAGTAAAAGGGAAGGGAACTATGTAGTACTCTTTTTACCGCATGTTAGTTTAGCTCATGATGAGTCATGTTAAAAGATTTTACAAGTCAGTTTTTCTCAGATAACCAACAATGAGAGGGTGTACATAACAATTATAAAACACACACACACAAAAAAAAAACATGCTAAAGACCTGAGGGAAAGTTGGTTTTGCCATAGACCCATTAAGATCCAGGAGCTGGTGTGTGTGTGTGTGTGAGAGTGAGAGAGAGAGAAAGAGAGAGAGAGAGGCATAATTATAATATATGTAAATCATAAGCCGAGATGTAGCAAATGATCTGGATAGCCAAGAAGATGAACATCTTAATCTACGAGCTTGGTTGTACTCACTCAGTCAAGTATATATATATATATCTAAATATCAGAAGAGCCTTAGCCTAGTTATTCAGAGGTTTGAGCACAGCTGGATTGTGCATTCCAGAGCTTTTCCAAACAAAAATGTATAAATTCCTACGACTACAGGTCAATCTCTCACCTAGTGAATCTAGATTCTAGATCTATAGTCACTGCACTAGGTGCAGTCAGCACGTTGATGCGGTCAATATTTGTTTTTCCATACAGTTTCGTTTACCAGTGTTTTTGTGACTAATCCACATTTTTGACGTTCTTATCAAGACATCACAACATCATATAGCATATGAATGCTGTTTAAGCTTGTATTTTGCCTTGGATAACTTTCCAGTTTTGTGTTCGCACAACTTCCATCTTGAGTTTAAAGGTAAATTTATATGTGACCTTACAGATTTCTCCATTTAGTGGTCTGGTGTAAGCTCACAGAAATGCTCTGGACATTCTACTTCGGGTGGATTTTCATTTAAAAAAATGTTTTCTGGGTATTATGAGTATGATTATGCACATATGGCACTGACTGCACCGACATGCATTCATCTGACGCCTTGCATGAGGTGCGGTCACTGGTAATTGCATTGTGACATCAGTGTTGTATGTGCATCAACTGGGATCACCAGCACCATTATTATTTATTATTATGATTACATGATGTATTCAAAACAAGAGTTCAAAAGAGCCAGTGCACACCAGCTAATACTAATAGTAAACAACTGAATTTAATGAGAAACGAAGAATAATATTGTGGTAAAATCCAAATACATAGGCTATTAAGGTCTAGTTTTATAGTAAATTCATTGACTTAGATTGAATGAGAACAGTTCTCCCTCCTTTTAAAGCAGGAAAGAAAGAAGGTAGAGAACAAACAGAAGGTACAGGAGCAGAGGAAAAGAAAGAAGGAGTTAGCAGAGGAAAAGGAAAGGGAAGGTAGAAAGCAGAAGCTGTAGTGCAACGGATGTGTAAACGCTGAGGCGCAGTCCGTGCTTGCCCTATACAAGATGGCGACTATCGCCTTCTAATGCGCACGCATGAAATCAGCTGTACGGACTCCAGTGTTATTAATAGCTCCATGGTCACTGTACTTGAATATTGTACTGTCAAAATAGTTACACACCTGCAGAGAACTTTATCCAATAGATGAGTAATATTTGATGGTCATGCCACTCAAAAGCTGCTGTAACAGCGTGACATATGATTTTCTCAGCAAGTGCACTTACTAAACCTTTTCCGCCACTATCAGTTTTTGGTGTGATATTCCACAATTTGAATAATCATAACTTCGATTCACATACTTTCCACTTGTTTTCCATATACAGGCGGGAAATGTGGTCCATCAAAATAAATCCCCTTTATAAGTGGGTCGATTGCACTCATGAATGGCAGTTTAACTAGATAAAGCGTGATGGCAAAGGTGACATAAGATCTCGCAGTCAAACAATATAGTTAAAATTGTTGATGTCTGTCTTTTGGCAGCACATCAAGGGTTGGCAACCAGAATATTTTATGTCCAGAATAGTCAAACAGAGAAAAATGACTTTGAAATATATAACCTTAATGAGAATTCAAATAACTGTAACAACTTCAACACTGTCAAATGAATAGTTTCACTGGGCTATGAAATAAAGACACATACCTTGTGTCTTGGATGTCTACAGGGGCATTTAAAAGCAATGATTAAGATTAGACATAACACATTCTGGTTGATAACCCTCAATATATCTCTCAAACTCTCTATCAATGTAGCCTAAACCCACATATTTTCACTCGGGTCAGTCAGTAAATACCTCCTCTAGTAAGTCTCGATATTCTTGGCTCCTTTTGCTGGTTGTGCGCTGATATCGAGTCTTTTCTTTCATTAGCTGCTCCTCCAAATTTCGCACCATTGTCTTCAATGCCCTCATATCCTGCACTGCACTTCCACTGCTAGTGTGCCGCACTTCTCTCCGATAGGATGCATACTCCTCGTCCAGCTCGTTCTTTTCTCTCTCTAATCTTTTATAGCTGTAACATCAAACAAGCAGTGTGTTCAAACTTCTTGGATCTTCAAGGAAAGAAGAACCATTTTATATGACATTCAAGGCACAACTTTCACTGATGAAAATAACACCATGTTTTGTATCTAATATTACTTCAACATACAACTCAGCTCTTATTATTAAATTTTAATATTATATAGCAGAGGGGGATCTACTGTTCAGCTCCAGATATAAAAAAAAAAAAATGCCTTTCAACTATATGGATTGACTGACACATTCCTCTAGATAACTCAGTTCCTTATCATGGACAGTTTAAAACACAGAGACAGCAATTTTCAAGACAAAGACAATGACAACAATGACAAACTAAAAAAAAAAAAACTAAAACTTTTCTCTTTTGGACTTGACCTGTTATAAGAAATACAGATCATAAACACAGCAATTTCATTTGAAAAACAAGAATCTGAGAAGACAACATGAAAGCTGAAAAATTTAACTACTGAGTTGGGTATCATACTAAGTCTGGAACATCACAGCCAGTTGCTATCAGCAAAATGTACACACTGTGTCGGACTGAGCTTAGTATGATAGGGTCTTCTCAGGTTCACAAAGAAAATATAGGAAATTATGGTGTGCACTTTTTGTCTGCTCCCAGATGGGCTCAGTTCCAGACTTGGTATGATACCCGCCTTACTCTGAAGTTCAGCCTCTTAAGACAATATGATGGATCCTCCAGTTAGTACTCTTGCTTAAAAATATTTCCACTCTGAACAAGACAGGTTACCTCTCCCCTTGACTTACTCCACTAAATGAAATTTCAAATTACTAAAAAAAAAAAAAAAAATGTTTATGTCCTCCTTCACCTCTCATCCTGATAAATGTGAAAAAATAAGCACATGGTAACAGAACACAGCTTTTCGTGTTTACCCATGTGCTTTTCAAATCCATCAGCCATCAAATTTTTTTGCAGCTTATTATAATAAACATCTTCATGATTTCCAAAACTGAATACCCTATCAGAATGCATGTTAAGTTTTCATGTTTCATTCCCTTTCTCCATTCAAAGTTGTCCTTCACGTTGCAAAAATCAGAAAACCTACTCTCTCAACAACTTCTCCACCCGAGGTTCTCTTGCAGGCTGATGTTGCTTGACTCTGCTTAATTCTGCCCTGAGAACTCGTACTTCTTCCTGTAAGGCACGAGGATCTGGTTTTCCAACATAAGGAAGTGGAAGTGGGTAGTGGATTCTGAAACAATAAAAAGCATACCCTTTGTTATATTCCACACATATATCAAACTTACTACTGTCTTTAGCCGATAAATTAATTGCCTATTTTTTCAAAATTCTCTCATTGTCAGAGTCAATGAAATAGGACTACAGGTTTTCTAGAAAAATATTCTTTCTTGAACTTTTAAGTCAATGCAAGCTCCATATATATATATGTGACTGTGTCACGGCTACTCCGGTGGTCCGAAGGCATGCCCAAGGGTGTCGTTGTCCGAAGGCGTGCCCGGGGTGTCGGGTGCTTGGATTCTATGATCTCCAATACCTGCACTGACCGAGGCGACTCGGCCGTGTCAGGATGTTTTATGGGCGTGAGTGGCCCAGAGGTCATGGAATTCCCGAACTCAATTGCAATTAGCTTGGGGCAGGTTTTGGCGCTGCATGAAAGGCACATTTTCGTTGAGTCAACCTATCGCAGCGTCATTCCCAAGCTAGGCACTCGGACCAAGAGGACGGTCATTCATGCAAGTTGTACAGTTCTGACTCTTGAGAACTGGTGAGTTGGTCTTAGTAACTTTGTTCTCTTTGATACTTAAAGCATTTCGTTTACTCTGCAGTGAATATTATAAATGAATATTGCATATATATTATTATACGATTACTATGTTGGATTACTGCTTAAGCACATGTACGTTACAGATATTATGGCCACTTAGACTGGCAGTAATAAGAGTTTGATGCTACACTGTATGTTATGTAATATTGATGCTGTGGAAGTTTTCTGTTATTTGAAGTTCAGTTTGGAAGCATATTATGGTCCATGATACTATTGACAAGGGGGCATATTGGACGGTTAGTACGTGTACACTTGAATATCTTCATGTTAACCCAGAGGATGGTACATGACGGGACTAGAAGTTATGCAGTATATTGTCCCAATTGTTGCAGGTTGTGTGTGTTGGTGTGTGAAGACAGCCGATACTGTGGGGCGGTGAGATGCCATACAGTGGTACTGGGCCAGGCCAGCCCATCCACGGTTAGTGAATAGTATAGTAATGAACGAATGTGACACGAGTATTGGAGGTCATTGTGTCTTGGTATTATCATTACTGTTGCTATATTGTGTTATTGTATTGGTTATTATTGTTTGTCACCAAGGGCAGCTGGAGAAGATGACATCACGCTCAAGTGATTAGTAAGCCTGTGGAGGCCAGTATGGCCATATAATATATGGGGGTCTTTGTGGCTTGTGTGCATCTATATTTCTCCTGTATATGAGACTGTTATTTGGATAACGTGTGCATATATGATATGCAATGTGCATAAGGTGAATGATAGTTGTATGACTATTAATCTATGCATACGAATGATGTTATACATGTATACATTATATTAATATTATATGCTTACTGTAATGTATGTCCATTGCTTTGGATTTATTCACAGTAAGGATGAGGCAGTGAGCCAGGGAGGCCGGTAGGCGTGGCTGCACTGGGTTTTAGTGTCTTGATTTTTAGCACTCTTAGTTCGTGATTTTAATTCTCTTTAGTTTTAGTCCTTTTTAGCCGTTTATAGTTTTAGTTTATAGTATTAGTCATTTACACTTTATAGATATTATAGCTTTTCTTTTTGTTCTTTTTGGTGAACTCCAATCATTGCTGGGCTACATAACCCTTTTCTATTTTTTTTATATATATAATAAATGTGGTCCCTGTCGTGGAAAAGATCCTGGTGTGGTGTTGCTGTGTTGTGTATGTCGTAAGCTAGAGAGCAAGCACCACGGTGTTGGGTGTTGAATGGTTGAGTATTGAGCTCCATTATAATTGTCTTCTAAATTCCATCAGAAACACATCACATATAAAACTTCTGATTACCAGTCACTGTCACAGCTCAAATTGGCAAGTCCTAATAATCATCTCTGTCATCAGTGTCATCTATAGGGTTAACAATATCATGCTGTTTCGTAAGCAATTGAAGACCCTAGTGCTAAAAGTACTTAAGTCACAAAATGTCTTTTTTTGAGAAATCCTGAAAATTGAAAGTTCTCATGAAATCAGATACGTCCTGTTATGAATTCTCCAAGCATTGCTTCACATTTTGTG
This sequence comes from Onchidella celtica, assembly GCA_963931925.1. Classification (NCBI taxonomy): domain Eukaryota; kingdom Metazoa; phylum Mollusca; class Gastropoda; order Systellommatophora; family Onchidiidae; genus Onchidella; species Onchidella celtica. The sequence continues at coordinate 45,290,728 of OZ007569.1, forward strand.
ATATTTGATGTGCAACATGCCAGTGTTTAGCTTTCAAACTCAACTTGATGGCTCAGACATGCAATCTGTTTGTTTTGACTAAGGCACTTTTTCATTTATATAAATCTTTGTGATTTCCTTATTCTGTTTTTGATTGATCTTTTGACTTTGGTATTTTATTACGAAAAGACGTCAGCATTTGCAGCATTGCCATATATACTGAAGTATATTTTGCGTACTATATCTGATCAAAATGAAATCTACCTAGGTACTTTCCTTGTTTTCAACATTCTATGCTGGCAGTGGGTTTGGAATCAATACATCCCCCCCCCAACAGTTTCAAACATCAGAAAATGTGACTTGAGTACTTTTTAGCATTTGGGAGGACTTCAATTTTAAATTAAAAATTAAATCAATGAATACATTGGACAGTGACTATGTAATCACCGAATGCAACAAAAAAGGCAGTAATGAAAATATGGAACAAATTAAACCTCTGCAATACTGTTGATATTCTTCACTCAGTATATTTTAATGCAAGGGATTTCATTGACAGAATTAGTTTGTGTGTACTGCCTCTGTAAAAATTATTCATATTTCAAATAGCTGCAATTGGAATATCACATTCATGACATGTAAATATCAAATCATGACTACTGAGGGTACAGACTTGTAAAGAACTAAGTACTCTAAGGTCCAAAGAGTTCACAACTCAATAAAGAATCTGAAATAAATTCACGATGTCAAGTTACCTGTCAAATTCGACTGTGTATGTGAGGATGAGGTAACGTTTGGATGTGAGATGAGTGGAGCGTGGGGCAGGAATGCTGGTCTTTACCGAAGAGGAGATACCACTTTTCTTTTGTCTTAAAGACTCTAGGTCGCTGTAGGTCAGCAAGTCCAGTGACACACTTTCACTTGACTGGAGAAAAAAAACTGTTTCATAAAAGCCCACATACAACATAATACACTGCAATACACAAATTTATGTCACAAGACGTAATGTCTCGGCGACTCAAGTTCCAATATCCCCAACTCACAATACCTAATCAACAGAAATGTAACAAAGTAAACTTATCAAAAATGACGGCGAGTGGCATGTTTTTGCTGCTTCATGAAAATTTATAGTTATCACTAAAAATAAGAATATTTCTTTTTGTATAACACATTTGTGAAGTGGACATATTCAATAATAAATCTTCACTAATTGGAAGCTCTAGTGTCTGGTTTCAGTCTAAATTTGGCAATGGAAAATATCACTGAGAAAACCAGTCATTAACAAAAAGCAGTGATGGTGAACTTGAAATGACCAACTAATATATAAATTTATTCACTAAGTCCCGCAACATGTTCGCACATTTTCAACCCCCAGCATCATTCAGTTGGCTGAAGAATGTAGAATTGAACTGGAGTTGTTGCTTTTTTTTTTCTTTTAGCATAAAGCAAACCTTTGAAATTGCAGACTCCAGCATATGGACAAAGATATTGAACTGTTTAAAGTTGCCAGTTTTGTGTGTCAGATCTTCCACATCTGAAATATAGTATGATAACCATTATGATCAATTTAAGTAAATTAAATTAGACAGCTATTTAGTACATCATGAAACATGCTTAAAGCTGTGAAAGAAATGACAGCTAAGATTAAGTACAGCCCATTCTTGCTACAGTATATATTTATTAATGTCCTGTAATACAATTACAAACTAAAAAATAAACATCGGCTATGACATTGCTAAGTTATTCTAAGAATAACTACATTATGTATTATACTAAAAAAATAATCTGTTCCTGCCAATTCTTTTTAATGATTCTTTTTCAAAAAACCAATGTATTATTAATTAATGAAAGTCCACACTGCCAAGTTACTTTTGTGGCACTTCTTTTTTTAATGGCAAATGAAAGTTCTCAGACTCACTCTAATATCAGGGATGGGAACTACTGACAGAAAAATTTCCTGAACTTCGATATATTGCGTCATTGCCAACCGCAGTATACGCTATATACTGATAATATATTTATTATAAGTGAATCGGGTATATATATATACACCAAGGCCGATTCACATATATTCGACAACAAAATAATGTTTACTCCATAAAAAAAGATTTTTAAAAATCCGGAAATCAGGAAATTTAATGAGAATTCCCATCCCTGTAATATGCCAAATTTAATACTCTATACATTTTAAGAATCAATTCTGAAACACAGAAGTGATAAAATTATAAGACAGTATCAATTAAATCAATGAGTAGACTCACACTGGGCATCAAATGAAGCTCTCCATTGCTCAGTAGATAACCTGTCCTCTACTTGAACTGTCATTGTGTCAGGTCCTTTACAATCCAGGCCGATGATGTAATCAGTGCCTCGAATGTTGCATGTACTACAAGCATCTATGTCAAGTGGATCATCCATTTTGGAACTTGGTTTCCTTTAGCTCGGGACACTGTCAGCTTCAGTCATAAACTTCTAATGCTAACATTAAGCACTGGATGACCACTGATAACAACGCACTATACTTGGCTGAACTTTAAAGCATAATATATATTGATGTCATGCTCGAAAAAGCCAATGGCAGTAGTAATGATTTTATGGTCAGGTTGATGGTTCCCTTGAAAGTTTTCTGTTTGAAAGAAAAAACAAAAGAATCAATTTTCACAACTTCTGCCATATTTTTGAAATTTATTCTAATTTCTTCACTCCTTTCCAAACCATAAAGGAAGAGAGAAAAATTATGACAAAGAAATCTCTCTTATAATAATGAGTACAACTTTTTGTGCAGCCTTTCTCACACAACATTTAATATTATGTACAATTCTGTTGACACCATGTAAAACTGAAGCTGACAAGTAATACATTTCGTTATCATAAATCTGGATCTTTCTTTTTAAAATTTTTTAAAATAAATTCACCATGTCCTGCAGTTTATTGACTTGACTATCCATAAAAAAATATAGCCATGCACTTTTTTCATTGGTTGTGAAAGTTAACCAATAAATGGTAGAGAAGAGGCTTTGTTTGTCTAAAAAAAAAAAAAAAACTCCAACAGGGAGCGTGCACTGTTATCACTGAATTCTATTGAACCCAGTGCCTTTTAATTTTACAAGAATAATCCTTATATATTCCCCATCAGTGACATATGACAATCACTGGGAATACTCAAATAATACTGAGATACTGGACTTGACATGATAGTGCCCTGTCAGTGGTGTCAGATATATTATAATGCACAGCCACAGGGATTAGGCTGGTCCATTAAATTTTATTTGGGTGACAACAAGAACCAAACCAATCAGACAATGATTGATTATGAATTAACTTCACCACTAAAATTAAAACAAGTTCCTAATCATCAGATTCTCAACAGACTCAATACTAGATCTAGATCTAGTAATTACTAATAGTACTACAGTGGACCCTCCGAGATAAGACCCTCTCATTTACAACTTCCTCCCAATTATGACCTAAAATCTCACCACGGATCGGTTTTTCTATACAAAAGACCTCCAAGCAGCGATTTCCTCCAAGATCCAACATACAACCCACTCAGATTACTCAGAACCATTGTTCAGTCATCCCTCCACTCCAAATAATGACCCTCCGGGTGTATGAACACGTGTAGTTTGTCGCCGGGCGGTCGTCTTCATTGCGTAACTCCAGTGGGAGCGCCTGTAAAGTGTAACGCTGTCCATTTCACGTATGAATGGCAGGAACATTACTTAGGCTGCTAGCATATGATTGGACAAAGGAAATAATATCGTTCGAGTAAGCCAATGAAATACTACGCAAACCGTACGGCATTCGTGTTTTTTTCTCACAGTAACTTTCACATGAGTGTGGTCATTCACATGTTCGAACGTTGTCTTCGAGATAGCACACGTCACATCGGTCGTAAATCTAGCTCTAGACCCTCAGTTACAGTACATGTAGAACTTTTACATCCCCGCACCAGAACTGCAACAAGTGCTCAACACTCAGTTAAAACTACGTTCCAGACTAGACCTAGACCTGACCGGAAGAGAAAGGCACTCGCGTTGGAGGATAGAGTCAACGTTGTAAAAATAAAAAGGAGGAAGGCTGGAGAGACTGCAAAACACATTTGGGAGCATCATATTACGTTCAGGAGCAATTAAATTTGACTGGCAAATGGGCTACCAGAAGTAGCAGAAAACTTGCAGACAATCTAGAAGTCAATTGAGGATTCGCTACTGAACGGAAGCATGAAGCAAGCCAGCATCACTGACTTAGACTTTTAAAAGAAAGTCTGATTTTTTTTCAGTGGAGTGTTATAATATGTGTTCACTGGATGTATCACAGTATGTTGTCAGTACAAGTATAATAAATTTTCTTTTCTCACAAAAAAAAAAATACATTAATTTCTTTGCCCGATCAAGTTAACTTGTGGGTGTGTGCAAAGCAGGAAATAGATGTAAATTATAAAAAATACTTTATTTACTCCCAGCTCAATGTAACAAACAGATGAATAAACTGTTGTAATCAGCCGACATTAATGCTAGTGTGAACCTCTGAGTTAAGCCTCCCTACCAGTTAAGACCATTTTCATGAACATTTACAAAGGTCTTATCTCGGAGTCAGAGGGTCCACTGTATCTTGATTATGATGGTAGGCCTATGTCAATTTTTGCATGACACAAAATAGATTAGGCCCATTACAATGTCTTCTGATGTGATTTTGATGAGAATCTAGTACTACTACTAGATTCTAGATCTAGATCTAAGAAGAAATTTCCAAATTGTTTAGACTGTTGCCCGGTTAGGAACAATTTTAAAAATCCTGGTTCATTAATTTCATATTTTATTACCACTGACTCCGTTTAAAAGTTTTTGAATGTGAACACTAGTGACTGATTCATGAACTTCTCTCTTCAGTCTTTCATTACTTTCAAGTTTTGATCCAAGTTTTAAGTGATCCTCACTTTGAATAACAATAAACATGGAATAAATTAGATCTAGATTCTAAGTGTAAAAAGTATTTTTAACCAATGCCACATGTAGGGTTTGACTGTGTAGCGGAAACATACCACGTCAACAAGTTTTAACAGTTCATAAACAGTGTTAAGTCTGGGGTCTAAATCTAGACTCTTATTACTTCTGTTCTGACTGATAATTCGAACAAGACACGACACGCACAACTTTATCACAATTGGCCTCTACGCGGCTGCAATGCTGGTAAACCACTGACCACAGCCTTTAAAGGCATAGAAAGTAAATTAAATGCTTATATACATCTTCAAAGAACCTTCACATGAATGAAACTGATATTTTCAACATCAAGAGCAGCATTGACTTCAAGCTTTCGAATGAGCCGCTGTCCACCATTGTTTACATTCTGCGCCTCACAGCTTTACGCGTCCGGTTCCGGTTCACATAACAAAACTGTTTTCAATGAAAAGAGCTTTGTGGCATGTTTCACTCCACCATAGATATTATTATACTACTGAACGCACTCCACGCTCCTCACCACATCCCTACCCCTATTTTGCAATACTGGACTGGTGAAGGGGCCACAGTTCAGAGGGCGTAATATCTGCCTTACCCCGGGCGCTGGCAACCATGCACACTATTTTTTTATTTTTTTTCTTGATGAAGGCGAAAGCCGAAAATTCGAACATTTTCTGTCTTCCCTTTAGTTTGCTTTGTATCGTTTGGGTTTTATTTCTCACGCAGGGTTTCGCAACATACAACTTTTTCTTTTTGCCAGATTTTAACATGGCTTATAGTCCTGCTGTGACCCCACAATTTTTCTGTGGTTTTTATAATACTCCACTGTAGGCTAACGTGAGGGAGAGAACATGGAAAATGCTTCAAGCGCAAGAAAGTTAGCGCCTGTTACTGCCGAGGATGCACATAGATGAAGCCCCGAAAAAGCAAGCGTTTCACCAGTCATAACACCCCCTCGCGAGTCGACATCCATTTTGTCGTACCAGAGGATCGAAAAGTTCAAGTAACTGCACACTGCATTACACAGCATAACGATTCAAAGCCTGAAAAAGAATTCACTTTCAATATTTCAAAACACTCTTGATTTTACAAGCGACGCTGTACGTAGCGCAGCAAGCTTTATAATGCGTGCAGTTTCCATGTGTGTCAAAAGGGTTTGAGTGGAATACTTCACGAAGCTGTAAAGCACTTGTCTTGAAGTGCTAGCTTTCTCGCCCTTGACGGGTTCTCTATGTTCTCTCAATGATGACAGTTGTAATTCTACTCTTGTGTAAATCAAGAGCACAGGGCGATCCTATTCTATACCTAGCACTATTCGGCTACAACTCAAAATCTACACTTCCTGCCATCTTTTATACAACCAATCCTAGGGTCAGCTATGTGTTTTGACACACTGTGTTTCAACAAGTCAATAAACAAAACCCGGCGTTTCACAATTGAAACATTAAATTTTTATTTGCTACAATAAGAGACAATACATGTATCAAAAATACATCCCACTCTCGTGAACTTCGCCAATGCTCAGCAGCTATTGCTGTTGTTGTTGTTGTGCATTGAATTCTGTTTAAAGAAATTAAAATAAGTGAATCAAAAACAAATTTAAAAAATAGTGGCACGGGGACTCCAGCACACACTACCTAGCACAGATGTGCCGTGTGACTATATGGTTGCGAGAGCACTTTTCCCATGACATGGACGACCCTAAGTCCAATACACTAAAGTACCAGTTGCCCCTTAAGATCTGAGGAAGTAGGTTCTAATCCGTATGTTTTGTCCGGCCTACCCCCGACCAAACTCCACCCCAACTCTCAGTCCCTCAGTAAGCTTCTCAAGGGAGGAATCTCGCCAGACCCTAAGCTGGGCATGACTAGCCGTGCGAGAACCTTGGTCGACCGCCGACCTCAACGCTACATGGGACAGGAGTCAGTAACCACCCAAGTTTCCCCAAAGTGGCTATTCTGTACTATAAATAAATTTCGGTTTCTCTTATATGACACAGAATCCATACATTGTCTGCCATTATGGGTTTGACCTTATTATGCATAAACTCACATATTAAATCCCTTTCTTTACAAACCTTACTTAAAATACATGGTTTTCACCTCAAACACATTCGATTAACACTGTAAGTCAAAGATACAAGCCTTCTATTGGAAACATGGCAATAAATATTTTTTTTGTAAAACGTGTAAACTACACACATGATTACCTTCCTTTGCCCTTGACATCTTCTTGACCTTTATCTACAAACCAGAAGGAGAAATAGGAATCGATACCATTATATATCCTCCCTAAAGTGAATGCCATAACGGGTTGAATACTTTCTCTTACTTTCTTGAAACTGAAACTTTTCGCTTGTATTTACATGAGGGTTTTTCTTCCTTTGGTTTACAAGTTTGAATAAAAATAAAATAGGTCTTACAAAACATTAAAATGATTTCATAATAGTTTTATGTCTAACATTATAAGAATTCCTTATTTAGGATTCCAATTTCGATACCAAATAGACATATCCATTACCAAAGAAATGACCTCACCACCCTTACCACTAAAAATCCCATAACTTGTAAATTATATATATGATATACATCGTCGTTGTCGTGGCCAAACTGCCTATCTCATGGAAACAAAATTTTACAGTAAAAAGGAAAAACTTATCGGTCTTGCCAGACCTCATCACCCTTAGCACTAAAAATCCTATAACCTCTAAACTATGATATATAACGTCGATGTCATGGTCAAACCACTTATCTTGTATCAACAAAGTTTTACAAAAGACTCATCAGACTTGTCGGACTTGTGCAATGGATTTCTCAGACTTGTCGAACCTTTGCAGCGGACTTGTCGAACTTGTTGAACCTGTGCCACAGACTTTTTGAACTTGTCGGACTTGCTGAAAATGTTGGACTTTTCAGGCTTGTTTAGATTTTGAGCACGGACATGTTCGTCTTATCAGACTAGTGCCATAGGGTGATCGGATTTGGCGGGGGGAGGGGGGGGGCGGGGGCGGATTTGTTGGACCTGTACAGCAGACTTTTCTGACTTGTGCGGCAGACTTGTCATACTTGTCAAACCTATAATTTGGACTTCTTGGACTTGTCGGACTTCTGCGACAAACTTGTCTGACATGTTCTGCGGACTTGTCAAACTTGTGTGGCGGACTCATCAGCCTCGTCAGACTTGTGCTCCTGGCTTGTCAAACTTATGCGGCAGACCTGTTGGACTAGTGCTGTGATTTGTCGGACATCTGAGGTGGACTTATCAGATATGTTGGACTTGGCAGACTTGTTCGGCGAACTTTGTTGGACTTGTGCGGCGGATTTCTTAGATTTGTCATAATTTTGCAGCTGACATGTCAAAATTGTGGAGTTTGTGCAGTGGACTTGTTAGACTTGTCGAACCTGTGCAATGGACTTGTCGGACTTGACAAAATTGTCAGACTTGTGCGGTGGACTTGGCAGATTTGTGCGGATGACTTGTCAGATTTGTTGCACAAGTGCAGCTTTGATGAATTTGTGTGATGGACTTGTTGGACTTGTGTGACAAACTTATTGGACTTGTCAGACTTGTGCCCTGGGCTTGTCAGTTTTTTTCGGCCAACTTGTTGGACTTGTATATTGGACTTGACGGAATTTTTGGCAACTTGTCATACTTGTGTGTCGGATTTGTCAGACTTTTTTGGGCCAAATTGTTGTATTTGTGGGTTAGACGTCAGACTTTTTGCGGCCAATTTGTTGAACTTTTGTCTCAGACTTGTTGGACTTTTTCAGCCAACTTCTTGGACTTGTGTGTCAAACTTCTCGGATTTTTTTTTGGCTAACTTTATTAACTTATGCGACAGACTTGTCGGATTTTTTCGGACAACTTGTTGGACTTGTGTATTGGACTCCTTGGAATTTTTTTGCCAACTTTTTGGACTCACGCAACAGACTTGTTGGATTTTTTGGGCCAGCTCCTCAGACTTGTGCGTTAGACTTTCGGATTTTTTTTGCCACCTTCCTGAACATGTGCGTCAGGCTTGTCGGAATTTTTTTGCTAACTTGTTGAAGTTGTGCATCAGACTTTTCAAGATTTTTCGGCCAACCTGTTGGAATCGCACGTCAGACTTGTCAGATTTTTTCAGCCAACTTCTTGGGCTTGTCAGAATTTTTTTGGCCAACTTGTTGAACGTGTGCATCAGACTTTTCAAACTTTTTGGCCAACTTGTTGGACTTGCACGTCAGACTTGTCGGATTTTTTCGGCCAACTTGTCGGACTTGTATTTCGGATTTGTCTGACTTTTTTTAGCCAAACTGTTGTATTTGTGGGTTAGACATCAGACTTATTAGATTTTTTCAGCCAACTTTTTGGACATGTGCGTCAAACTTCTCGGATTTTTTTGGCTAACTTCTTGAACTTATGCAACAGATTTGTCGCATTTTTTTGGACAACTTGTTGGACATGTGTATTGGACTTGTCAGCATTTTTTTGCCAACTTTTTGGACTTGCGCGTCAGACTTCTCAGATTTTTTTGGCCAACTTCTTGAACTTGTGCTCCAGGCTTGTCGGAATTTTTTTGTCAGCTTGTTGACATTGTGCATCAGACTTTTCAAGATTTTACGACCAACCTGTTGGACTCACGCGACGGACTTGTCAGATTTTTTCGCCCAACTTGTTGGACTTGTGCATTGGACTTATCAGATTTTTTCGGCCAACTTCTTGGACTTGCGCATCGAACTTGTTGAAGTTTTTCATCGAACTTCTTGGAATAGTGCGTCAGACGTTGGATTTTTTGGGCAAACTTCTTGGGCTTGTCCATTGGACTTGTCGGATTTTTTCGGCCAATTTGTTGGACTCGTGCGTCAGACTTGTCATATTTTTTCGGCCAACTTGTCAGACTTGTGAGTTGGGCTTTTCAGACTTTTTTCGGCCAACCTGTTGCATTTATGGGTTGGACTTGTCAAACTCTTTTCAGCCAAATTGTTGAACTTGTGCAACAGACTTGTTGGATTTTTTTGGCAAACTTCTTGGACTTGTAAATCGGATTTGTCAGATTTTTTCGGCCAATTTGTTGGACTCATGTTTCAGACTTGTCAGATTTTTTTGGCCAACTTGTTGGACTTGTATGTTGGACTTGGTGGATTTTTTCGGCTCACTTGTCAGACTTGTGTATTTGAATTGTCAGACTTCTTTCGGCCAACTTGTTGGATTTGTAGGTTGGACTTGTCAGACTCTTTTCAGCCAATTTGTTGGACTTGTGCGTCAGTCTTATCGGATTTTTTTTTATTTTTTTTTTGCCAATTGCTTGAACTTGTGTGTCAGACTTGTTGGAATTTGGGGGGGGGGGGGGGGGGCAAATTCTTGGACTTGCACCTCGGACTTGTCAAATTTTTTGGGCCAACTTCTTGGACTAGTGCGTCAGACTTGTTACATTATTTTGACAAACTTCTTGGACTTGTCCATCAGATTTGTCGGATTTTTTCGGCCAATTTGTTGGACTCGTGCGTCAGACTTGTCAGATTTTTTCGGCTAACTTGTCGTACTTGTGTGTTTGAATTGTCAGACTTCTTCCGGACAACTTGTTGGACTTGTGCCTCGGACTTGTCAATTTTTTTCAGCCAACTTGTCAGCTTGTGCACCAGACTTATGAGAATTTTTCGCTCAACTTGTTGGATTTGAGGGTTGGACTTGTCAGACTCTCTTCGGCCAATTTATTGGATTTGAGCGTCAGACTTGTCGGATTTTTTTTTTTTTTTTTTGCCAACTTCTTGAACTTGTGTGTCAGACCTGTTGGATATTTTCGGCCAACTTGTTGGACTTGTCGGATTTTCTTTTGGCCAAGTTCTTGGACTTGCGCTTCGGATTTGTCGAATTTTTTCAGCCAAATTGTTGGACTCGCGCATCAGACTAGTCGGATTTTTTTGGCCAACTTGACAGACTTGTGCGTGGGACTTGTCGGACTTTTATTGGTGAACTTGTCAGACTTGTCAGATTTTTTTGGCCAACTTGTCACATTTAAATAATTGTGTGTTTGAATAGTCAGACTTCCTCCGGCCAACTTGTTGGACTTGTGCCTCGGACTTATCAGATTTTTTGGCCTAATTCTTGGACTTGCGCATCAGACTTGTCAAATTTTTGGTGGCCAACTTGTCAGACTTGTGCGTCAGAGAAGTTTTTGGGCAACATGTTAGACTTGCCTGTCAGACTTGTTGGATTTGTGCATCAGACCTGTCACAAATTTTCAGCCAACTTGTCAGACTTGTCAGAATTTTTGGGCCAACTTGTCGTACTTGTGCATCAGATTTGTTGGAGTTTTTCAGCCAACTTGTTGGACTTGTGCATCAGTCTTGTAGGAATTTTTTGGCCAATTTCTTGGACTTATGCATCGGATGGTTAGACTTTTTTCGGCCAACTTGGTGGACCTGTGTGTCAGACGTGTCAGAAATTTTTGGCCAACTGGTTGGACTTGTGTGTCGAATTATCAGACATTTTTTGGCAAACTTGTTGGATTTATGCATGGGACTATTCGGAATTTTTTGGCCAACTGGTTGGACTTGTGCATCGGATTGTTAAGCTTTCTTCGGCCAACTTGTAGGACTTGTGCGTCGAAATTGTCTGAATTTTTTGGCCAACATCCTGGACTTATGCGTCAGACTTGTCAGACCTTTTTCGTACAACTTGTTAGATTTGTGCGTCAGATTTTTCAAAGTTTTTTTACCAGCTTGTCGGACTTGTGTGTCAGATTTACTGGAATTTTTTGGCCAACTTGTTGAATTTGTGGGTCACACTCGTCAAAATTTATTGGACAACTTGTTGGACTTGTGTGTTGGACATGTCAGATTTTTCTGCCAACTTGTTGGATTTGTGCAGCGGACTTGTTTGAATTTTTTGGCCAACTTGTTAGACTTGTCAAAATTTTAAAGCCAACTTGCTGGACTTGTGCGTCAGACTTGTCAAAGTTTGTAGGCCAACGTGTGTGTCAAATTTGTCAAAATTGTAGCATCTTAGACTTGTGCATCAGACTTGTCAAATTTTTTGGGGCAACTTGTCAGACTTGTGCCTCGGACTTGTTTGAATTTTTTGGCCACTGGTCGGACTGGTGGGTCAGGGTTGTGAAAATTTTTTGGCCAAATGTTGGTCTTGTGCGTCAGACTTGTCTGAATTTTAGGCCAACTTTTGGACTTGTGCGTCAGACACGTCAGAGTTTTTTGGGCCAAATTGTTGGATTTGTGCATCGGACCTGTCGGACTTTTTCAGCCAACTTGTTGGACTTGTCAGATTTTTTTCGGCCAACTTGTTGGACTTGTCCAAATTGTTCAGCCAACTCGTTGGACTTGTGCATCTTACTTGTCAGACTTGTGTGGCAGATTTATTGGATTTACCCTAACATTAAAACAAAAACTTACAATTCTACATGGTGCCAAAGGGGCGTCTAAAATAGCTGGCTTTATGTGTTAATTGTATGTGTGTGTGTGTGTGTGTGTGTGTGTGTTTGTGTCCTGATTTCCGATCTAGATCATCCAGTGAAAAGGTCATGAATTGAGGATTTGCTTTTAGGGATCCTAACACTAACCATAATAAAAGCTTGCAATGCTAATGGGTGAAAAGGAGACGTTTAAATAGTAAGCTGTATGCGTTATTTGTGTGTCTGTATGTGTGTGGGTGTATGTGTCTGTCGTCTGTCTGGGTGTCTCTCTTTTTCTCCGTCTCTTTGTCTCACTCTCTCACTCTCTCTCTCTCTCTCTCTCTCTCTCTCTCTCTCTACCTCTCATCTCTTTTCGTCTCTGTCCCTGCCTCTTCCTATTCTCGCTCTGTCTTTCTCTCTAATCTCTGCCTCACTCTCTCATTGTATTGTCTGTGTGTCTCTTTATCCTTCTCTCCCTCCCCCACCCGCCCCGCTCCTCTCTTTCTCTCTCCCTCCTCTGTTTCCTTATCCAGTCCCCGTCTCTCCTCCCTTCTCTCTTACACCACCCTCTCTGTATGTGTACGTAAGTGTGTGTGAGTGGATGTGTATGTATGTACGGAATTCGGAAAAAGAAAAGAAAAACGGAAGAGGTTAGCCTTATAATTATACCACACTAAAGTCCGCCTGGACTCCAAACAAACTATGTATGGTCATAGGTCGTGGCAGAGCTCGCGCGATATTCCACAATCTATGGTATGGTTGACATTCAACGGCGAGAGCACCGTCTACTGTACAAAGTAGGCCTAGATGGGTAATGTAGGCGCCATTTCCAACTGCTCATTAAACTCTTTTTCTTTTTTTCTTTTTTGTACTTGGTGCTGGATGCATTTTGATTTATTTACAGTAATCTTCCATGGATCTTCTTTTAAATACATTTATTAATATTCTATGCTAAAGCCCCCATCCCCCCCCCCCCACCCTCGAGTCTCTTTACTATATCAAATTCTTTACCTTTGCCTCTACCAGAAGGAGGTCTCCTCCCCGTCCACCCCCACCCCACCCCCACCTTGAAAACCTAATTAGGCCCATGCGAACTTGCCCACCTGCCCCACCCCCCCCCCCCCCTGTGGTATGACATGCTTAGAGTGAGGCACACTGGAAAAACGTTCTAAGATATTTTTTTATTATTATTATTTCATTTGTTGTTGTTGTTTTTTTTATTTGTTTAATTTTCTTTCCTATCATATTTTTTTTTTCTGTCTTAAGAAGGTTGATACATCGACAGTTTGATTTGTCTGACCTCTTCCTTTGTGTTTTATTCCATTGTTTCCGTATCATTTTTCTTGCTCGAGGTTTTGTTACTTATAATGTTTTTGTTTTTTTTCTTTTTGCCCGATTTTGGCATTGGACAAAGGGCAGTTTTCAGAGCCAAAGCGTGCATGAAGACATCTCTTTGTCCAATATCTCAGTTCTAGTTTCTTTTTTCCTTTTTTTCTTTAACTTTTAATTATTCATTAAGCAGGACACAGATATAAATCCTTCAGTTCTTTCCACACTAGTCCACAGCTTGATTAATCGATTTAAAGAAAAAAATGCAGTTGTAATGATCAATAAACATCAGAGGATGTAGGCCTATAATGTGTTAGGTAAATCTCATTTGTTTTCGAGATGGCTAAGAAATTTAATATTCTCATTTTTTCGGTCACATTTGGACTGACTTTCTTGCAAGTTTCATCAGAATGTGTGTTATTACTTTATATTACTCTAATACATTGGTGATAGTTATTACTGTGCTGTTTGTACAAATTTACTGCGATTGTTATTATGTTAGTGAACATTATTTTTGTTCCGTTGGTTTTTGTGTCGTTGATGTGAATATATTTTAATAATGGCAATGATCTCACCTTGCTGTTGTGTAGGTTTCAGGTGGTAGTTGTTAATGTTGTTTTTTTGGGGGGTTCCAATTGTACTTAACAGCTATTGTGTTCTTGGGTATGTCTGTTAAGTGTAGATCTGATTTTGTAGGTAAAAATGATGTTGAAGTTGTTAGCTTTGTTATGGGACATAATGTATTGTCTTCCATATTAGGAAATATGATAGATAGATAGACAGACAGACAGACAGACAGACAGGCAGAGAGTATTATTTCATCTATCTATCTATCTATCTATCTATCTATCTATCTATCTATCTATCTATCTATCTATCTATCTATCTATCTATCTATCTGTCTGTCTGTCTGTCTGTCTGTCTGTCTGTCTGTCTGTCTGTCTGTCTGTCTGTCTGTCTGTCTGTCTGTCTGTCTATCTATCTATCTATCTATCTATCTATCTATCTATCTATCTATCTATCTATCTATCTATCCTAACATACTGATGATCCAAACTGTACACTTTTTAAATCTTAAAGCGGGGCCTGAACTTTACAGCTTCTGCAAAGCTGGTTACATGCCGAGGGGTAAATATTGCTTCAAAGTTTTGGAAGATCTGATGTCTTTTGAAGAAGCTCGGGTAAGTACTTCACGTAATATCATTATAATCATCGGCATCGTCGTGGTCGGCACATTCATCAACACCATGCCATTTTTCTCTCCTACTTCATCTCATGTTGAAAGCTGAAGGCGACCTCGATTGTTAGTACCGAATAGATTTGCGTTTGTTTATTTTGTTTTTCTTTTATTCAACTATTATTTGATGAGTAAGCTGGAATTTGGCTTAGGGTTAATAAATTTTAGAGCCTAGACACAGAGTGATCGGTTTCGTTCCGTTTTCAGCTTTTCTTACGGCAAAATGACTGTGGGCAAACAGAAAGCGAAAACGAATCCAAAGCCTCTGTATCTGGGGTCTTAGTCTGCGCAAAGATACATGACGTACTTTAATATAAGATGAGAAACTAGTGCGTTTAGCGTGCACAGATTTCGCACCGCCACCTAGCGGTGAATGCGCGGAAGTCATGAAAAGTGCCGTATCTTATTATAAAAAAAAAATAGTGGCGGGAGTAATTCACTGTGGTGCAATTTCGCCCCTTTTTTTTGCTCGACTCTACAGCCTAAATGACAGTTTCAAAAATTATCAAATTAATTTTCTTACGTGTCAACTAATCCAGTCCAATCGCTTTTGTATCTACCGATTGTGTTGATTCAAGTTTCGGGTATTTTTAAATAAAAGTTGTAAAAATGTAAAATACAATGATCTTTGTTTTGGCTCCCAGTAGTAAGCCCATCGCATGCTGAACGATATTAATACATATTCACTTCCGTGCGCACAATTTCCCTAACAGGAATGAGTGCGTAGTGCTCTGGAGCACATGAAATCTGTAATAAGACCGTAGACCATGGGAAGCTTTCTGGACCAAAAAGAAAGAGAGAGATAGATTGGTGGGTTCACAGGTTTATCCCGGATAATGCCGGGAACTACATCTAGTCTTATCCAAAAAAAAATTGCCCATTTTTTGCTCGACGCTACAACCTAAATGACAGTTTCAACAATTATAAAGTTAATTTCTCTAAGTGTCAACTAATCCAGCCCAATCGCTTTTGTATCGACGGATTGTGTTGCTTCAAGTTTCAGCTGTCTTTAAATAAAAAGTTTTAAAAATATAAAATACAATGATCTTTGTTTTGGCTCCCTGTAGCAAGGCCACCGCATCGGAAACAACATACTAATACGCGTTCAATTTGGTGCGCGCAATTTCCCTACCACAGATGAGCGCGTAGTGCTCTGGTGCGTATCGAATCAGCAGTAAGACCAGAGAAGACTGTAGAATGTGGGAAACTTTGTAGACCAAAGAGAGAGAGAGAGAAACACAGGTTGATCCCGGATAATGCCGGTGGAACCTCATCAAGTTTTACAAATCCAAATAGGGAAAATACTGAATTTTGTTCAGTGTTCGGCTATCGCTGTAGGCCTTGGTTGACGTCACTGATTTTGTAATTATAAGTTCAATCGCTGTGGGAAAACTCTGGCTATTTTTTTCTTTTGTTTTTTTTTTAGTCGCAGTCGCACTGTAACAAATTAGCATCATTAATTTATCATTATATCAAGTATTCTTTTCACACAATGTGCCCCGCTACCGATCAATGCACAATTATTAATTGTGTGCACGATTTTAGAGGTACGAAGAAGGGAGTGTCTCATCTTATCGTTCCTAGTACCGATATCTTTGGTCTGCGTCATTTACGTCACTAAACACGAAATGTGTACTTTTTACGCAAGGTTCACTCGCCATTTTGAGTAATACACGTAATAATTTTAAAGCTAGCTTTATGTGATACGTTCATGATAGAGCCAACATTACTAGTCTTATAATACTTTCTACAGTCCTACTGTGGAAGAGAGGGGGCGGCCCTGTTTGAAATACATTCTTGGAGTGATCAGAGGCTTTTCGTCAAGGTCTTGAAAGGTACATGTTAACTACTTTTTTTTAAAAATTGAATCCGTTTTTAGTGTCTGTGTTCGAAATAAAATGATGTGCTTGAGGAGATCAGAGAGTTTTACAGCCCATCATGAAAGGCATTGATAATAATAATGGTGTATACATGGATTTATATAGCGCCTGTCTCCACAGACTGAGGACCCAAAGCGAGTTGCATTTACAGCGAAATAGTAACATCTCTCTCTCTCTCTCTCTCTCTCTCTCTCTCTCTCTCTCTCTCTCTCTCTCTCTCTCTCTCTCTCTCTCTCTCTCTCTTCTCTCTCTCTTTCTCTTTCTCTCTCATCTTTCTCTCTCTCTCGTTTTCTCCCTCTCTCTCGCTTTCTCCTTCTCTCGCTTTCTCTCGCTCTCTTTGTCTCTCTCTCTCTCTCTTTCTTTTTGTTTCTCTCTCTCTTTCTTTTTCTCTTTTCTTCTCTCTCTTTCTCTCTCTCTCTTCCTCTCTCTCTCTCTCTCTCTCTCTCTCTCTCTCTCTCTCTCTCTCTGTCTGTCTCTCTCTCTCTTTCTCTCTCTTATGGTTTACAAATATACGTTCATTAGTTCAAAACATACAAGGCTTACAGAAGACATCATCAGTCAGTCAGCAGATATTTGCCATATAAAATGAGAGGTTACAGCTCGGTTTGAAGAAATATCTCCCAGATTTCGGGGAGAGCATTCTATACTTCCATATTGCATTTGGTGCAGTTTCTATGATTAAATAGGCATTATTAGTTTTTAATATTTTTTTTACTTTTATTTGTTTAATTTTGGATGCTGCTGTAGTTGCTGTAATCGAAAGGGTTGTTTTATACCATACTTAATTATACCGTATACTATACCTACCACCTGGACTCTAAAACGACAAGAACAGTTGTGAATTAGCGACTATACTGACTTCTGTGCAAAGCACATTAACCTATGACTTTGTTAGGGGGGTTCATATGCAATCACAGTTGGTGCCAACAAAAATGTACACCCAAGAAAGTACAGAAGTTGACTGTCTGACCGGATTTAATATGATAGGGTCTTCCTGGATTTACCAAGAAAATATAGGAAATTATAGTTTACATTTCTTGTCTGCCGGCAGCTGACTGTGCCGTTCCGTGCTTAGTATGATTCCCCCCCCCCCCCACACACACATTTTTTATTTAAATTATTAGAGTTCGGCACTTTAAAAATGCTCAAGGTTTCAGAGTCAAAGAGTGCACGATTAACTATTTTTTTGCTCGAAGGCTCGGTTTTGGATTTTTGTGAGATAAGCAAAAAATCGTTCTATTACTTTTGGAATTGGGGCGGTTGTTCATGTTGGTGCTGGCGTTGTTGTTGCTGCTGCTGGTGCTATTGCTGTTGTTGTTGTTGTTGCAATTTTACTTGTTTCTTTTGTTGCATACATTGGGTATACATCTGTCATTTTTATCACGATACGGTCATACTGTTTGATATGCATTTCTCATTCAGTTACCACTGCAATAACCGCTAAAAATAACCTCTACTACCACTACTACAACTATCACCACCATACTACGCCCTACAACTAAGCCATTACCACGTCCGCCTTTCTTAGATATACTGTCACCGTTATCTCCATTACACTTGGCACTACCATTTTCTGCCAGCTACACTACAGCTAATAATATTACTGTTGTCACTACTATCCATACCACCACCATAACTTCACCCCGATAACTATCATCATTAGATACCATTGCGTTCACGCAGGTCCTTATAACTTAACATTTTTAGTTTTATCAAAGACAGTAAAGTTAGATGAAAAGAAAGAATGTCTTTTTCACGGCTCTAACAACTGCGCGCGCACAGCTGGTTAGCTAATCATGGGCGGAGCCTTTAAAGCATTACACGAAAAGAGGCGCTTGGTATAATGATAAGTTCACACTATGATTTTGTTGCAGTGCCACCACAACTTTAAACAAAAGAAAGAAGGTAATGACCAGAATTTTAGTACAGCGATTGAACTTACAATACACGGTGGCAAGGTGTTGGCCTCGCATGCCTAAGGTACCGGGTTCAAATCCCGGTCGGTGCAGGCTTGTTGGAATTTGGGGATTTTTCTCATATTTTCCTGTCCCTGATCCTATGATAGGTAGGATCGAACATGTAGGCTTCTCGGATAAGGATGAAAAACTCGGAGGGCCTGTGTGCATGTTGCGCACGTTAAAGATACCTTGGCAGCTGGAAATCGAGAAGAGCAGGGCGAACAGGCCTCTGCCCGGGGAAAATGAAATAAAATGTATCCCTATCTTCACCACTCCCCCCCCCCCCCCCCCCACCAAAAAAAAACAACAACCGCCGACCGGTGCTGCACTGTGACGATGACGTGTCTGCTCCAGTTGTAACTGGGTGGCAATGACACTAAGCAAATTTCCTAAACGGGATTAAAGAAATATACAACATACAAAAATACAAGATACTAAAAATTTACAAAGTAAGCTGCTTCAATCCAGGCCCAGGGTGATAGCTGAACAGTGAACGCATCTCGATCTTTTCTCTGCTCCGCTTTGCAAAATACGGCGTTGTTGAGGTTTCCATGCATTCGCCGCTAGGTGGCGTGCGCAGAACCCGTGAACACGAAAAATGCGCAACTGTCCCATTTTATCATATCTGGTGTCCTTGCTTTTACTAATCTTTCCTGTGTCCTGTGAAAGTTGTCAGCATGGCCACCATTTCCACTATCAAGTTTAGTCTTTCTATTATATAAGCCATGAATGCTTTTTTTTTTTTAATTTCTGTTTATATTTTTGAAGAGTACCATATAGAGGATGTTGCCTGGCTCAATGGATTTGTAACCAAGACCAACCATAAACCCAATTCCTACAATTTCTACTGGATGTCTCAATTTTTTCCAGAGTAAGTCAATGTCTTTTCCAGTTTTGTCTCCCGCTTAAGTCAGTGTCTTTTCCCGTATACCCTGCGTAAGTCGGTGCTCCCCTTAGACAGTGCCTTATTTTTAACAAAACCTACCGCCCTTCATGCAACTCGGATCTGCGAAAAAAATTCAAGGTACCCTTTAGACCTGCGGAAGGTTCGTTTTTAGACTTGAAATGAAGGAGATATATATTTTTGACTTTGCTGTATGTCGCTGATTCCGCCCCCACCCCCCCCCTGCTTCCTTGTGTGTGCGTGTGTGTGTGTGTGTGTGTGTGTGTGTGAGTGTGTGTGTGTGTGTGTGTGTGAGTGAGTGTGTGTGTGTGTGTGTGTGTGTATGTGTTTTAGCTAAGGCATGAGCCTGCGGATTCATCACTTTCTGCCGTTGTGTTCAATGTTAAAAAACATTGAAGAATTTAACTATCTCGCTAAGTTCTTTGCTGTTAAACAGATTTTCCCAGTTGCCAGATTATTAACCATTTCATGGCAATCTTTGCCCCGAATGTTGACGGGGCGCGTAGGGCGTTAATGTGCAAGGGAAATGCATAAGACGTACCAAACAAACAAACAATCTACAACAGTAACACGAAAATAAACCTGAAGGAATGGGCAAGGTAAAGTAGATCCATTGTAGTCATCCAGACTGGAACTAATAAAGAGATTTATTGCGGGAAACGGCGGATATCTCAGCCTGTAAAAAAAAAATTGTATCGTCGGTCGGCTGTTGGAGCCTCATTGAGTAGATTTTTGGTCAAATTCACTTTTTTTTAAAAATGACATCTATAGCATGAGACACATCGGGTGCACTTGGAAAAGCGAAAAAAAAATCCGCTTAGTTGTGGAGAAAAGCCATGATGTAACTCCGTGTTATAACCTCCGTAAAGTTCAGCTGGACGAATGTCGGCGCTTGAACCTCGCTAAAATCGTTTGCGAGGTTATGCTTCACTGGCCACTGCCAATTGTTGTTTTTTGAACCTCGCTAAACGTTTAGCGTGGTCATGTTCATTGGCTATTACCAGTTAGTGGCGCTTGAAAAGGAAAAAAAAAAAAAGTGAAAGTCGACAAAAGCACACAAAGTAACTAGGTTTTTCTAAGTTAATGACTTTTTTTAAAAATCACTTTACATAATTAAAATTATGTGCCTGTAAAATCATTGAGTCTGGGGACAATAGGCCTATGTCCTTTCAAAGAATTGACAGATAATGTGGCTAAAAAGCAGTTGTCATCTTCAGTTGTGCGAATACATTTGTGTGGCTTCAGAATATACTTCTCAGAATCGTGGTACAAACACACGGATATCGTCCACCATAATTCACTCTTTTTTAGTTATTACTTTAGATTTTACAAAGTAAGCCATAATATTTCGGCCAGCAAAGGGTTACATTTGCTATTGTGTTTCTCAATATCGTGTGAGGGAACAATTTTAATTAGCATTTATAATCAAAGATATTATTATACGATAAGATGGAACAATTACTTCGACACTGAGCTTCATCGAGACCTTGCGCATTAGACTAGTTGGAACGCACTGAAACATTATATCGTGGCGACTACAGTCATGCTTCAGAACTCATGCGCACCAGAACAATACGCACCAAACTGAACGCTTGATACGATTACTTTTTATGACATGCACGGCACTATATATTACGAAACAAACATGCAAAAATACAGGCGTTACATAGCAATAAACATTGTTGTTTTTTTAAAATACATGGTTGAAGTAAACAACTTTTAATTACAGCCATCATCTTCTTTATCTCAATTGCCACCTTCCTGCCAAATTTAAGGCCTGAAGAGTGTATGGTTTGGTCAGTTAGTCATACCAAAGGTTGCAAGTTACTGAAATATATAATAGACTAGATGACCTACCGGGCATTGCCCGGAATAAACAATCATGTGCCCTCTCTCTCCCTCTCTTTCATACAATAAAAGTAATAAACTACAGTCTTGCTTCAGAACCCGTGCGCACCAGAACATTACGCACCAAACTGAACGCTTGATACGGTTACTTTTATGACATGCACAGTACTATATATACGAAACAAACATGCAAAAATACAGACGTTACATAGTATTCAACATTGTTATTTATTAAAAATACATGCTTGAAGTAAACAACTTTTAATTATAGCCATCATCTTCCTTATCTCAATTGCCACCTTCCTGCTAAATCTAACGCCTAAAGAGTGTATAGTTTGGTCAGTTAGTCATGCCAAAGGTTGAAGGTTACTGAAATATATAATAGATAGAAGGAATGTTTTCATGTGAACGGAAATGCCGTTTCTGTACACGTGGAAAGCCTCTTCCATTTTACTCTTTTGTTCATTTTTTTTTTAAGTTTACATTTCCACACACATGAAAACAGTTTAAAGGGAGTAAAGAAAACACAGACTGATTAAATAATAATATGACATAAATTAATCACTCAGCTACAGTCACGGCAACAACAACAATAACAATAGCAGCAGCAGTAATGACTTTGAAATTGTTACAGAATTTGGAATTTTCCGGAGGAGCCCAACATGACAAGACAACCTGGTGGTTGTATAGTGGTAACACCTGCCGAAAATTACAAGTGGTTTAGAGATTTTTGTCACCTCATGGCTGCAGCAGTCTGTTCTAGCAGGTCAGTTGTTTGAATGTCAGTATCTAGGTCACATTCAATCTATCTATCTCTGTATCTGTCTGTCTGTCTGTCTGTCTGTCTGTCTGTCTGTCTGTCCAACTGCTTTCCATCTGTATATGATTATAAGTATGTCGATTCTCTCTTGCTAACGTCACCCACTTGCACCCCTCGTTTTGCTTGTACAAGATTCAGTGACACTATTTGTCATTACTGCCACATTACTTTCCACTGGCTGGTTCATTAATTATTTTTCCAATTGTAAATTCATGATTATGTTCATTTTTAACATCTGAAGTGGTTAAATGGTACTGCAGTCACTATTGTACGTTACCGTTTCAGACGCTATAAAATCAGAGATTATGTCCAACACGGTAAAATACCAGCGACGACTTCAGCACCGGATACTGTTCTTTAAATCCATGGCAGGGGCGTATTTCTTTTCTTTTTTTTTTTACACTTTGAGGTAGGTGAATTAACATTTCCCTTCAAACGCTGCGGTCATCTTTAAAATACGTACTTTTAGAGGAGGGAAATAGTGTGTCTGTGTGGGAGGGGGGGGGTGATCCCAGCATATGAAAAAATGTATACGGTGATGGTGGTTGGGAGGGGGAGTGCACGTACACTTTAAAATAATTGAAGTCCCGAATTTTAAAAATATTTATTAAAAAATCAAGGCAGGTTCTTGGATTATTCAAATTATAAGTTTTATTTTATTTATTTTTTTGCGATCAAACAGACAAATAGTCCATGTAAATTGCCACTTCAAAGTTTGTTTAAGTTTTTTTTTAGACATTGGATATTCCAATGGCCGTGCTCTGGTTCCTAAAGAGGTTGGGGGGGGGGGTGCGGATTGGCGTTATTGAAGCTAAGGACCATTTGTGAAAAGCGTACCATATATGGCCTTTAGCGTCTTTACAGACGGTCTTAGCAGCTAGAATATTCACTTTCACTTTGACTGACAGCTTCTCTCGTGGCTTATTCTACCAATGTTTGACCCGAGAGTGCGATGGCAGTGACTGCAGGTCAGTCTTTTGGGTTCACTTTGGCGAGTGTTTTCATTCCGCCTCTGTCGTTTTGTCAGGTATGTTTCTTTTGCCTTGAAGTCTATTGCGAGCGTGCCACTGCGCAATTTTTGTCTCCATCTGCTTCGATCATTTGCAAGGTTCTCCCATTCATTGGGGTCGATGTTGAATGCTTTCATCGTGACCTTGCAAGTGTCTTTGAATCGCAGATGTGGCCTACCTCTGGGTCGGTTGCCAGTAGCAAGTTCCCCGTAGAGAAAGCGTACCATAGGGAAAGGGGATAAGGTCTAAACTCGCCAAAATGGAGCGCACGGACCTTACTTATGATCTTCCCTCTCCTCTCCCCCCCCCCCCCACTCCTGCCCGACCATAATTCTCTATCAAAGGGGTGGAAAATGTTTGTTTCCTTAGGAGCGTTAGAGGTCCCACGGGTGTAATGAAAGTTGGTGGCGGCACATGGCACATAAAACACTGCGTGCTTTGACATTCAGGCTCTTTAAAATTCTGGTTGAATTCCTGTGTATTTGTACTTGAAACTGACCGCACTTAGCTCCGTATCATACCAGTAAAGAAAAAGGAAGAAAAACAATACACTTTTCAGGTTAAACAAACAAAACTTAATACAGGTTAGCATACTGTTATATCATAATTGATTGTATGTTTTGTTATAATAATTATAACTACGGGAAGGAATTTTTTCTTAAATAAACATCACTAAACAAAAATAATTATTATCAGTGGACGAACACTTCGATATTTGCTATGCCACACGATACATTTCCGAGAGGCTGGGAAATCCGGCAAGATCTTTACCGCCCCTGGACCATTTTTCAATGTGTTTTGTCAAGGGATAAAGCGAAAATATCCTTGTGGAAAATCACGACCTTAGTCCTTGTTTGTTCGATAAGTTATTTACCCCCCAAACAAAAAATAAAAAAATAAAAAATGGAGATCGTTTGGTCTGTAGAAGAAGTATAACAAATGCACACTTTGATATTTGTTTGAAATGCGTTGTGGCACTCATCAAGCTGTTTCACAGTTCCGATTTATTCCAACTCCTTATCATAAAACTGAGACCGCAAACGCTTAACGTTGAATTTTTCATTTGTGTAAAAAGTGGGGTTGGAACAGACAAGAACTTAGGTCGCCAACTGTTCCATCGCTCCCAAAGTTTGCGAAACGCTGCTCTATATGGTAAGCTTGCTAACACCAATGAAGGCTTATGACATTATCTTTTATTTGGACCCTCGCCTCCCCCGACAGGTTTTGGTGGTAAAAGTGAATTATTGAAATTGAAATTGAAATTAATAGATTAAGATTTATCCATATCATCCCCCCCCCCCCACCAGCAACAACAAAATTTATTATTATTCATTATTAAATATATTGTTATTAATAAATATTCAAATATTATTTGAGTTGTATGTTTGTGAACTGATGTGAGTTGTGAACTGCTGTGAATTGTGAACTGTTGTGAGTTGTGAACTGCGCCTAAACAGGCTGCGTTACAATTTACTCTGAGATAGAGAGAGAGAGTGAGTGAGACAGGGAGAGAGAAAGAAGCAGTGCAGTGTGTTCAGCGCCTCGCAGGCAGCTCCATTCTGCTCTGTGGTTGACATGAGATTGTGTGCATATTATGTACAATTAGAATGTGGGAGTGAATGCGTTTGTAAAGTACCAAATAAGTTCTGTAAAGCGCTTAGAGCCTGTGAAACAGGGTTAGGCGCTATATAAATGCCATTTATTATTATTATTATTATTTTTTTTAATCTTTCCAGTGGCTCCTTTGAAACGGTGCTATACACTGGTGAACACAGTGCTGTGGATACACATTCTTCAAATTATTGATACCCATTTACGCGTTATAAGTCGGAGAAGTGAAGAAGGATACTTTGCTGATTGCTCGGGAAGAATGGTGTAATGTCCTATCAATAAATAAAGTGAAACACAAATAAGCCATCTTACAAAATCCACTTGTTTCAGATGCTGCCTTTTCTATATTACATTTGCGTGTTTTGAAATGTCTTGTCATTTGAGGATCGAAATCAAAACGTACAAAGTGGAAGGTTCACACTATTCGGAAAAGAAGTTTATGGTTGTGGTTATTTAAAGTAAGTTATATTAATGCAATTTTCACCTGTACTTTATTTATAACAATTAGATGCCTTCGATTTCCAATGATATGAAGCGAAGGTAGTACACGTATTCGATGTTGACTTTCAGAGGCGACGCAAATCGCTGAGTAAATAAAATCTCTACCTAGTATGTTTTGATTTTCATCCTCGTCAATTACAGTAAGTAGGCCTATCTGATGCGTTGTCAAATCCTATTCATAAACTCAAAACCGAGCGCTTTACCGAGGATTCTGTTATCAATCAATCCTAAGGAGATGTTGAACCTGATTCGACCACCAGTCGGTAATGTCCAGGAGACATTTCGAACATGAAACAGGATTTACATAAAAGTAAAGAATTTAACAACAACAACAACAAAATGACATGCTGAAATATCCTCCAATAGCAAGACATAATGATGAAAGCAAACAACCCGTCACCCTCTTATCCACCCCCATTTTCGTTAAGCCCAGACGTGCACCAGCCAAAGAGTTTATAATAAACTTTGAGGTAAGACTCGGTCACGTCACATGTCCGCAAATAGAAAGCCCGGCAGCCATCTTTCCTTACGGCAAGCGATTGCAAATACTGTGTCAAGGCCATTGCTAACGAAAGTAATTTTTGTCGAAAGGCCTCGGTATTTTATTCTTGTTCATTCCTCTTTAGAGATGGAGGTTCAAATTCATCCGTACATTTTGTATTTTGTCATAATTCATAATGTTTGTTTTTTTTCTTTTGGTGGGATTACATTTTTTACATTTTCGTGGTTCACCCAATCCATAAATTAAGTCTGCTCATTACTACTGTAATCCCCGTTCAAACAATCTGAAAGACCGTATTATCTTAGGCTTAGATTTGTTTACTTTAGCCGTACTGTCTGGGTCGAGGCAGGCTTGCCGTAAGTTGGCTTTACTTTAGCCGTACTGTCTAGGTCGAGGCAGGCTTGCCGTAAGTTGGCCGCCATCTTTACTTCACCTACCGACGACGCCACGCGGAGACTTGCGTAGCGCTAGTCTGACCTCTAGCTATATATATAACCTCTTTGGCACCAGCCGACTTTGACAGGCCGCTTAATTGGATGGTGACGTCACGACGTCGAGTTTCAATGAGATCCAATTAGTTGGCTGGTACGAGAGGTCTCATTAAAACTGAATGTCGTAACCAGCCGACCTGTCGGCCGATCAAAGCCGATTGTTGCGAACCAGGTTTAATTCTGGAATTCCCCCCCCCCCCCCCACCCCATCCAAGAAAAACAGATGGACTACGAACGCTCTTCCATCATGTACTAAATAAATAAATAAATAGTCATCATCATAAACTCACAAACGCACAACCACAAAAACTCCACCCCCCCCCCCACCCCCCTTCGCTGCATGTTTATTGTGCATGGCGTGACACTGACATGACTTGAAATGTTTGAAGCTGACATTTGAAATAATTTATTACGGCATATTTTGTTTTCATGAAAAGTTTTCTTACTGCAGTCAATGACTTGTCAATGCAGTCAGAGTTTTAGTACAGCAGCCAATGACTTATGACCTTATGTGTTATTCTTTGACTACTTAACCAATAAAAGATCATCTGTGTGACGTCTGCAAGACGAAAAAGCTGTCGACAACAGCTTGCGGAAAGTTCACGTTGCATGTAATGGAAAGCTATTGACATTTTGCTAACAAAATAGCCTAAGTCAGATTTAGGCTAGAATGGCACGGATCTTTAATGGTTTGTTGTTGTTTTTTTTTTCTCAACGTTAGGCCCAAATTTCTACCATGTAAATAATATAAAATAAAGAAAGGGGCGGTGTGATTCCTCTGTCCAGGTGGTCAGACTAAACCAAAACAGGTTCCTCAGACCAAGTTTCTAATTTTGACCAATCATTATGTTTCTTGCGTAGCCCCTCTGGTTTCAAAATTAAGCCTATGAAATGACCACCGCCGACACAACTGAGGTTTTCAGCTACTTTGCTTGAAATGAAATTTGATTGCTGGGATGAGATCCGGATGAGTTCTTTTGTTTCTCGGGGGCCTCAGCATAGTGCTGTTGGCCCCAACTGGGATGAGATTTTTAAAGGGTCACCTTATATAGGCTACATGTAGCCCCAATAAACACTCCCCTTAATAATCAAACTATATAAGATCACTCAATATATAAGGGAGTGTTTATTGGGGTTACGTGTAGCCTTCATAACCAAAGCCCACCCCTGAAACATTTTTATTTGGGCTACCCGTTTCTCGCTGCGGTAATATTGATCTCCTGGTAGCCCAAATTGTTATGAAGGCTACATGTGGTCCCAGTAAACACTGCCTTTTTTAAAACATCTTGAATTGTTCACCTGGTCAGAGGAAACTTTTTAGATCGGTCTGACCACCTGGTAAAACCGTTTTATTCGCTTTTTCTTAAATCTATGAAAGGTGTGATGGCCCATCACATTACTGACGTTATATTACCTGCAAAACCATGGGCTCTTAATAATTAACCATAAAGATATTCTGGGAAGCTCGGGATGGAAAACATACCTGGGCCATTAAATGGTGCACACTACATGTGGTCACTTCAATGGAAGGAAGTGATTATCTCCGTTTTCACATAGAAAACAGAGAGCCCCCAAAACGGTTGGCGGATGTTGAAATCACAAGAGGAAGATGGAATTTGGTTCCTCAATGCAAGCTTTACGTGCTTTACAATCATTCTACCACTGAACAATTTAATTCGCAAATGCAAAGAACATACTAAAACATGTGACAACGGTCAGAAACAGATGTGGATGCATTCCATCAATTGAAAATGTCTGCTTTAAGATGTTTCTTGAAAAGTTTAGTGTTTTGTAAACAAACAAAATAATCTCTTTAAGTTTAAAGGCAGAGAATTCCAGGTCTTTAGGGCCTTAGAAAGAAAAAAAAATGATCGTATATACAAATGAACTCATCTAGAAGAAATCAAGCAATGAGACATGAATGAAAGGGGAAACATGTTTCAAAACTTGAAAACCACTGGTCTAAAATAGCGCGAAGGAATCAGGGCAATTCTGTCATCGCTTTAGAAAAGCCACAACATTTAGGCTTGTTCATTAAATAAGGCTACATAGAAAAAATGAGGTCTTAACTCCCTCCCTGCGGTAAGCTGAATATTCAGCTCGCGGGTTTTCACTTCACTGAGGAAAGCCGAATATTCGGCTAGAGTGGACACAGATTTTCCAACACTAACATCTAAGCCAACTTGTCGAAATATCGAATCTCATCCTGGTTCAGTGATTTTCCTTTACTTTAGTGCCTAATGTTTTATGTCTTGTGTTTATATAGTACTGAGTGAAAGAAAAAAAAACATTTTTGAACTACATCTAAATTTCAAACTGGATAATGTTGAAAGTTCCCGTAGCCGTCCACACATACAAAAGTTACCGTAGGGAATGAGTTGAAATATGCGCAATTCCGAATGATAAACTCGAGGGCCGCATGGTGAACTGTCGTTAACTCGGTTTGTACAAACTTTCACGAGAAGCGAAAGACTGAATAATTTTCTTTATCAGGTTTAATAGTTACGAATTTTGTAAAAATGTTATTGGACCCTTAGATTTTTTAATTTGACCCCCCAATTCATAACGAATACTGTGGGCTGTCAAGGCTACCCGGATGCCAAATATCTCATTTTTGTTTGGATTTGCTGAGTTGTTTTTTTAAGTCTAGCTTCGCTAGTTACCATGTGGCCCTCGAAATGAAAGACCAGAGACGGGTAATCCGAACACAATAAGTATCAGATAAGAGATCGGACAATACAATGTCCATAACGCAATATAACATCCTACAGAGAAAAAGACAGGTGATCGAATACAAGAAATTACATATCCACTGCTGGACAGGAAAAAAAATATACATGGACTATAAAGCTGAGTATTCCTTATTTGGCAAACGAAATTACAACTGCTATTTTAAAGTCTCGATAAACCAAAAGCAAATGTCTGGGTTAGAAATCCAGAAATTTAGTATGTGTGTGAATGGTGGTGGGGTGGGGGGTGGGAGGGGTGGATGTCACTTCACCTTTGATTTTGATTACAAAATACCGTTTTACCAAAAAATGCTAAAAATGGTTGAATGAACACTTCTCCGTGCAGTTCGAGATGCGTTTTCTGAACTGCATAGATCCTGCTGTGGCTTTCATTTTTTTTTTTCGCGGGAAGACCATTGCAAACCCAGTTATGGAAATGGTTTATAGAGAGTATTTAATCAGATAAGGATTGGTGGCAATCTGTACTGTAATCCCAGATTTGCAGTGAGCATTGCTTATTATACATTAAGCAGCATTCACCTAATGCAGGTGTTGAAGACTGTATCTGTGTCATGGATTAGGGACAATAACAGGCTTAGTGATCCTAATGAGTTGGTTTTTTTTTCTCTTCTCTTCCCTGTAGTAGCATGAACGTGTTATGCAGAATCTGTCAATATCTGTGTAGGCCAGTAGCGGCCTACAACTTTGGGACCTGCAACTTGAATTGTTACGTTGCCCCTTTGCAACCAGCAACAACAGGGCAACATCCAAAACTCACTCATTCAAATTAATTTCTTCTGAGCAATGAAATAATTTAATATTGTGAATATTGGCTCATGTAATTATGAATTTGTATAAAGCTGAAAAAAAAAATTCGGAGGTGCTAAACTACTCCTCGAATGAAGAAACTACTCCTCGAATGAAGTGGAAACTTCTTAGATGATTTTATTTCATGCTGAACACTTTCTGTTCGAAAGACTTAGGGGGTGCATTTCTTTCATCCTATTTTTTTTCTTCCAATTCGCTATGAGATACCGGGTTCATTCCTTCACGTTTTTTCCTCACACGGCAGCGTGATAGGAAAAAGTACTGTTCAGTTAAAACAAATATGATTTGGAATGCTCTGAAACTTTGGTGGAGTTTAATACAGCGAGGGCACTTTTATAACATTAATTTAGTTTCGTAATGAACTAATTTTGACGCGAACGCAAACGTCTATTATGATGCAGAGCCTACAGTAACTGGGGTTTCCCTATAACTCGTGGGTATTCCCGACCAGGGTTACCAGATTGGCTTCTTTTAAGCCAAATTCCAGAAATTTGGTTGTTGTTTTTTAATATGGCTGGGGTCAGAAAACTTATTTTGGCTGCTTGGCTTTTTTCTGGGGGGGGGGGGGGGGGGGGTTTGTTGCTTTTTTTTTTATATATACATACTGAATTTGTATGCACAAAACCACATACCATGGTTTTTCTGAAACACTTCTTATCGAGGAAATATGTTTTTGATCAGGTACATATAGTTATAATAATTATGAATTTATGTGCCAAGATTTCTGCCGCTCGTTGTCAAGAAACAGCCAACCTGCAAAGTAAGTGTCAGATGGTACTGGATTCTGCGGTTTATCTTTTTACACAGCTACGGTTTTTTGTTTGTTTGTTTGTTTGTTTGTTTTTGTCACCTGCCTTTGGACTTTCTACACACATTGTAGTTCTGGATTGATATACTTCACCATGAAGCATTTAAAGAGTTGACCACCTTTGTCTTTGCTTGCCTAATCACCCCAGTCAGCAAAACTGTACTTAAGAGGATTTTTTCTCATATATCCTCTTTTAAAACTAAGACTAAAACAGAATGCAGCTAAATCATCTTTACGCTATTGTGAGAATCGGGGCAGAACTACTGCTTTCAAGAAATTGTTGCAAAGGCTTTCACTGCATCACCGGAAATACTTGGAAAAACAAATTCGCAGCAGCCAAGATTTAAGACAAATACATGTGCATGCCACTCATTCTAGTTGGGAGGATGATATTAATCTGGTTCTGGGGGGTTTTCGTTTGGTGTTAGTATGAAAACTGTACTGAAATTAGTTTGGCTTTTTGGGGGGCTTTTTTTCTAGCATTGTTTGGCTTAAACTTAAAATGTCAGTCTGGCAACCCTATTCCGGACGAAAAAAACAACAACAACAAACTTGTTTACATCGATCAGTCTTCGTTGTCTGCTGCTGTGTTCTTTTCTGCTCTGTCTTTTATATCGGCGCTTCAGTCCTGGTATCAACAGACCTTACCTGGTGAAAGCCAGATCAGAAGTGACAGTAAATAACACCACGTAAGTTGCATGAATAATGTTTAAGACTTGTTCATGTATAGACGTTGTTTTACGAAAATTGTGAAGGAACACTAAGACAGACTCTGCCTTCGTGTGAAAAAGCCTGCATAAGAATTCAGAAAGCGTTGAACTGGACAGAAAAAGACGGACCTATTGTTAATTTAAATTTAATTCTTACTGAATTTCAAGGGACCTTGAAAAGTATTAGCTTCTTTCTTAGACAGTGGGGTCTCCAGGTTATGGTAGTCCAGACAGGAGGATTAAATTTATGGATTGGCCTTTCTTATTATATGTGTATACATGTATATGTTTGTGTGGGTGGTTTTTCAATCTTTCTTACTGCAATATTTTATGTGTGCCCTATTTCCTAACTTCCCTAAAGGCGTCCAGCTTTTCAAGGTGTGTACGTAATATTTTAAATTGCTATGCTGATATTTCGTTAAAACATTCCTCTGCACCGCTTCATTTATAAACGTTTCTGGAGTATGTGTCACTATTGGCAAGGTAGAGGAAGTGATTTGTTGCTAATCTCCCGTATTCAAGGACGTTATAGAATTATGATGTGCTGGACTCTCCAGGACCAGTCTATTGATTTCGTGTTTCATGTTCTTCATCTGCGTTCATCTCGTTAATATGGTATGTTTGAGAGAATAGAAATTGTGATTGAAAATGGCCTAATTAATTGGAATTATATGATCAGACATTTTATAATTACTGATACGAGAATGTTTACCTTCTTTCCAATTAAAAAATCTTAAATAAAAAATTTTAAAGAGCGCCCCTCATCCTTCTAATGTGGACCCCTGCCCCACCAGCATCCTATGTCAATCACACATAGATTTGTGTAGGATTTCTATACGATTATCTTAGGGACGAACTCATTAAATCACACTGACGCCAGTGCAATGTCATATCCAACGGATCTACGTAGGAATAAAGTAATTCCTATGAGCAAGCTTGACCCTCTATCTTACGCATCGGATCTGAGTGGAGTTTGCTGGCTGAGTACGTTTTTAGTGCACTGGGAGCAAGCCCCACCCACCCGAGCGCACCTACATTGAGAATTGGAGAAGCCATTCACGATGCTCCCCCCACCTTTCCAAAACTTGTCATTTTCATTATTTACACGACATCCCCCCCCTCCCCCCCCCCCCCCCATGCAATCATGAAACCCATTCCTTCTTTCCATCTTTAATCATCCCCAGTATCACCCCCTGCAGTGCAGTGATTGTCGTAGCAACATGGTAACATTAGTCCTAACATTTTAAAGTCAGTTTGCACTCATTAATGACATTTAAAAAAAAAAAAATACTACAAACTTTCTTCATCTCCAACCCAATTATTATCAGCCAGGGGATCTCCCTATTACATTTAGCTCGATTTGCCAACACGTAATTTCCGGAACTCGACATCGGGAAAACCCATTTCATTTCATATGTTATGAGCCCACAAATGTTTCGGAAATTTTCAATTTCTTCTCATTGCGTCGCCAATGTGACCTAGTCTCTCTCTATTAACGATTAGCCTACTAAACAAACGAAACGAAGACAGCACATGCGATTGAAAGGAAAAAGAAACTGGGATGAATTCAGCTTTGTCCTTGAAACCCGGAGAGAAGGGATTATTAGGCCTATGCAAGGAGCTTATGATCCATGGCCTATGCTGACAAAGTGAAATGAAACTTAAAACACGAAAGTATGGTCATTCTCGCACTCCTCATAATCATGATAATGATAATTGCGCAAGGAATTGTTAGCTAATTTTCTCTCTCTCTCTCTCTCTCTCTCTCTCTCCCCACCCCCCCCCCCCTCTCTCTCTCTCTCTTTCTCTCTCTCTCTCTACTTTACATGCTCGTGTTCGGTTTCACGCTTGTCATCTTTTGCGACGGAATGAGAATGCAAATTATTAACAGCAAAGCTAAGATTCAGTTAGTTACAGATTTAGATTTGGTTCGGCGCTTATAAAAAAAAGATGATACAGATCACCAGAGTTATGGATGATAGGCCTCTGGTTGCTTCCACAGACAAAGTAGAACAATTCCATGAACAGCCGCTGCCTCAAACGAAAATTCTCAACAGATATAGGCCTACGTTATACAAAAATCAAACAAGAATTAGATAGCGAACTTTTCTCTCCATTAGTGGTAACCTTAAAAGCTTATTTAGTTTCTGAGAATTGCCCCATGTAGGGATTTAGGTCGAATTCCACCGTCTTCGGGAAGACGGCCAGTGAATTCTTTAGAACCTAATTATAATAGCTGCTGGTGTCCATATTCTATTTGAGAACGTTCAGGTGTCAGGTGTGTGAATAATGTTAGAAAAGCATTAATGAGTGAACACTAGTTATTGTTTTCATTTTGACTTGTTCTCTCAGAATGAACTACATAATCAAATCGTTGCAGATGATATTCTCTCAATGAACAAGCAAGACGGGAAAGTGAAGGTGATGGTCAGAAGACAGGAAGTTCCCAGTGACTTGAACAATCTGAGTAAGTTGAGTTTTTTTTACTTATTATTTTCGTTTCAAAACATTTCTCACTGGCAGCAACAGATCTGGTTCATCATCACCATCAACAACAGCAGCAACAACAACAAAAATTGGGATATGTAATGACAATCAACCAGCCCTGTTGCTGGCAGCTATAATGATAATGATAGTGTTTACTATTATACCTGTCATCTTGTCATCAGTATCTTTATATAATAAAAAAATGCACCTGGGTACTTCTTCAAAGAAAAAAACGAAAATGTCCTCCAGAGGGGGAAACAATTTTATCTGTCTGTCTGTCTGTCACAGAATATGTCAAAATTTTGATCAATTACTGAAACTTTTACAGATGCAGACAGCTTACTGTGTCAGTCAGATAGTTTCGCCTGGGCTAATGAAGTGAAGAAAGATCAAGGTAAATTACCTAAATTTATCTATCTATCTATCTTTTGATATGTCTGTGTCTTGTAATTCATTTGTGACTGATTTGCCTCTTTCCTGGCCTTGTGTTTCTTTACTTACTATCTTTGTCTTTCTTTCTTCCACTTTGATTTGCCTCATTAAAATTTATCTGCCATATTAATTAAAGAGAAACTTTAAGATATTGCAGCGCGTATTTCTCTGCTCATCAGGTTATAGCAGGTATGTAACCTTCCAATTTTACGCCACGGCATAAAATTCGTAAGAAATAGTGAGATTTCATTTAAAACTTCTGTCATCTTCCATCCGTGACTGACACAGTCTGCACTCACACGGCAAGTTAAATGTTCAGTAAATCTTATTTTTCATTGTCTACGTGTTTACTGAACACAAGGCCCCGAGCCGCCCCGAGCACATGCTGCTTTGTTCAAATGTTGCTCGTTGTGTACAGACCCCTCCCCTACCCCGCCAATCTTATCTTTCCCCTTCCATTTGTTACATCACTGGCGTAGTAAATTAGCAGAATAAGATGATAACGGTGCCAAGTGAGAAGGGATTTGTAGACTGACCAGACAATTCATTCAGAGACGTCAGGATACTCTTGCGGGCGTTGGCTACTTTTTCATAAAACAATCTGTGCATGGGTTATTTCATGATTTGTTAATGCCATATTATTATGTGTATGTCCAACACGGTGTAAAGGCGTATATGACAGGGAGCCAATTAACTCCATACACATTGTTTTTTCAGGGGGCTCCCAAGATAATCTCCCTGCCAGTAGATAGAAAGTTGCTGTCTGATCCTATGCTGATCGTGTAAGATACTCCTGAAATTGTCGGTTCGCTGGTTTGACCAAGTTTGGAAAGGTCGAATTTTTGTCACCCGTGTATGTTGTTTCCGTGGTGTAATAAGTACCAGAAATTACAGTGTTAGATTACGATGATAATACGGCGGACACAGAGTTGAAATACATCATCTCTATTGATACTGAGTGGTGATCTTAGCCAAGCGCGACCCACAGCCGGCAGAGAGAGATGCGTAAATTATTTACAGGTTCCAGCGGTCGGTTTCTTCCTTATGCAAACGTCGGGGAACTCACTTTTTGTAAAATAGGTGGTTGTCATTGGCAAACTAGAGAAAGTTCTTCTGCTTATTGTCTGGGCGATTTTGATTAAAGATTTCTAAAATTTTAACCTCGTTTCATCGTTTATAGTGGCATCTTTAAATCTTTCTGAACCACCAGAAGCGAAAATTGGGCGCATCTGACTGACTCGTCCCTTTGGCCACATGTGGCAATATTAGGGTGTTCTGCTAATGATAACCTTAAGATTTTAATGTATGTGGGCTGTTCGTTAGGATTTAACTTAATGTGGTATTATTTCAGACATTGTGTGGATTTTTTGCAGTCATTTTGAAACGTAATTATTACTTGTTATTCTCTTGACTTGATGCCAGTGTGGGACCTCCGATCGTAGATCTCCGACCTCATCGATCTTGTCGTTTTCAGAATGTTCGCTCTGCTGGGTTTTCATGTCATAAATACATGTGTGAAAAATTCTTCTTATTTTTGTTCCTCCTAAGTGATTACTCTTTAAGAGGAGAATTCTTAAAAGGTTTTGTTTGTTCAGGTCTTTATTTAAGGAGGTTTGCTGCCATTGGCATAAACACCTTACTTTTCTTGTTTTTGTTTCTGTTTATTGTTTTTTGTGGTATGGAATAATTTTTTAGAATTTTCCCCGGGCAGCGGCCTTGTTCGGTCTGCTCTTCTCGATTTTTAACTGCCAAGGTATCTTTAACGTACGCAACATGCACACGTGCCCTCCAAGTTTTTCGTCCCTTTCCAAGAAGACTAAGGGCTCGATCACCATGGGATAGAATTTTTTTCCAACGAAAGAAATTTCAACATGCCTGCACCGACCGGGGATCGAACCTGGTACCTTCGGCATACTTCTTAAAACCATTCTTAAAAGGTTCTGATGAGGCCCAGTATATAAATTGCATGCACAATTAACTTTTACAACGCCATCTTTGAAACGGAAATGTCAAGGATTTCAACTTTGGGCATTCCGAGAATGACAATAGTTCAGCATTGTATTGATGAAGCCATCGGTATTTCTTTACTGTTAACAGTTCCATAAAATATTCGGCTTGCAGAAAACGTTGAACACACCAGCTCGCGACATGTTTTACATTAAAGGAAGAACATTTAGCTGAATAGCTAATGCATTAACAACGCGTTTTATGGTCTTTGACAGGACTTTATGAAAATGAGGTCAGTTTCGGTGGAGAAGGAGATCTTCACAAGCAGTTCGATTCTTGTTCGAAAAACAGGGGTCACGAGGCATTTATACCTGCATGGAAGTTCAGTGCAAAGCATCTACCTCTAAAACACAGACACGACACAGATTTTGTCCAACTGATTCTCGCCCTGATAAGCATCACGGTACGCCTCACTGTGAAATATGTCAGCACAAAACGGCCTGAAATATTTCCAGGAACAAATGCTTCTTATCCTTTTACAAATCAGAAGGGCACTACATGCATGAGGTTTGGAACTGGTTCAGTGTTTAAGGTTTTCAAGTTCTCAGGTAGAGACTGCCCTTGTTTCACATGCCGACAATCGGGAAGGCCAGTGCAAACATGGGGACGAATCAAGCTATTGACAGCAGCTCACTTGATTTATGACAGCGATGAAGGAAAATATACAAGCTGCCATTTTGACTTTGACAACAGTTCGACATCACTGGATAGGTGTCCCTCACTCATGGGAACATGCTACGTGGACAGAGATGTGGAAATGGACTGGAGCAGCCCCGTTTTTGTAACCCATGATGCGAATCTTTTAGACGAATCAGAGAGAAGACTGGAGCATTACCATGCTTTATGTAGAAACCTGCGTAATAAATATAAGCCGGAGGCGACGAAACCTCCCAAAGGAGTCAAGGAAAGACGCCGTCAAATTTGCCGCTGGGGGCTAAAGCATTGGCAAGACAGAAAAAATTATCTTGAAATGGATGAAGATTATAAAGATCAGTTGGCGTACTTTTGTGAAATGTGTGAGATTTGGGAGAAACGACTTGAAGCGGCAGAGAAAGAAGAGACAGACGTTGGCCTGGATTTCGAAGATGACGCACCCTCAGCGGATCCGCCTGTTTTATATGATGCCAATTATCCCTTGACCATAATTGTATCGCACCCACACGGATGCAGTAAAATGGTAGCGATTGGGGAAGCCACGCAAAGATGGGAAGAAAAAGTGGGAAGTGGTGCAGATGTCAGTTATTACACATACACCACGCCGACTTGTACTGGGTCAAGTGGAGCTCCAGTATTTGTCCTCGGGAGGTGGTGGAGGCTGCCGTGTGACCATCCTCACAGTAGAGCAGTCCAGGATGGGCGGGATCCGCACATTCAGCACCAACAAATCAACCGATGTGGAGCTGGGCGTGACTGCTCAGTTCTGGTTTGATCAGCCATGAAGATTTGACCCTTACCTCATATCTCTTTTTTTTGTGTGTGTGTGTGTTTTTTTTAACATCTTCTCTTTTCTGAATGAGATAATGAAACCACACTTTTTAAAAAAATAATGATTATTGTTAATTGGAAGAACGGCTATTTGTTAGGCAGTTTTACAGTATCCCATTGTATGAAATAATTAAATGATTTCTGCTGTATTCTTTTGCCCTATTTAAGACTGGCTTTTGAGGGGCAAAAGGTTAAAAATTTCGTTAAAACAAAAAAATATTAGTTTGACTTCTTACTAAACCTTGTAGAGAAGCTTGGACGTTTTGACTACTTAACAAACATTGTAGAGAAGCTTAGACGTTATACTATACTTATGTTTCTCCCCACCACAGTCTAGCTATAATTGTTGTTCATGATATAGTGGTATTTCAGTAAACACTCCCCACGTTCTGCATTGTCCAATGAATGAATACTCCCTTGTAAATATTTCAAATTACAGATGATATGCTGGCTGCATGAATGCATGAAAATGACACACTTGTGGATTTAAACAGGGCCTCGCACACTGATCTTACTCGTTCGGCATGGGGCGAACTTATGGTAGCTCTCCGTTCTAGTTGTCGGAAGGGCAAGCTTCCGATGAAATTTACCAGTGACAATGCTAATTTAGGCTACAACACAGACTAGTAATTTATTAGTCTGTGGACTACAATAAATTATCACAACTCGTTCAAATAGGAATAACTTCTGTGATATTAGAATTCCTATAGAATCCTGGCTTCAGAGCTTAATTGGATTCGTAGTGTCCGAACCACCAGTTCATGTATATTTTGGTTTATCTTTTTTTTTTTCATTTGCATTGAAAATTTTATTTGGAATTTATTATTACGTGGTTTTGACATGCTATTTTTAAACGACTTTTACAATATCAGCATTCCTCGAAACAGGGCTCACGTTTATGATCCTACAGTTTGCAGAATCTCAGTTTTAATACTTATACACATTTGGGTTTGTACACTTCGATCCTCGGGTACATCTGTATTTCGTTTTTATCTTTATTCTGTTTTGACATTGTGTTAACTTTATGTATAATTGATTTATTAATGATCATTGATAGTATTATTCGAAATTTATGATTATTAAAAATTATAATGACACCTTTCATCTTTCACCTGGGCCATTGGTCCCCAACCTTTTTATCGCCGCGGACCGGTCAACATTTGATAATTTTGCCGCGGCCCGCTGAGGGGGGGGGGGGGGAGGGGGCGTTGATTGTTTACATTTTAGATTGTTTTGATTTAATAATTTTGATTTAATTGTATTTAAACATGCCTTCAAAATAAAATACACTTACACCAAATAACAAATATAAAGTGATTTAACATTTTAACTCACTAGAAGGCTAAATCAATGAGAACCCTGAGCTTGTTTCTCTGCAATGAGACGGTTCCATCTGGGGGGGGGGGGGGGAGGGGGGGGTTTACTCCGTTGTTTTGTTTTCCGTTGTTTTGTTTTTGTTGCTGTCACTGTAGAAAACCCCGCTTCACACAGATAGGATGTTGGAAATGGCAATAGGCAGGGTCTTAAGTGCTGTGGTGGCGATGTCAGAGTATTCCGCCATAACGTTAATCCAGAACACCGGCAGAGTTGTTGTTTCGAACGTAGTTTTAAGGCCGCCGTCATTTGCAATCTCCAGCAGTTGATCTTCTCCTTGCACAGACATTCTAGATTTGCCTGGTTTGTCGCGGATCCATTCCTTACCAGTTCGTGGGTCTTTTGTGGTTGGGAAGTAGAGCTCGAACTCTTTTAAAAGCAAAGAAAGGTGATCGCGCACCAACTGGGAGAATGAAGGCGAAGGCTCAGTCTTGCCAAAAATCCCCGCTAATGTTTGAAACGTGTCCAAAATGCCTCTGTTCACGCGCCATCCCCACAACTCCAGTTTGGCTTTAAATGCAGCCCCTTTGCCTACTTGAGAACAGTTGTCTTTTTCCCCTGAAGGGACAGATTGAGTTCATTGAGCAGGCTGAATATGTCACACAGTTAAGCCAGTTTTGTAGTAGATAAAATGGAAATAATTAAATGTTTCTTGTACGGCCCGGTACCAATTGATCCACGGACCGGTACCGGTCCGCGGCCCGGGGGTTGGGGACCACTGACCTAGGCAATGTCCATCCACTGCAGGATGTAGCTCTCCAACAATGACTTCCATTCCTTTCTGTCTGATGTCTTCCTCATTCATTTTGTTCCCCCTCTCTTTTCCTTGTATATATTATCCTGCCGTAACATTAAAATTTCTTTTATTAGAACACTGTGACATATTACATGTATTATTGCTTGACATTTGTGGGGGAAAAAAGCAACTGATTCCGTCATATTTTTAAAGGGACTTTTCCTATTTAGGTGAAGAACTCCACAAAATTCTTTCGGCAGACTTTTGATTTTACGAATTTACTAAACCCACATCATACTTAAATGGGTTTGTAGACTCCGAACCACGTCTGTACAGTTTCGTTGATTTTAAACAAAAAACAAAAAAAAAAGAAGTATATGACAATAATAATCTTTTAGTTTTAAATTTGAAGGGGTTAGAAGGGGCCCAAGTGCCATTTACACACCTCAGTTTGAGGTGAGGTTTAGAGTTAGAAGTGATCTAAATGCATTGGCACTCAGACCTCTTCTCATTCTAACCCCTTCAATCCAGAGAAGCATAAAGGTTTGAGAGGTCATCTGTTTCCTTCTTATGATTTATCATTGTTATATTTTGTAATATGAAATTATTGTGTGATCAGACTGGTTATTTTTCGTGATTCCTGGTTGTTTTATTTAGTAATATGAAATTATTGTGAGACCAGTTGGTTCCTTTTCATGATTACTGGTTGTTTTATTTAGTAATATGAAATTATTGTGACCAGACTGGTTACTTTTCGTGATTCCTGGTTGTTTTATACTTAGTAATATGAAATTATTGTGAGACCAGCTGGTTCCTTTTTATGATTTGTCATTGTCATACATGTACTTTGTTACTGGTCACAATAGGCTCCACCACCACATGTTCACCAAGTTCAAAATAGGAACATCTGCCATATGCGAGTGCAGCCAGTCTCCTCAAAACACGGAGCATATATTGCAGAACTGCACACTCCTCTCAGCACTGCGAGAAACATATTGGCCCCAACCCACCGACCTGAATATCAAACTCTATGGTGCTCTGCCAGAACTGCAGAAAACCGTAGATTTTATTAAAAGAACAAATCTGCAGATTTAGATTGGTGAACGAAAGAAGAAGAAGAAGAAGTTACGAAATTATATTACATATATTAGACTAGATGGTTCATTTTCATGATTTATCATTGTTATCATACTTGTGACATGAAATATTATAATGACTATTTTTCTGGTGTAATAAAATGACGGTAGAAGGAAGGCAAGATTCTGGGTTATGCTAGTTAAGTTTAAATTCTGATTTAATCCTTGTATGTAAACGCAAACCCGTACTGTTTTGTTGTCGTTGTTGTTTCCAGATTTTAATAGGATTTTTACACTTTGTCCACATTATAAGCTCAGAACCCATCATATCAAAGCACCTTTCCACTGCTTTGAATTATTATGCAAAGGTTATGCCTAGGCAAGGCTAAATCTTTTTAAAATTTGTTATGGCTGCAGAGTTAGAATACACTTGATATTATTACAGTGAGCAGGCAATCAAAGCAACCCAAAATTTCTCGGCTCGGGCTTTATGATCACATAGTAAAAGACAATTTAACATGGGAAAGGCCACCCACCCTTCCAGAAAAAAGACCCCGACCAATAATCAAACAAATCACTGTATTCTCCAGTCATACATCACAGAACCTGATCTGCCTACTTAGAATAATGTTTATTGCAAGTACATCCAAAAATTAAACTGACAACAAGTACTGCAGTACATATAACATCCATAGTGATAACTGTAATGATAATAATAGTAAATTGCAACGTCTAAATACATAGTGTATAGTAGATTAACACAATAAAAGCTGATACAATGTCTTCATTTGAAATATTCAAAAAAGCGAACAACCACAATTTTCTTACAATGATTCATGAGTAGTCCGAAGCAAACACACTACCCATTGTAATGCACACTGATTAAGCTACCTCTAGAAATGGCTTTGTAAAAAGGGAGGCCTTTCAAGAAAGAGTGAACAATTTTTTCTTTATTCCTGGTATAAATGTTGGTGAATGTGAGGTGTCGAGAACACAATAAATAATGTTTTCCTCGTTCCTTTAAATATAAATGTTGGTAAAAGGTACATGTGTTTGGAACAGAATGGATAACATTTTTCTGCCCCATTCCCGCAGCCAGACACTAGTGAACAAGGTGCTTCAGAAGGAAATCAATAACAGATATTTTCTATATTCTCTCTATCAGACATTGGTGAAAGCAAGGTATAGAACTGAATTTATAACAAAGTTTTCCTTAATACCTCTATCAGATACTAGTGAAAGAAAGGTGTTTTAGAACAAAACGAATAAGATTTTTCTTCCCTCATTCTCTCTATCAGAAAGTGGAGAAAGCAAGGTGCATGTTATTAAAGAACTGAATTCAAAACAAATTGTTTCTTATTCCCTCTATTCATAAATGGGGAAAAAAGCTTCTTTAAAGCTGAACTCTTAACCATAACACATTTTTTCTAATTCCATTTATCAGATAACAGTACATGTACAAGCAAAGTGTTTTAAAACTGAATTTACAACAAATTTTCCCTCTCACTCACTGCTTGATGTCTTACTTTGTAATCAATGTGCTCTGAGACTGTTTAAATCTTCTACATAAAAGCGAAGCAAATACTGGAACATTTCACCTTCAGGTCAGATCTAATGATGATCAAAAACTATGCATGGCATACATTGTGATGTCTAATCACCACCACGCTCCTACAGAGCAATTTATGAGGACACCCTCTTTAAACGTAATCGTGTCTGTCAGACCCCATAACGTACAAATAAGGATATAACAATAAAATGCTCTATAAGAGTGTAGTGCATCTGAGAGCCCAGAACATGTACGACACTAAGGGACCGTTCACATATTATGTCATCACATAAGGGGGGGGGGGGGAGTCTCTTGAATGATGACATGGGGGAGGGGGGTGTTGAGTCCAAAGATGATGTCATCAATGTGGTTTGGTAAAATTGAAAAAGAAGAACAAATATAATTATAGATCAAATTCATATTTTTATTATAATACCTGCCAATAAAA
Source organism: Onchidella celtica (assembly GCA_963931925.1). Classification (NCBI taxonomy): domain Eukaryota; kingdom Metazoa; phylum Mollusca; class Gastropoda; order Systellommatophora; family Onchidiidae; genus Onchidella; species Onchidella celtica. The sequence goes on from OZ007569.1 coordinate 45,333,812, forward strand.
TAACTAATTCATTAATTAATCAACCAATACCTTGAATGATTACTATTACTACTCAATATAGGTAGTGGAAAGATCTTGTCAGTTTGCTAACAGTAACAGGCAGCTTCTCTGTATGCTCTTTGTATGGTATTAGATGGTTGAATCAGCCTGTCAGGGATACCTTGTAAAGCGCTTAGAGCATTAGTGGATATTAAGCGCTATATAAAAGCTCTTATTGATTTAATTTTACTTATAATCTGTTAGTTTGAATCAAAATAAATAGCAAACAGCATTATACAGGTATTTTTAGTCCTTACTTGTCAAGTTTTGATTACATCATTAAACAGGGGGGGGGGGGGGTGGTGTATAGCCATTTGATGATATGTGATGATAAGGCCAGGGGGAAGGAGGGGGGGTCAAAATTAGTCAATTTTTCATGACATAATATGTGAACAGTCTCTAAGGATATGACAATAAAATCCCCTTTCAAAGTATAGTGTCTTTGAGACCCCAGTTCTTAGGGGAAGGAAAAATAAAATGCATTATGAGTTGGTAAGAACACACAGGCATATTCTAAAAAATTTAAAACCATGAGAAAACGGCTAATGACGTCCATGAAGAATACTTTGAATTTCGAGAAAAACTTTCCACAAATAATTACAAGCGTTTTTAACTGCTTATGTGTCCATTAGGCCCATGACACTCGGTGAATGTTAATATTCATTGTAAAAAATTTAAATGTACAGGCTTGATCAAACCATGAATTTCATTTAATCAGTGGCAATTCAAACTCTACAAATCAATTTAGTGCTGAGTTCAAGGTACTTGGACATATCTAAAAAGTGTGACTGTCAGTATCATTAGTAAGTACAAAGAAAAATAGACATTAAAATTCTTAAGAGAGCAAGACTGCCAGTAGCAAGGGATCCTCAGTAGATTAGAACTCCTGCTGAACAAGTGATTTTGTGTGCAGAGATTACTAATATTATTATTAACTAACATTTGTTAAAAAAAAAATTAACTACAATGACTCTTCATTAAAAAATCTATTCAACTACAGTTTAAAGTGCATTAATATAATACTCCACCCATGCAATCAATGTAGATTTAAATATCCAGATAAGACAATAAGAGTATTGACTGATTCTGCTATAAATATGCAGGGAAGCGATCTCTATCCTTGTATAACAATAACAGTATTAAGACATAGTACTGACTGCCAGACACCCATACCAATCCAAGGCATTCACTGTAAAAGATTACTGTTGCAGTTTGTATCCTTCTAACATGCAGGTCCACCAGCTTTCTCATAGGATACATGGATAAAACCAGCAACCAGTAGTAAGATGAGGCACACTACAAGCCAAAGTTGAAAACCACATGACAACTGCGAGTACAAGAGTGGTGTACTGTCCGTATAATGTATCCTCATAATACCAAAGACTTTAAATAATAGTGGGTAAACTTGATAGTCTTTTTGTCAGCAGACCAGCTTTTTCTGAAATCATTACGCTCTTGCTGAATTCAAAGAGTCTGAGAAAATTATAACTGTTTACTTTTCCAGTTCCAATTTCAATCACATTCAGATACATGTATCTTGTCTGAGCATTTTTTTTTTTGCTGCAATGCAGAAAAATATGTTATTCTAATTTGCCTTTATTTTTCTTTCTGCCTTAATTACTGACAGATATGAGTGAAATGCTGAAGACCCAAGCTTAAAATGAAGCTTTTTTCAATCCTGGTCAAAAACTGGACAGCAGATGAGGAAATGGCTTGTTACAAATAACAAAAAAAACAACAGAGTTTAGTGACACACACAGCACAGACAAGACATATGGGCAAGAGCATTAAGGTCACCATCACCACAGCTGACATCACACATGACAGAAGCCTTTAATGTAATCACCTGTTCATAAAACCTGGTAATATAATTAATGTATGACCAAATCATCACTGTGTTAACACAATGGCATAAGCCACACTTAGGCCAAAATTGCATTCACCTTTCATGCTTTTCTGGATGTCAACTGTCATACGAACAAAACATGAATGCAGCAATCCATGCCCACAGTAATGCAATATTAAATGACACCAAGAAAATTAATATTTCACATTAAAAAAAGAGTTTTATTCCTTTCCCTCAAAACTATGAAAAATGATAGAGTCTAAGCCAATATATTTATTAGTCCAGTGATGAATATGTTATCTGAATTTGGAATACAAATTCCACGAAATCTGGGTTAGACATTAGTATTGATTTTTTCTATAACGTTTTCAGTGCTTCATCCTGAATATCTATCTAGAGCAACAATGTGGCGGAAAAAAAAAATAAAAGAAAGAAATTTCTCTAAGTTTGTGAGACAGAATAAATTACAACTTTATAAAATCACACATGCAGGATTACATGAATTTGGCATGCACAGTTAGGGAGCACTCACAGCCGTAACATAGATATGACATCTACAGAGTAGGAAACAAAGACACTTGATTGAGTTGATGGCAGGAAAAACCAACAAAATATGACAAGCACAGTAAAGGCAGCTGGGTTGTCACAGCAATTTCTTAGCAAATAGTCCAGTTGAATTTCAGTGTTCAAAGCCATAATAATGAAGTACAGCATTCAAAATAATTTACTGTAACATTAAAGTATCACTTGGAATTCAGAGTTACAACTTTTTACATGATCAAAAATAGCTATTTGAATGTTGGCAAATCTTGAAAAAGCCAGAAGTTCATTCTACCACCTCCTTGTCTGAGATGTTAATTTTCCCGCCTTTATAAGTTAGGATAAGTTTTGGCAAAATGGTGAATGTCAGTTGATTAAGCTTTTGATCAATATAGGCGAACATGTCAGACTGGTTCTGATACAACCCAGCCTTGGAATATGAACACTGAATGAAATACAGGTAAGTAGTATTTGGGAAGACAAAACAAAAAAGATGGCAGAATGCATGTGATTTCTTACTAGTGCTGTTTTGGTAATGAAAACAAACAAGCGACCATCAATGCCGTGATCAAAATGAACAATTATTAGATGGCGAATTTAAAAGGGTAGTCCTATACTATACCTAAGACCATCCGAATTCTGAAATAGCAGTAACAATAAGCGAATACTCTGTGAGACGCGTTGAAAGAGCGCAAATGTTAAGTCAAACTATGGACTTTTGCTCAATATCTCAAGTTTAGCTTTTTGTGACTTCAGCATGATATAGAATTAAACCCTTCAACTAGATAATGATGAGACAGTTGGAATCATATTGTTTGCAGAATATTTTCATATCAAATACCAGCTAAATTTAGCCTCACCTCAGCGACTGTGAATCAAAATGTTAATTAATACTGTCTTTTCACATAGAATGAATAGTGTTAACATGTCAATTTTGATGTGACGTTTCCCGGTAACTGGGTGGAAACGCTATTGGAAAAGCTCAATTGTTCTCCTGTGAACTAAGTCGAAGAAAATTACATTTACTTTGATATAAAAGTAAAGTACTGTATAATGTTTTCATTTTGTTGTCTTGTTTGCTTAATTCCTTCATCTAAAGTTGGGAAACTGAACAGACAATTAAAACTGTTTTGGTTGTGCATACCAACTAAAATATCATCCAGCGTGGATGATTCAATTATTCATCCAGCATTTATCACATCAGGAATCCAAAACAAACTGCACGATATTCACTGCCACAGTGGTAGTTCTTGGAACTGAATATGAAGCAATACATGTAAATAGTTCAGGCGCACAATCCAACCAGAGTACTGAGAAACAACATGAAATTCTATTCATGTAATGAGCATTTTATACTGTCAGTAAATACTTTAGTCTCTGCTACCTATGATTAACCCCTTCACTGAGCCACTTATAATAATGACAGAATCAGGAATAGGAGTTTTTCATAGGTATCTAAATTTCATATTAACTGTATAGATAAAAGTTAAAAGTTTGTTTATGTTTGTGGTTTCCTCGTTCAGCTCGGATTAAAAAAAAAACGAACCAAAATATTAACACGTCCCACCTTGAGAACCATTGATTTAATCCAGGGGTGCTCAACCTTTATTGACATAGGATCTACTTTTACATTTCCCAGCATTTGGAGATCTACTAGTCTGGCACCCATAATGGCGGTTTCAGTGTTGCCAAGTAAACTTTTGCCGTCTTGCCACATGTTTTATTTTCAATCCGCCACATTCACAAGGACAAAAGAAGAAAAAACTAACACAAACCCGCCACATCCAAGAAAAACGACCCGCCAAAATACAAAGATAAATAAAATAAATATATATATACCTCGCGTGTGTGTCCTACATTCATATTGCGGTCGACTGCCAAGCACTTGAAGATCGACCGGTAGATCGCGATCGACTGTTTGAGCACCCCTGATATAATCGAACGACGCCTAATCGCCAGCACTGACAAATAAAATTTCCCGTCGTACTTTTTTTTTTTACTTGTCGGCGTAGGTTTTGTGTTGCCAGTGATCTGCCCTGTTTGACCCCTTGCCTTCAACCAGACAGTCTATACTCTCTGCTTCAACTTGTTCTGTCCCCCCCCCCCTCCCCGCTTCTCCCCGCCCCTTTCGCACGTGTTGGTAATGACGCATCATTGAAATTTCATTGACTAAATGGATAATTTTTTTCCCCTCCAGCATTTTTTTATTTTTTTTGTGGTGGTAGGGGGAGGAGGCGAGAGAATGAAATATTTTGCATATATGCTCACTACTAAGCGATATTTTGCAAACATTAAACACAACGCATCATGCACACACCGTGTCTGTGCAACTTTCAATATCTCCTCCACCCTCACCCCCCCCCCCTCCTTTTTTTTTTTTGCCTACTTAAATGGTGGGGATGAACTGAGGTCGAGTGGTAGTGATGCGAAAAAGAGCGAGGTTGGCAGGCTGAGCAATGAATATTATTGTGAGTGTTGGCCTAAAAAAAAAAATTGGGAGGTGCCCCCCCCCTCCCCCCCCCCTCCTTCCAGTTTGTTTTGAAATACCAGGTTCGTTCTTTCACATTTTTTTCCTCACATGGCATGTCAGTGTGATGGGAAAAAGTAATACCCATTTAAAACAAATTGATTTAGAATGCTATGCAGCTTTGGTGGACATTAATACAGCGAGGGCACCTTTATTTATAACATCCTGTTTCGTAATGGAACAATTTTGGCGCGAACTCTAGCGTCTGTCATGACCCAGAGCTTACTGGGGTTTCCCTTTCAGTTTTGGGTATTCCCGACGAAAAAAACAAAACAGACTTGTTTACATTGATCAGTTTCTGCTCCGACTTCCTTGTCTGCTGCCGTGTTCTTATCTGCTCTATTTGTCTTTTGTATTGGCGCTTCAGTCCTGGTATTAACAGACTTTACCTGGTGAAAGCCAGATCAGAAGTGACAGTAAATAACACCACGTAAGTTGCATGAATAATGTTTAAAACTTGTTCATGTATAGATGTTGTTTTACGAAAATTGTGAAGGAACACGAAGTCAGACTCTGCCTTCGTGAGAAAAAGCCTGCATAAGAATTCAAGAAAGGGCTGAATTGGACAGAAAAAGACGGACGTATTTTTAATTTAAATTTAATTCTTACTGAATTTCAAGGGACCTTGAAAAGTATTAACTTATTTCTTGGACAGTGGGGTCTCCAGGTTATGGTCGTCCAAAGAGAAGGATTACATTTGTGGATTGGCCTTTCTTATTATGTGTATATATGTTTGTGTAGGTGTGTTTTCAATTTTTCTTACTGCATTATTTTATCTGTGCCCAATTTCCTAACTTTCCTAAAGGCGTCCAGCTTTTCAAGGTATGCATGTAATAATAATTTTGTAAAATGCTATGCTCATATTTCGGTAAAACATTCCTCTACACTGCTTCATTTTTGTTTCTTTTATAAAAGTTTCTGGAGTATGTGTCACTATTGGCAAGGTAGAAGAAGTGACTAGTTGCTATAATCTTCTCTTATTCAAGGACGTTAAAAAATTATGATGTGCTGGACTTTCCAGGACTAGTCTATTGATTTCGTGTTTCATTTTCTTCATCTCCGTTCATCACGTTATGAACATAACATGGTATGTTTGAGAGAAAGAGATTGTGAGTGAAAATCGCATAATTAATTGGGATTACATCATCACACATTTTATAATTAGGCTACTCATACGAGAATGTGTCCCATTTTGGCGGGAAAACAAATCGTAAATAATTAATTTTAAAGACTGCCCCCCCCTCCTCCCAATCCTTCTTATGTGGACCCCTGCCCCACCAGCATCCCTACGTCTATTCAACATAAATTTGTATAGGATTTCCGTGCGATAACCTTATGGACGAACTCGTCAAATCATACCGACCCCAGTGCGATGTCGTATCCAGCGAATCTACATAGGAATAAAGCCATTCCTATGAGCAAACTTGACCTTCAATCCTACGCATCGGATCTGTATAGGCTTGCTGGCTGAGTACGTTTTTCGTGCACTGGGAGCAAGCCCCACCCTTCCGAGCATACCTACTTTTAGCTGGGCCCTTAATAAGTTTACTTTGTCAGGCTTGGGTACCCCCAGAGAATCCGAGAAGCCGTTCACGATGCTCTCCCCTCCTTTCCAAAACTTGCTATATTTCATTATTTACGTCCCCTATGCAATCATGACACCCATTCCTTCTTTTCATCTTTAATCACCCCCGACATCACTCCCCGCAGTGCAGTGATTGTCGTAGCAACATGGTAACAGTAGTCGTAACATATTAAAGACATTTTGCACTCATTAATCACATTTTTTTAAAAAGTACTATAAACTCTCTTCATTTCCAATCCATATTATTAGTAAGGGCATCTACTATATTTAGATCGATTTGCCAACACGACATCGGGAAAACCCGTACTATTCTCATTGCTCCGCCAACGTGACCCAATCTCTCTCTATTAATGATTAGCCTACTAAACAAACGAAATGAAGACAGTACATGCGATTGTGGGGAACAAAGAAACTGGGATGAATTCAGCTTTGTCCTTGAAACCTTGACTGGAGAGAAGGGGTTATTAGACCTAAAATATGCTGGCAAAGTGAAATGAAAGTTTAAAACACTAAAGAATGATCATTCTCGTACTCATCACTATCATCATCATCATCATAATTGCATAAGGAATTGTTAGTTATTTCTCTGTCTCTCTCTGTCTCTCTCTCTCTCTCTCTCTGCCTGTCTGTCTCTCTCTCTGTGTCTCTGGGTCTCTGTCTCTGTCTCTCTCTCTCTATTTACATGCGCGTATTCGGTTTCACGCTTGTCATCTTTTGTGACGGAAGGAGAAATGCAAATTAGCCTATTAACAGCAAAGCTAAGATTCAATTAGTTACAGATTTAGATTTGGTTCGGTGCATATAAACAAAAAGATGACATGGATCACCAGAGTTATGAATGATAGGTCTCTGGTAGCTACCACAGACAAAGTAGAACAATTAAATGGGCAGCTGCTGCCCCAAACGAAAATTCTCAACAGAAATATAGATCTACACATCTATATAAAAAAAACAGCAAGGAAAAAAAATTCGCTGCTGCGAGGGAGAAATGCCCAGACCTGAAAAAATTACACGTGAAAGATAGTTCTTTTTGCTACAATGTCTACTCCTTTGACATGAAAGCGAAGTATCGTAATTTTGTAATAAATGAAAATAGGCGTAAAAATATCGAATAATGCTTTCTCCGCAACAACGATGGCCTCCCTCCTGCCTTTGTCTTGTTTCGTCTTTAAACTTCCGGTTGCGTTAGCAAGTTTGAAGGCAAGAAAATCAAACATGAATTTGATCCCGAACATTTCTCTCCATTATCGGTAACTCTCAAAGCTCACTTAATTTCCACCACAGAATTTCTGAGAGTTGCCCATTGTAGGGATTTAGGTCGAATTCCAGTGTCTTCGGGAAGACGGCCAGTGAATTCTTTAGAACTTAATTATAATAGCTGCTGGTGTCCATATTCTATTTGAGAACGTTCAGGTGTCAGGTGTGTGAATATGTTAGAAAAGCATTAATGTGTGAACAGTAGTTATTGTTTTTCATTGTGACCTGTTCTCTCAGAATGAACTACATAATCAAATCGTTGCAGATGATATGCTCTCAATGAACAAGCAAGACGGGAAGGTGAAGGCGATGGACAGAAGACAGAAAGTTCCCAGTGCCTTGAACAATCTGAGTAAGTTGAGTTTTTTTTACTTATTATTTTCGTTTCAAAACATTTCACATAGGCAGCAACAGATCTGGTTCATCATCATCATCAACAACAGCAGCAACAACAACAAAAATTGGGATATGTATTGACAGCCCTGCTGCTGGCAGCTATGATAATAATGATAGTGTTTACTATTATACTTGTCATCATGTCATCAGTATCTTTATATTATAAAATTGCACCTAGGTACTTCTTCAAAAAAAAAAAAAAAACACGAAAATGTCCTACAGAAGGGGGAAACAATTTTGTCTGTCTGTCTGTCTGTCTGTCACAGAATTTGTTAAAATTTTGATCAATTACTGAAACTTTTACAGATGCAGACATTTTACCGTGTCAGTCAGATAGTTTAGCCCGGGCTAATGAAGTGAAAAAAGATCAAGGTAAAGTACAGTTTGTGGTCTGTTATCTATCTATCTGTTGATATGTCTGTGGCTTATCATTCATTTGTGACCGATTGCCTCTTTCGTGACCTTGTGTTTCTGTACTTATTATCTGTTTCTGTCTTTCTTTCTTCCACTTTGATCTGCCTCATTTATCTGCATTATTAATTAAAGGGAAACTTTAAGATATTGCAGCGCGCATTTCTCTGCTCATCAGATAATAGCAAGTATGTAACCTTCCAAATTTACGCTACGGCATAAATTCTTGAGAAACAGTAAAGACTCCATTTAAAATTTCTGTTATCTTCCATTCGTGACTGACACAGGCTGCAATCACACGGCAAGTTAAATGTTCAGTAAACTTTATTTTTCATTGTGTGCGTGTTTACTGAACACATGGCCCCAGGCACACCCTGCTTCAAATGTCGCCCGCTGTGTACAGCCCTCTCCCATTTGTTTCATCACTAGGGTAGTACATAAGCAGAATAGGATGATAACGGTGCTAAGTGAATTGGGGTTTGTAGGCTGACCAGATAATTCATTCAGAAACGTCAGGATACTCTTGCGGAGGTTGGCTACTTTTTCATAAAACAATCGGGAGGACTTCTTAATGCCATATGTGTATAATTTTTATCCAATACAGTGTAAAGGCTTATATGATAGGGAGCCGATTAACTCCGCACACATTATTTTTTCAGGGGGCTACCAAGATAATCTCCCTGACTGAATGTAGAAAGTTGCTATCTGATCCTAAGCTGGTCGTATAGGATACTCCTGAAATTGTCGGTTCGCTGGTTTGACCAAGTTTGGAAATGTCGTATTTTTGTCGTCCGCGTTTGTTGTTTCCGTGGTGTGATAAATACCAGAGCTCGCAGTGTTAAATTACTATGATAATACGGCAGACACAGAGCTGAAATCCACCATCTTAATAGATACAGCGTGGTGATCTTAGCCAAGCGCGGCCCACAGCCTGCACAGAACTGAGCATGACAATAGTTCAGAATCGTATTGATGAAGCCAATCAGTATTTCTTTACCATTAACAGTTCTATAAAATTTTTGGCTTGCACTTGCAGAAAGCGTTGAACGTGCCAGCTCGCGACATGTTTTACATGTTTGACAAGGAGGAACATTATTTTAGCATAGTAGCTAACGCACTAACAACGGTTTTATGGTCTTTGACAGGACTTTATGAAAATGAGGTCAGTTTAGGTGGAGAAGCAGATCTTCACAAGCAGTTCGATTCTTGTTCAAAAAACAAGGGGCACGAGGCCTTTATACCTGCATGGAAGTTCAATGCAAAACATCTGCCTCTAAAATACAGAAACGACACCGATCTTGTCCAACTGATTCTCGCCCTGATAAGCATGACGGTACGCCTCACTGTGAAATATGTCAGCACAAAACGGCCTGAGGTAGTTCCAGGTACAAATGTTTCGTATCCTTTTACTAACCGGAAGGGTAGTACATGCATGAGGTTTGGAACTGGTTCAGTGTTTAAGGTTTTCAGGTTCTCAGGTAGAGACTGCCCTTGTTTCACATGCCAACAGTCGGGAAGGCCAAAGCAGAAATGGGGAAGAATTATGCTATTGACAGCAGCTCACTTGATATATGACAATGATGAAGGAAAACATGCAAGCTGCCATTTTGACTTTGACAGCAATTCGATATCCCTGGACAAGTGCCCGTCACTCAGTGGAGCAATTGACGTGGATGGAGATGTCAAAATGGACTGGAGCAGCCCCGTTTTTGTAACCCATGATGTGAGCCTTTTAGACGAATCAGAGAGAAGACTGGAGCAATACCATGGTTTATGTAGAAAGTTGCGTGATAAATATATGCCGGAGGTGGCGAAACCTAGCAAAGGAGTCAAGGAAAAACGCTGTCAAATTTGCCGTGGGGGGCTAAAGCATTGGCAAGTCAGAAAGAATAATCTTGAAATGGATGAAGATTATGAAGATCGGTTGGCTTTCTTTTGTGAAATGTGTGAAATTTGGACGAAACGAATTGAAGCGGCAGAGAACGAAGAGACAGGTGTTGGTCTGGATTTCAAAGATGACGCACCCTCTGCGGATCCGCCTGTTTTATATGATGCCAATTATTCCTTGACCATAATTGTATCGCACCCCCACGGATGCAAAAAAATGGTAACAATTGGGGATGCCACACAAAGATGGGAGGAAAATAATGGAATCGAAGCAGATGTCAGTTACTATGCATACACCACACCGACATGCACTGGGTCAAGTGGAGCTCCAGTGTTTATCCTTGGGAGGTGGTGGAGGCTGCCGTGTGACCACCCTCACAGTGGAGTATTCCAGGGTGAGAGGAACCCGCACATTCAGAACCAACAACTCAACCGATGTGGAGCTGGGCGTGATTGCTCAGTTCTGATTTGATCAGCTATGAAGATCTGACCCTCTCCTCATACCTTTTTTTCTTAACATGGGCTCTTTGTTGAATGAGATAGCGAAACCACACTTTATTAAGACAATAATTATTGTAAATTGAGAGAACCGTTGTTGTTTCAGCATTTTTGCAGCATCCTATTGTCTTAAATAATTGAATGATTTCTGCTGTATTCTTTTGACCTATTTAAGACTGGCTTTTGAAGGGCAAAACGACTTAAAAGTTGGTTTTCAAAAAAGAAAAAATAGTAGTTCGACAACTTACCAAACCTTGTACAAAAGCTTAGACGTTTTGACAACTTACCAAACCTTGTACAAAAGCTTAGACGTTTTGACAACTTACCAAACCTTGTACAAAAGCTTAGACGTTTTGACTACTTACCAAACCTTGTACAAAAGCTTAGACGTTTTGACTACTTACCAAACCTTGTACAAAAGCTTAGACGTTTTGACAACTTACCAAACCTTGTACAAAAGCTTAGACGTTTTGACAACTTACCAAACCTTGTACAAAAGCTTAGACGTTTTGACTACTTACCAAACCTTGTAGTTGTAGTTTTGTACAGAACCTTCGACGTTCTGACTACTTACCAAACCGTGTACGGAAGTTTGGACGTAATACTATACAGTGCACTCTCCCGATAACGACATGGCTCGGGACCAGAGGTGCATGTCGTTATCGGGAACATGTCGTTATTCGGAGATTTTCAAGATGGCGGAAAAAGGGGTGTGGTTAGACCCTTAGAATGTAACGTACCAACCATAGTGGGTGATCAGTGATCGGACTTTCCAAACATGTAAAATACACGAAGTGTGTGTGTGTGTTGTGTGTGTTGTTTTGTTAATGTCTTTGTGTCCACATCAGCCAGAATTTGCAGCTTGGCATCTATTGTCAGTATCTTTCTTTTTTTAACAGCAGCTGTCGACATCTTGGGGTGCGTTATTGTTCTCGGGTGAATACAATCGATTCAGCGGTCAGCGATGTGATGACTGACTCATTTAATGCGCGTCACCCTTTTTGTTCCGACGACAATAGACACAGGTGTGTTTTCATTGGCCGATAACAAAGCGATCTCATTGGCTATGAGGTGCCTCTGGTAGGACATTTCATTGGTCGGAAAAGAAGTGTTTTTATTGGCTCAGAGAATGAAATGAAACTGACCGGAAACAATATTTTAGCTATTTTTATTTTTGTATCTAGCAAAGTCACAGCCGATTATTGCTAACTCAATGTCCTTATCCGGAGAGTGGTCTAAAAAGTATGTCGCTATTTAGAGAGTTTTATTACTAATAACATATAGTAAAAAAATCGGGACCGGGGGTCAATGTCGTTATCGGGAGAATGTCGTTATTCGGAGATGTCGTAATCGGGAGAGTGCACTGTACTTATTTTTCTTCCCATCATAGCATCACTATTATTGTCGTTCATGATGTACTGGTATTTCAGTAAACAATCTTCAGGCTCTACATTGTCCAACGGATGAATATGCTATTCTTTTACAAATATTTCATATTAAAGGTGATATTCTGACTGCATAAATACATGAAAAAGACAAACTGCTGGATTTAAATGGAGCAGCACACGTTGATTTTAATCGACATGGGGCGAAGTTATGACAGCTGTTTCCGTTCTGTTTATAGGAAGGGAAAGCTTCCGGTGAATATTACCCGTAGTTTCAATGGTTAGTTGGGATCGTGGACTCTGACCCCTGAGTTTATCTGTATTTCAATTTACCTTTTTTCCTTATCGATATTATGATGATTGTATTCGTTGGGATTTTATTATTGTGAGGTTTTTACAATATTTCGAAAGACTTTTACAATATCACAGTTCTTTGAAATAGTGATCAGTTTTGTGATATATTTTTTGCACAATCTTAGTTTCGATACCTAAATGGGTTTGTAGACTTCGAACCACGTCAATTTCAATTCCGTCCATTTTAAAATGATTATTTTATTCATTGGGCATTTTAGTGTTAAGTGGTATTGACAATTCTATTTTACAATATCGCAACTCGTTCCAATAGGAATCACTTCTGTGATATTATACTTCTCTGGAATCTTGCCTTCAGTGCTTAATTGGATTCGTAGAGTCCAAACCACGAGTTCACGTATACTTTGGTTTATCCTTATTTTCATTTGCAATGAAAATTATATTTGGAATAGATCTATATTATAACTTGGTTTGACATGTTATTTTTAAAAGTCTTTTACAACATCAGAGTTTTTCGAAACAGGGTTCGCGTTTATGATTTTGCAGAATCTCAGTTTTAATATTTACATAGTCGGGTTCGTTGACTTCAATCCTCGGGTACATCATTCTGTATTTCATTTTACCTTTATTCTATTTTGACATTGTGTTAATTTTATTTATAATTGATTTATTAATGATTATTAATAATATTATTTGAAATTACGATTATTAATTTTGCAGAATCTCAGTTTTAATACTCACCTAGTTCGGTTGATCGTTGACTTCAATCCTCGGGTACATCTGTATTTCACTTTACCTTTATTTTATTTTGACATTGTGTTAAATTTATTTATAATTGATTTATTAATGATTATCAATAATATTATTTGAAATTATGATTATACATTTTGCAGAATCTCAGTTTTAATATTTACATGGTGCGTTGACTTCGATCCTTGGGTACTTCTCTATTTCACTTTATTTTGACATTATGTTAATTTTATTTATAATTGATTTATTAATGATTATTAATAATATTATTTGAAATTATGATTAATAAATATTATTAATAATCATTTCAGTTAACTTGAGATGGGCGAAGTAGACTTCATAGTAATAGAGTATAATATAATATAATAGATGTACTGTTTTCTTTACTTGGAAATTGCCCAGCAGTAGCACCAATTAACATTCAAAGTTTACATTATACTGTATTGTTATGACTATATTTTTCAAATCTCCACGGTCTTAAAACACATCTGCCGTGGTCGCTTTTCAATATAATTGTATTTGAAATAATGCCCTAGATAGAATCCTTTTTTTTTTTTTTGGTCCGATTCCTAAATTCATGGTGGTTTGTTTTGTGCCTTCAAAATCCGAATGTTGAGAGGAGATCGCATTTGCAGAATGAAAACACAAGATTACCAAAGTTATAAAAAATGTTGTTTAACTGTGAAGAGATTTACATTATTTGCCTTCTGACGTTGTACAACCAACCTCTGACTCCTCAGATTTACAACTTGACTTTATTTTCTTTGTATTAAATCTTATTTATTGAACCCATGACAAATTTTGGTCTTCCTCGTTTATTTTTCTATTAAAAAAAAATATTGATACGTGCCTTGATTTTTATGTCGCTCAGTATGATTTATTTACATCATCAAACTTGAATGGTAGACTATCATGCTATAATTCTCTATCATTTTGACAATAAAAAAAAGGATAGGTATATTTGGGCAAAACCCTGGTTCCAGGTTATTTGGGCCGATAATCGCGTTTGCAGTTTGCACTGTTCTGGCGTGTTTTTTAAAAACACAGAATTTGTGTCCTTACAATATTGCCTCAAGGTAGCGTCAATTACCACTGCATTTTCCGGTAGCGTCAATTACCACCGCATATTGCGGTGGCCATTGATGGTATGTCAGTCGCCAATGGCTACCCCAGCCCCTTTTCGCCTGATTAGTCAATCTGACTACCACCCATTGATGCAAACGGACCTGACCCCCACGCCCCCTGGTCCATCTGACCATTCCAATGCACACGTTAATCGACAATGGACACCGTATTTCGCAGTGGCAATTGACACTCCTTTGTCTAAAATACCTTCGGCCCAAATAGCACAGCAACGGCTTGTATAGGCCGTAATCGGCCTAAATATGCACTTTCAAAAAAAAAAAAAAAAGTATATGATAATAATTATCTTTTAGTTTTAAAATTGAAGGGGTTAGAATGGGCCCAAGTGCCAGTTACACACCTCAGTTTGAGGTGAGGTTTAGAATTAGAAGTGATCTAAATGCATTGGCACTCAGACCTCTTCTAATTCTAACCCCTTCAATCCACAGAAGCACAAAGATTTGTGAGGTCATCTGTTTCCTTCTTATGATTTATCATTGTTATATTTTGTAATGTGAAATTATTATGAGATCAGCTGGTTCCTTTTCATGCTTACTGGTTGTTTTATTTAGTAATATGAAATTATTGTGTGACCAGACCGGTTACTTTTCGTGATTACTGGTTGTTTTATTTAGTAACATGAAATTATTGTGAGACCAGCTGGTTCCTTGTTATGATTTGTCATTGTCATACATGTACTTTGTTACGAAATTATATTACATGTATTAGACTAGATGGTTCATTTTCATGATTTATCATTGTTATCATACTTGTGACATGAAATATTATGATGTCTATTATTATGGCGTAATAAAATTTGTTTGTATTTTGTATTTGTATAACTCTTTAATCCCATTTGGGAAATTTTGCCTTTGTGCCATTGCAGCCCAGTTATAACTGGAGCAGGCACGTCGTCGCCACAGTGCAGCGCCGGTCGGCGGTTTTTTTTTGGGGGGGGGGGGGGGGAGATGAGGGGGGAGGGACTGGTAGAGATGAATTTAATTTCAATTTTGCCCGGGCAGCGGCCTGTTCGGCCTGCTCTTTACGATTTCCAACTGCCAAGGTATCTTTAACGTGCACACGGGCCCTCCGAATTTTTTCGTCCTTATCCGAGAAGACTAGGTACTCGATCCTACCCCTCAATAGAATCAGGGACACGAAAATATGAGAAAAATCCCAAACTTCCAACATGCCTGCACGGCCCGGACGGTAGAAGGAAGGCAAGATTCTGGGTTATGCTAGTTAAGTTTAAATTCTGATTTAATCCTTGTATGTAAACGCAAACCCGTACTGTTTTGTTGTTGTTGTTTCCAGATTTTAATAGGATTTTTACACTTTGTCCACATTATAAGCTCAGAACCCATCATATCAAAGCACCTTTCCACTGCTTTGAATTATTATGCAAAGGTTATGCCTAGGTAAGGCTAAATCTTTTTAAAATTTGCTATGGCTGCAGAGTTAGAATACACTTGATATTATTACAGTGAGCAGGCAATCAAAGCAACCCAAAATTTCTCGGCTCGGGCATAGTAAAAGACAATTTAACATGGGAAAGGCCACCCACCCTTCCAGTTCCAGAAAAAAGACCCCGACCAATAATCAAACAAATCACTGTATTCTCCAGTCATACATCACAGAACCTGATCTGCCTACTTAGAATAATGTTTATTGCAAGTATATCCAAAAATTAAACTGACAACAAGTACTGCAGTACATATAACATCCACAGTGATAACTGTAATGATAATAATAGTAAATATAACATCCACAGTGATAACTGTAATGATAATAATAGTAAATTGCAACGTCTAAATAAATAGTGTATAGTAGATTAACACAATAAAAGCTGATACAATGTTTTCATTTGAAATATTCAAAAAAGCGAACAACCACAATTTTCTTACAATGATTCATTAGTAGTCCGAAGCAAACACACTACCCATTGTAATGCACACTGATAAAGCTACCTCTAGAAATGGCTTTGTAAAAAGGGAGGCCTTTCAAGAAAGAGTGAACAATTTTTTCTTTATTCCTGGTATAAATGTTGGTGAATGTGTGGTGTCGAGAACACAATAAATAATGTTTTCCTCGTTCCTTTAAATATAAATGTTGGTAAAAGGTAAATGTGTTTGGAACAGAATGGATAACATTTTTCTGCCCCATTCCCGCAACCAGACACTAGTGAACAAGGTGCTTCAGAAGGAAATCAATAACAGATATTTTCTATATTCTCTCTATCAGACATTGGTGAAAGCAAGGTATAGAACTGAATTTATAACAAAGTTTTCCTTAATACCTCTATCAGATACTAGTGAAAGAAAGGTGTTTTAGAACAAAACGAATAAGATTTTGCTTCCCTCATTCTCTCTATCAGAAAGTGGAGAAAGCAAGGTGCATGTTATTAAAGAACTGAATTCAAAACAAATTGTTTCTTATTCTCTCTATCAATAAATGGGGGAAAAAGCTTCTTTGAAGCTGAACTCTTAACCATAACACATTTTTTCTAATTCCATTTATCAGATACCAGTACATGTACAAGCAAAGTGTTTTAAAACTGAATTTACAACAAATTTTCCCTCTCACTCACTGCTTGATGTCTTACTTTGTAGTCACTGTGCTCTGAGACTGTTTAAATCTTGTACATAAAAGCGAAGCAAATACTGGAACATTTCACCTTCAGGTCAGATCTAATGATGATCAAAAACTATGCATGGCATACATTGTGATGTCTAATCACCACCACGCTCCTACAGAGCAATTTATTAGGACACCCTCTTTAAACGTAATCGTGTCTGTCAGACCCCATAACATACAAATAAGGATATAACAATAAAATGCTCTATAAGAGTGTAGTGCATCTGAGAGCCCAGAACATGTACGACTAAGGGACCGTTCACATATTATGTCATCACATAAGGGGGGGGGGGGGGGTGTTGACTCCAAAGATGGTGTCATCAATGTGGTTTGGTAAAATTGAAAAAGAAGAACAAATATAATTATAGATCAAATTCATATTTTTATTATAATACCTGCCAATAAAATAACTAATTAATTAATTAATCAACCAATACCTTGAATGATTACTATTACTACTCAATATAGGTAGTGGACAGATCTTGTCAGTTTGCTAACAGTAACAGGCAGCTTCTCTGTATGCTCTTTGTATGGTATTAGATGGTTGAATCAGTCTGTCAGGGATACCTTGTAAAGCGCTTAGAGCATTAGTGGATATTAAGCGCTATATAAAAGCTCTTCTTGATTTAATTTTACTTATAATCTGTTAGTTTGAATCAAAATAAATAGCAAACAGCACTATACAGGTATTTTTAGTCCTTACTTGTCAAGTTTTGATTACGTCATCAAAGGGGGGGGGGGGGGTGGTGTATAGCCATTTGATGGCGTGATGATAAGGCCAGGGGGAAGGAGGGGGGGTCAAAATTAGTCAATTTTTGATGACATAATATGTGAACAGTCCCTAAGGATATGACAATAAAATCCCCTTTCAAAGTATAGTGTCTTTGAGACCCCAGTTCTTAGGGGAAGGAAAAATAAAATGCATGTGAGTTGGTGAGAACACACAGGCATATTCTAAAAAATTTAAAACCATGAGAAAACGGGTAATGACGTCCATGAAGAATACTTGGAATTTCGAGAAAAACTTCCCACAAATAATTACAAGCGTATGACACTCGGTGAATGTTAATATATTCATTGTAAAAAATTTAAATGTACAGGCTTGACCAAACCATGAGTTTCATTTAATCAGTGGCAATTCAAACTCTACAAATCAATTTAGTGCTGAGTTCAAGGTACTTGGACATATCTAAAAAGTGTGACTGTCAGTATCATTAGTAAGTGCAAAGAAAAATAGACATTAAAATTCTTAAGAGAGCAAGACTGCCAGTAAGGGATCCTCAGTAGATTAGAACTCCTGCTGAACAAGTGATTTTTTTCCCTTACACTCTATGTGCCACTCTCTGTGGTATTAGTAGTAACAAGAAAATTGTGTGCAGAGATTACTAATATTATTATTAACTAACATTTGTTTGAAAAAAAATTAACTACAATGATGCTTCATTAAAAAATCTATTCAAATACAATTTAAAGTGCATTAATATAATACTCCACCCATGCAATCAATGTAGATTTAAATATCCAGATAAGACAATAAGAGTATTGACTGATTCTGCAATAAATATGCAGGCAAGTGATCTCTATCCTTATCTATTATTTTAAAAAAACTCGCTTTTTTTGTAAAAGCCGTAGCTCGGCTATCTGTGCACCAATCGAGCTCAAATTTTGCATACAAATTTCTTTTGGTCTGAAGTTGATTCCTTGCTACACTCATTGCTGAACACTCTCCGTAAGTATTTTTTTGAACTGCGCAAATTTGCATTTGTTCCAAATAAATACCATCCGGGCGTGAGTTTTTATGTGGCATGACGTCACTGAATTTGCGGTCCACCGTGCGATCTCAACGTCCGGTTCCCCAAATTTGAAACCGTGCTTCCGAGTCCATCCATAACATTCGTGGTTCTTGCTGCAGTGACAGTGTGGCAAAAACATGCCACGTCCATCCATAACATTCGTGATGATCCATTTGTTCAGGTACGTTGATGAAGATTTTCAATTTTTATAATAGATCTAGATCTAAATCTATATCTAGATCTACTAACAGATATCTAGGCTAGCTCTAGATCTAGATCTTGAAGTCCACGTTTCATCATGTCTTTACATGATAGCTATCCCCCCCACCCCCCCCCCCCCCCGCGAATTTCGCGGGTTCAATACTTGTATAACAATAAAAATATTAAGACGTAGTACTGCCAGACACCCATACCAATCCAAGACATGCACTGTAAAAGATTACTGTTGCAGTTTGTATCCTTCTAACATGCAGGCCCACCAGCTTTCTCATAGGATACATGGATAAAACCAGCAACCAGTAGTAAGATGAGGCACACTACAAGCCAAAGTTGAAAACCACATGACAACTGAGAGTACAAGAGTGGTGTACTGTCTGTATAATGTATCCTCATAATACTAAAGACTTTAAATAATAATGGGTAAACTTGATAGTCTTTTTGTCAGCAGACCAGCTTTTTCTGAAATCATTACGCTCTTGCTGAATTCAAAGAGTTTGAGAAAATTATAACTGTTTACTTTTCCAGTTCCAATTTCAATCACATTCAGATATATGTATCTTGTCTGAGCATTTTTTTTTTTTTTTTTGCTGCTATGCAGAAAAATATGTTATTCTAATTTGCCTTTATTTTTCTTTCTGCCTTAATTACTGACAGGTATAAGTGAAATGCTGAAGACCCAAGCTTAAAATGAAGCAATTTTCAAACCTGGTCAAAAACTGGACAGCAGATGAGGAAATGGCCTGTTACAAATAACAAAAAAAACAATAGAGTTTAGTGACACACACAGCACAGACAAGACATATGGGCAAGAGCATTAGGTCACCATCACCACAGCTGACATCACACATGACAGAAGCCGTTAATGTAATCACCTGTTCATAAAACCTGGTAATATAATTAATGTATGACCAAATCATCACTGTGTTAACACAATGGCATAAGCCACACTTAGGCCAAAATTGCATTCACCTTTCATGCTTTTCAGTTTCTGGATGTCAACTGTCATATGAACAAAACATGAATGCAGCAATCCATGCCCACAGTAATGCAATATTAAATGACACCAAGAAAATTAATATTTCACATTAAAAAAAGAGTTTTATTCCTTTCTCTCAAAACTATGAAAAATGATAAGAGTCTAAGCCAATATATTTATTAGTCCAGTGATGAATAGGTCATCTGAATTTGGAATACAAATTCCACGAAATCTGGGTTAGACATTAGTATTGATGATTTTCTATAACGTTTTCAGTGCTTCATCCTGAATATCTATCCAGAGCAACAATGTGGGGAAAAAAAAAAAAAAGAAAGAGAGAAATTTCTCTAAGTTTGTGAGACATAAAATAAATTACAACTTTATAAAATCACACGTGCAGGTTTACATGAATTTGGCATGCACAGTCAGGGAGCACTCAAAGCCGTAACATGGATATGACATCTACAGAGTAGGAAACAAAGACACTTGATTGAGTTGATGGCAAACCAACAAAACATGACAAGCAAAGTGAAGGGAGCTGGGTTGTCACAGCAATTTCTTAGCAAATAGTCCAGTTGAATTTCAGTGCTCAAAGCCATAACAATGAAGTAAAGCATTCAAAATAATTTTGTGTAACATTAAGTATCACTTGGAATTCAGAGAGCTCACTTTACAACTTGTTGCATGATCAAATATAGCTATTTGAATGTTGGCAAATTTTGAAACAGCCAGAAGTTCATTTTTACCATCTCCTTGTCTGAGATGTTCATTTTCCCGCCTTTATAAGTTAGGATAAGTTTTGGCAAAACCGTGAATTTCAGTTGATTAAGCTTTTGATCAATATAGGCAAACATGTCAGACTGGTTCTGATACAACCCAGCCTTGGAATATGAACACTGAATGAAATACAGGTAAGTAGTATTTGGGAAGACAAAACAAAAAAGACGGCAGAATGCATGTGATTTCTTACTAGTGCTGTTTTGGTAATGAAAACAAACAAGCGACCATCAATGCCGTGATCAAAATGGACAATGATTAGATGGAGAATTGAAGAGGGTAGTCCTATATCATGCCTAGTTCTATCTGAATTCTGAAATAAAAGTAACAATCAGCGAATACACTGTGAGACACCTTGAAGGAGCTCAAATTTTAAGTTGAAATATGGACTTTTGCTCAATATCTCAAGTTTAGCTTTTTGTGACTTCAGCATGATATAGAATTAAACCCTTCAACGAGATAATGATGAGACAATTGGAATCATATTGTTTGCAGAATATTTTCTTACCAAAACCAGCTAAATGTAGCCTCACCTCAGCTACTGTGAATCAAAATGTTAATTAATACTGTCTTTTCACATAGAATGAATGGTGTTAACATGTCAATTCTGTTGTGACGTTTCCCGGTAATTGGGTGAAGACGCTACTGGAAAAGCTCAATTGTTCTCCTGTGAACTAAGTCGAAGAAAATTACATTTACTTTGATATAAAAGTAAAGTACTATATAATGTTTTCATTTTGTTGTCTTTTTTGCTCAATTCCTTCATCTAAAGTTGGGCAACTGAACAGACAATTAGAACTGTTTTGGTTGTGCATACCAATTAAAATATCATCCAGCGTGGATGATTCAATTATTCATCATTTCAGCGTTTATCACATCAGGAATTCAAAACAGACTGCACGTTATTCACTGCCACAGAAGTAGTTCTTGGAACTGAATATGAAGCAATACACATAATCCAACCAGAGGCTGAATACTGAGAAATAACATGAAATTCTATTCATGTGATGACCATTCCTCATACATTGTCAGTAAATACTTTAGTTGCTGCTACCTATGATTAACCCCTTCACTGAGCCACTTATATTAAAGCCATAAACTAGAGAGGAAAACAGTACCTCAAGGATGGTGCCAATAATCTGTCAGTAATTCACTTACTTGGTTAAGGGAGAAGTATTGTGATGAATTTCAAAAGGAGACTCTTCAAATATCTGTTGTCACTTTAATAACTACTCTCGGGTTCTTTGTCAGTTATACTGCTTTCAAGTGTGCAAAGAAATGATATTTTCAGAGGTCCAGGCATTCTCTGGGCTGCAGGCATTTGGAACACTTGGCTTAGCTAGAAAATCTTCTGGGCTGCTAAGCATTTTAAACACGGCTTAGGTAGAAAATCTTCTGGGCTGCAGGCATTAAGAACACTTGGCTTAACTGGAAAATCTTCTGAGCTGCAGGGATTTGGAACATCTGGCTTAGCTAGAAAATCATCTGGGCTGCAGGCATTTGGAACACTTGGCTTAGCTAGAAAATCTTCTGGGCTGCAGGGATTTGGAACACCTGGCTTAGCTAGAAAATCTTCTGGGCTGCAGGCATTTGGAACACTTGGCTTAGCTAGAAAATCTTCTGGGCTGCAGGCATTTGGAACACCTGGCTTAGCTAGAAAATCTGGGCTGCAGGCATTTGGAACACTTGGCTTAGCTAGAAAATCCTCTGGGCTGCAGGCATTTGGAACACCTGGCTTAGCTAGAAAATCTTCTGGGCTGCAGGCATTTGGAACATTTGGCTTAGCTAGAAAATCTTCTGGGCTGCAGGCATTTGGAACACCTGGCTTAGCTAGAAAATCTTCTGGGCTGCAGGCATTTGGAACACCTGGCTTAGCTAGAAAATCTTCTGGGCTGCAGGCATTTGGAACACTTAGCTTTGCTAGAAAATCTTCTGGGCTGCAGGCATTTAGATCACTTGGCTTAGCTGGAAAGTATTCTGGGCTGCAGGCATGTGGAAAACTTGGCTAATCTAGAAAATCTTCTGGGCTGCAGGTATTTGGAACACCAGCTTGGCCAGAAAATCTCTGGGCTGGGTAGTGAAGGGGTTCAAGGAACTGCATTATTTTGGTCACCAAGTTCAGATCTATCTATACATGAGCAGAGGCAAGCCATGCATAGACAATGATAAGCTTAGATACCTGAGGTCTGAAGGAAACATCAAAGCTGGACATGAAAGAATGACAATTATACAAATATGCAACCTGGAAGTGACAGCAAAAAAGAAAAAAGAAAAAAAACACATGCGCATTTGCTAAAGTTAAGACCTCTGTTAAGAGTAAACTCAAATTTACAAAATTGGGGAAATAATTTTGGCATATCAGATGTAGGCATAGGTTAAACAAGCTTCATACTCAAGACAAATGCAATAAAGGATTTGCTTTTAATATACATTAAAACTAGCCAAGGCAACAGAAAGAGCATACTGTTTATGTGAAGCTCAAATAAAGCGAAAGAAGCAGCCAGTGATAAGTTTTGAGAGACAGGACAGCACAACCAGTCCTGATTTTAAGGCCACCAAAGGCAAGAATATTGACCTAGGAAAACAAGTTTGATCGAGTATTTGAAAAGTGAACATTCTGAATTTTGTCCCACCTGTGATGAAAGCCATCCATTTTAAGCTCGTCGCTTCAGCAAAGCCGTTACACTCTGAACATGTATAATGACCTAGAATCTACAAAAATGCTAATGGAAAAACGGCTTTATCATATTCGGTGATCTTTTTTTTATTTCCCTGGTTTTTTCCTTGAAGACAAGAAATACTGCAAAAAGGTGATGTTGTCATGTGTAGATGAAGTATATATGTGATTGATATATATGTCAAAACAAAGACTGAGTATGGTGATCTTTGACCACAATGAATGGACAACATATGGAGGTAGTAAATATATAATTCACTGTCATCTTCCTGATGTCTGGTATTCATTTACTTTCTCGTGACCTTAGTTCTTGTTTGTTCTATCTCCTTTTTCTAAAAAACTGGAGATGTTTTAATACGTAGAAGAGGTACATGTATCACAAATGCATACTTTGTCACTAGTTTAAAATGTGTTGCGGCACTTATCAAGCTGTTTCACATTTCCAATTTATTCTAACTCCTTATCATAATATTAAAGCCACAAACGTTTATCATTGAATTTCTCAGTAGGGCAAAAAAAGTAAAGTTGGAACAAACAAGAACTAAAGTCATGCTCTGGCTGTGTAAGGTGAGAGTTACAAAATTATCCTAATAATAATTTTGTAATGATATGTGACATTATCCTGTCATGATTCTGTACCTGTCCTCAGATCTGGCTGGAGCACAGAGGTGCTAAAACATGTGAGTTCTCTGATGAAATTCAGAGACCAACGATGCACACAAACAGAGACAAACTTTTTATTACAAGCTCATAAATGGTGACAAAAGAGCTGAAAGGGGGCCCTCCCACATTTTCAGTTAGTTCTCCATTTCGGCCCAAAATCCATGCTGTATGTTGTAATACTGTCAAAATGTCATTAGCACCTGCCCAACAAGGTAAAGGCAGGGCTTGAAGAAGCAATGTAGAAAAAGTTCTTTAATTCAACCATTCAATCCCGATTTATACAATACATGACCAATATGGGATAGCCTACTTTAGTTCTGCAGTGACCATATAATTATTGTACATTTATGATAACATATGTAGACAAAAGAAATATTATTTAATAATTAGTATAATGCACAGCACGCTCATTTCAAAACTGATGCAAGGAAGCAAACGTGTGTACGAAGTTCAAAGTTGTTGATGAAAGTGGATTTCTTAAAGCAAACTTGGCACAAAATCACCATGTATATTTATTTGTATATGTGAAAAAAAAAAAGCTGTGAACTAAGATCAATATGGCAGATAATTATAAATTTATCAACATGAAAAGCACCTGAATATACATGTACAGTCAAACAAAGAAACAACTGAAATCACTTGTGTACAATTTCATGTCAAAACTGAATGCCTCGATCTTAAACAAGAAAGGTGAAATATTCAAAAATAAAATCAGATTGATTCACAATCAATGCAAGAAATGTGATTTCAGTAAGAGAAAACCCTTTCTACATCATTACCCTCTAAGAACTTTAAAAACAACAAAAAAAAATAAAAGCTTCAACCCAGTGTTTGCAAATTTAATTTCAATAGTTTAAAGCGGGAAAATGATCTTTACTGGATTACCAAATCATATGGTGAGTGGTCTGAAAAATTATTAATGAAAGTTTCCTTTACTTTTGCACAACCAGTGAAGCATTGATTAAGTGAGCTGTATCGCACTGGTATATGAGGCACAGGGCATCATTTTCACTGGCCTGTCATGACCTTCCAATAGATTTTTGAAATTGTTTCATTATACACAACAATCCCATGCTATAACACAATGAAATTTCCCATTCTTCCACATGCGCATGCATTGTTCAAGGGTTTTTCAAAGATTCCACAACAAAACCACTATACCACCCAAAACATGTGTGAGAAGCTGGCAAATTTGTGAGTTGTTTTTCTCACCTTTTTTTTTTTGTGTACTGCTCCTGGACACTCTTGGACATGATTCAAAACTTTGTCAAAAAGGTTCCATTCCTCCTAGAGTGTGGGAAAAGCTGCAGTACCAGCACCCTGACATCAACATTAAGTAACCCATGGACTGGTGGGTGTGTCTTGAGTGTTTTACCAAAAATAATACTAAGGGTGCAAGAAAAATATATGGAAGGGAGTGGGGGCACATTTTTCATGGATTGTGTTTCCATTGGAATGAAAACAATTTCAAACCACCTCCCACAGTGGAATCTGAAAGCCTGATTCATGAAATACGCTGTGCAGGCCTGTACATTACAAAAGGCATCTAATATTAGATTTTCACAGAAGAAAAAAACAACACATTTCCAGTGAGGTAGAGGTTATGAAAATGGCTCAATAGAAGAGCTCAATGGGTACGTCCTCTCAAACCCCTGCTAACCCCTGAATTATTCTCTGTCCTCCCTTTTGTGCCTGGCATGCATAACAAGGTAAAACTCACTGATCCCAGATGTCTCAAAAACAACTGTTAAATGGATCAATACTGATGATACCAAATATGATTGCCCTATTGTTCACAACACATTGTAAAAGACAATAAAAAGTTGTAAAACGGGAGCATGTGAGAATGTTTAACAATTTGAGAGATTAATATGACAATATAGGGTTAAAAAATCCACTTCAAAACTTCTTTCTGCAACACCATGGGTATATTAATGGGCCTAACATATGCACAGCAAGGCTGATAATGATGTGATTGGTGATAAGAAGTCTACCTTTCATTCACCTGAAACAGGATCTCATATTGATATTATATATGCAGCAATATCATTGCCACTAGTCCAAGGTTATGGGTTAACATCAAACATTCTAACAAATAAAATCCAAGTGACGGTGAAATACCAAATGGCTGAAAATACAAGTACATAGCAGCATGTCATCACCAATCTACCTTAATGGTATAAGTCATTTTTGACACTTTGAGACATTGAGCAAAAAGTGTTTCTTTTCCTGTCATTTGGTGACTTATGCCATTATGATCCTATTGGATTATTACATTTTCTTATTCCTGCATTTCCTTTTCTATATTATCTAATAGCCTTCATGCTCAGAAATGCAATGAACCGCCAGTTGCCATAAGTCTGACTCACGCCATTATCACAGAGCACTGACGATGGGTGCTGTCATTTGGTGTCCACATGTGAGTAAACATTTACCGCTTTCTGGTCAGAATATCTAAAAGCTACCACAGACCCCCCATGCACAATGCAATAGATTTTTCCACGCTTTCTCTTAACTGCTTTATGGTCAAACCTTCTAGTCTCCCTCATAGACTCCCATGCACAATGCAATCGATTTTCCCATACTTTGTTGCTTTATGGTAAGAACTTCCCTAATGCACGAGACAATAGATTTTTCCATGCTTTCTTTTAACTGCTTTATGGTCAAACCTTCTAGTCTCTCTCATAGACTCCCATGCACTAAACAACAGATTTTTCCATGCTTTCTCCATCACAAATTAAAACTGCCCATAGCAGACCAGAGCATGGACACTTACAGTTATGAGTTCACATGTGCGACACCTAAAAAACCAGTTCTGTTCACCCTCCAGCAGGCCACCAGTGAAATGTATCTGAATGCCCTACAAACACACTGGTCTATTATTATTTATCAAACCCTACAGAATAATTCCAGATCTTTTAACCATAGGAGTAGAACTGTAGTGGGACTTTTCATGAAACAGCGTGTTGCAATTCCAGCCTGCTGAATCTGTTATTGGGAAATCTATCTATGTGACACTTCAGCTGATTCTCAGCATTGTAGTTTTTATGTATCACATAAAGACTGAAGGGGACACTTGGTTGTACATACTTTTCTTCATAGAATGCACGTAAACATTCCTATGTACTTTATCACGGCCAGGGTCTAATTGTAAAAATCAGTAGAAGATGGCCACGCAAGATAATCGTAGAGGATTGTAGTAGTACACTGTTGTTGCCTACTCACTCAAGAATACACAAAAGCAAAAACAACGACAAAAAAAAACAACCATCCATTTCAACCTTGCCAATTGTGCACTATACGCAAATCCTCCAAACCGTAAATGGAATATATTTCTAGAGAGCCTTAAAATTCATTTGAAAAATTTACTTCAAAACTTTTAAGGCCAATTACAACTATTCTGCGTTATATTACAATAAAAATACTTCTTTGCAGGCCAAAATTTCAAATTGCAAAAGTAATTATTTAAAACCATGATGACATGAACTTGCAAAGCATCATCAATCAATCTGCAAGTCAATCAATGAATCATCAAACTTCTTTGGTCTGAGCAAGGGTTTATATGACTATTTTAAGAATATATTGCACTTTTAATCAAATGAAAATTTTTGGGGGTAATACTTTCAGTGACTTAACAACTCTAGAAAACCATATGTAATCTTCTCATTTTAGAAAAGGCCATAAAAAAATCACAAAATCAGTAAACAAGTTGCTAAACATATGTCCAAAAAATTCCTTGGCAAACACATACATAAGTATTACATCTGACCAAGGTTAATTATTTTTACACCAACAAAAATGTATCTTTGGAAAATACAACTGAAAACCTACAACTCAAAATCACTTTAAACAACAAGAAATAATTTGTTCAAATCAATATCACACACAAAAAATTATTTAAAAAGTGGAATACACTTGAAGGCTATTATGAGCACAAAACACAAGAATTATATCTTTCAAAAGAAAGCAAATCAAAACGAACAAGGATATCAATAGCAAATCAACTGAGCCGCTGTATCAATACTTCAGTAAAAACAAAGCCATGGTTAACACTTACACCAGTGGAAACAGCAACTGCCACTAAGGTAAAGAGCATTATACACCTAAATAAAAGCAACTAAACACTGATTTGTAAACATTGTAACAATATGACCGGACTAGAGCTTGAACTGTTTAGGCATCTTGCGGGCAACACACGCGTATATGTATGAATCAGCTTATTACAAAGGAAATGAAGGACAAGGAGTGGGGACTGGCAGAAAATAAGGCATTTTTTTAACTATTGTTCCACTTGTCTTGTATGCACGTATAAGTATGTGTTGTACGCAATTTAATTTCTAACATTTTATTTAAGGATGGAAATTTTAATTCTGCATTCTTTATGTCTTCATCAGCCAATTTATGAACATATGTATGTGATCAGGATGATATCACAACACAATAAAGATATGAACAAGCTAGTTATAACAACTTTAAAGCAGAAGCAAGACGACCAAGGTTTTCACACAATAATTTGACTTCTACATCTCTATATTATGTTATCAAATTAAATCATGCAAAGACTCTAAAAATTTGTTTAAAAATGAAAGAATTTCACAATTACATGTAAGTTTGGTCACTGTCTCATTCTGAAAATTAAAAAACAAAATTATCTCCTCATAACAAAAATCCGATCCTTTTTGATTAAACAGCAACAGGCCATAAAAAAAGACGACATTACCTCTGGAATGTCTACCACTCCTCATGTGCTCTAATTACATACTTTTGTTGCTGACCTCACTATTTGAATTGGGACCAATTGATAAAAAAATAATTATACACTGCTAAACTTAATTTGCATAACATGCCTACTGTTGTTACTATTCAATTATTTGACTGCAGTCAAAGTGCTCCTTTTGTTTCGATGACCCTCTATTGAGGAGGGCCATCCCGGTCTAGTCAGCAAACACCATGTTTCTTGTAGAACTGCGCAATGATTTCCCGAGCTCTCTGATTGGTCTCTTGGAAAAGTCCTGTTAAAACCATGAAGTGGACAAACTTAGAGAAAATGCTGTAAATAATATGACTTTGACAAAATATGAGATTAACAAAAATTACAGTACTTATCCATAAACAAAACTTTTAGTTAAAATATGGTCAGTTATCTAGAAAGAATAAGACAAAAGTAAAATCTAATCATTAACTCCATAATTGTAAATTTCTATGAAGATTCACAACTGTTTCCGAGATGTTTAATTGCACACATAAACATTTATCTCACACACTTTCACAAAATTTCTGCAGTTCGGAATCTGCTATAACTGTGATTCCCGTAATCACTTTGTTACAAAGCTTCGTTAATGACTTATCACATATTGTAAGTATCATAAAACAGCCACCTCAGAGTATATTCGATAATAACCAAGAACGTTGAGCCACTTCAGTGCCTAGCATGCTTTAAGAAAAACTGCACTCCAATTATCCATGCATTGAAAAGATAACATAATTTGTGTTCTGACAAACCTGGCACGGAGAAAAAGCCATGAACAGCTCCCTTCAGTAGTTTACTGTCACACACTGTGTTGGCAGCTTTCAGTTTGGACTTCAGTTCTAGTAAAGATTTAAAAAAAACATATTTAATATATAAAACATTTCACCATTTTACTAATACAATGGCTAAAATTGAATTGACTTTCGATGTTTTTCTTCAAGTCAAGTCAAATACTGTTGTGTAAACAAAAAAATAGATGTGCCAACCATATCCACAGTAATACCCTAAAACAAATACTGACCCCGTAAGATAAAGTTTTCAGTCTTGTTTGCTTTCCTCAAAACCATGAAAAATGGCCTAAACCATTATGTCCACACAGTGATGTTTCATTCATATTCATGTTTTAATATCATAATACCAGCAACAGACTATGCTTCAAGCATGACTAAATAATAATCTATTCTTAACAAACAAACTTTGTCATAGCCCTTAAACAACATTAGCATTACTTGTATTTCTGAAACACCCCTGCTAATGTCAGCACTCTGCCCAAGGATTAGGATATGGAAAAGGATGGACAAAACCTGTACTCTTCTGGATCAGTGAGGACATACCCCATTTTGACAATAAGGTTTTACAATATTTTTTCAAAAACAATAATAATTTCATAGGAAATATGATATGCGAAGTCAACAGGATATAGAGAAGTGATGCACTACAGGTCATTAATCCTGGAAGTCGGACGGTCTTACAACATGAGATGCAAAGTCAAAAAGATACAGAGAAGTGATGTAGAGGTCAGTAGTCCAGAAAATAGATCTTATAATATGGTCAGCAGGAAATATGATAAAAAAAATCAAAAGGACATTGACACATGATAAGGGGGTTACTGATCCTGGAGGAAGGTCACACAAATGTTTCACAGGGTGATGAACTTGGTGAATAAATAGAGTGAGATAGGTCAGATGACATGTGAAAAAAAACATGAAGTTCGCCTATCAGTTTTTAGCAAAACCCAACACTTTGGTTGTATAATAATAACATGAGCAAATGCCAGCTGTGGACACATGAGCAGAGAACACTGTTTTCATATTTTGTATCCTCTTAACATAATTCGATACAGTATATACAGCCAATTATGCACGAAAATAACATTAACCCTTTCAATGTCACAGACCGCCATAGCAGTCACCAGCATTTTCCTGAACATATGCACTGAGTCCACTCTAGCGGTCGATCAGGAGTTGGTTGGATCCATGATAAAGCATTATGCGAATACAAACGAGGGCATTATAATTTCTTTTCCATGAGATTTGGGAGTGATTTCCCTTGAGTTTATTTCTTACTGCTGGTATATACAACATGTGTAAGTTGCAAAATAAAGAAGATTGTACCTTTTTTACGAACTGAGTGAGCTAAACGTCGAAATGGCAGTGGGGCCTCAAGCATTGACAGTAAGAAGTCATATAATCACGATTCTTTTAAAATTCATCCAGTATGACAATAACATATTGAAACTTACAGTCATATGGAATATTTTAATGTTAGCTGACACAACTGGCATTGTAGTGAAAAAAATCAATGAGAGAGAAGAATTAACTAGCGAGTAATACATAAAAGAAAAAAAAAATGTTTAAAAATCCTCAATTTCCTCAAAATTCATATTTCACCCTAAATTCACAACCTGTATGAACACGCATGCTTAGATATAAAATTTCATCCATTTTTCATTACCAAAATATATAGTTTTGTAAGCTTTGCTTTAATGAGGAATTTTTACTGATTTAAAAAAAAAAGTATATATGTGAGCGAGCCTCACTAACCTCAATGGAAGTCGCATTTTTTCAGTTTTGAGTTATGAATATCACCAAAAAGATGAAATCTCATCTTAAATTCGGTGTAAAAATTATTGCAGTACTCCTTTTTATTGCAAAGTTATGGCTTTTTAAAGACACCCACCCCCGGGTCAAAAACAGAAGTAACTTTCGAGAAAATCCCCATCAAAGATGGAGGAGCAATCTTCATTCTCAGCGAGATGCGTGGCCTTACTATCTCCCTAGCATCGGGTACTTGTAATTAACCTACGGCTCTGAAATTTCGCATGTCTATGCCAATATAAATGATACATGCTGTCTACAAATTTTGTGACAATAAGTTACTGATTTTGAAGTTGTCGGGAGTTCAATGAACCCCATTGTTGCTGTGATGTCAACGGCAAAATTAAAGGCATTAAAAGCAATATTTATCATATTTAGAGGCTTTAAACATAATATTTTCACAGAATGTGAAAAAATAGTTGAACTATAAGTATCAAACAAAATACAAAAATCGTGAAAAAATAGGATATTTGTGATTCGTCACGATTTTCTCCGTTTGGTCCAGTGCGATTTCCGCTGAGGTTAGTGGGGCATGCTCACATATGCAAATTTCTAGTGCATTCCTCAGGGGAAGGGTAGTGTAATTTGCAACCACTCACACAGCCAAAAAAGTGGCACCCATTGCACAAGGCCGTGGGACAATCAGTTGACAAATTATCAGGCCTGTAAATAGGTAGGTTTAGTTAGTGAATGGGCAAAGGAAACAATGACGCTGGAAAATGAAGAAATGGAACACTTACCATAATTTGAATCTTTGAAAGGATCAATCTCTGCAATGATCAAGAGAGTGGGCGGCAGTGGTGTGAAGTCGTTCCGCAAAAGAGGTGATGCTCTCACATTAGTTTTATCTGCCTCAGTTCTGACCGACATTGCAACAATACTGTGAATGAAAGAAAACAGACTCTTCATTCCATCAACTGGCCTTAACAAGAAGTGTCCTGTTATATATGCAACAGCAAGGAAGTTCTTTCTGAAAAGCCAAATATCCAGCAAGAATCATCTAAAATAGAAATTTATATGGAATTATTGGAATGGTAATGTCTAATGATTTACAGACAAAAACAATAATGAAATTGGTGGGAGATAAAATTTTTAAAATCTTCTTGATTTTGAACAACAAACAAAACTAGTTAAGAAATGGCTTAACTCTTTCCCTCCCACGAACCGCATTTTGCGGCTTAAGCAAAATCCCGATTCCTACCACGAGCCGCAAATGCGGCTCATGAAATTCATGTTCAATTCCAATTCAGTGTTTACGAAACACAATTTTTGTAAATACAATTCACTGTTGTACATTCAAACCTGAATATTTTGAATCTACATTCATTTTCACACAATTTCATATTTTTTGGTTGTCTCTTGAGGGAACAAAATGGTGGCTCAAATATAGCTAATTGGTCCAACCGTGGAATACTGCTCAGAATGTGTGGTAGGGAAAGAGTTAACTTATATTTTCCCAGGAGTTACTGTCAACAGGAAAGGTATCAAAAAGGAATATACTGCTATGTTAGGTTCTTCCCTTTTAGGCCACGAATAATGGGGAATAAAACCTTTAAAGGGAGGAAAGATGTACTGATATGATAAAATAAGTGGCATATAGTTGAATTTAAATACTGCTGCACTACAGACAGACTAATAAACTGATAGCATCTTATCTACTTAAATAAATATTATAAAGTCAAAATCATTATTCCCTCGGTGAGAAGTAATACATACTTCCGCACTACTTCAGACATATTGATGCTAGCACCAGGGAATTCAAACTCATCATAGCTGGGTCCCTCGCATCTCCAGTCCACCATTGGATAGACTAAAATCTGAAAGGATCAACAGATTTGGAACCAATATTGACAGGCCAAAATCTTGAACGACCTTAACTAATACCAATAGACAGAGAATGACTACCAACATTTCCACTGTTCCTGCTTAAGATCGTATCAGTTGATATTATGTAGATTTCACCAAAAAAAAAAAAAAAAGTAGTTAAAACTCCTATATATTTCTAAATGATTGTTGCCATGGCCAATTTTAAAATTTCGTCTTACAAACTTGTTGCCATTGTGAAAGAAGAAAGGGAAGGCCTCTTGGTGTTATGACAATAACTTAAAGACATAGATCTCATACCAAAGCGATTCTACCAGAGTAATGAAAAGTTGCTGTGGCCTTTGAGAGACGAAAAATATGAAAAGAAAAAAAGAAGAGAAGAAAGAAAGAAGCGAACCATTCTGTTCTATTTCAGTTTTGAAACAAAGAGGGAAAGGCAGGTGGAAATGAAGAATACAATACCCCCTCCCCCCTCTCATCACAAACTCTCTTCTTAGAACCTCTCCAAGGTTTTCAAGTTTAAACCAGCACTGAGTGGTCTCTACATATTAAAATGACCTAGGAACACATGATGAACAAAACATGATGTTGTTGTGTTGCAAACAGTATTCAGAATACTATAACCCACTTATAGCTCTTCGCTAACTCGTTGGGTATACCTGATAGTCAATCCCGGGAACTTCGAAAGCAATAGAGAGAGCAATGCCTCCCCCCGCACTGGATCCAATCACTCCAACTTTGCTGTCATTTTCACCACCTAACAAAGATTGTAAGAAAACCATTAAGAAGGAATGCTCTTATGAAAACTCAATTCCACATTACAGAGTGGCAATCAAATGCACCATTGCAAAGACTTTTAAAACAAAAAATGTCTTCTAAAAAGAATATCTACAATTTTTTTTTTTTAATCCAACCAATATTAAACTAGTGGAAAATTTCCGGCTCCACTGTCAGGAAATCAAAACAGTTACCCCACTGCTGCATTTACCCTTTCACTTCAAATAAATTCATATTACAGGGTAATCATATTTTTCATTATTCCTCTATAAAGAATAAATTCGTTAAACTCACTTTCAACCATTATAATTATATCACTTTTCATCACACTTCTTAAATCAAGTTTTGAAAGACTTACCGTAGCAAGAACAAATTTGCTCATGTAACTACTGATTTGTGATCTTCACAAAAACAGAATCAATTAACTTACGTCCATTTAGATCATGGGTGCCAGCAACAGAGCCACCTGAAACCTGAAAATCACTTTGACCAAATCAGCCAAACCTGAAGTCGCAGGCACTGAGCAAAATGATGATAAAACACCACACCTACCAACTAAATGACACCTAGAGCGTGTACACCAACGCCGTATAAAGGCAAATTTCAAATATCAGAGACGACAAAACACTTTACATGTCACAGTAATGTACCCCAGTTACTTAGAATTATTTTGTGCACACCTACGACCTTCCTTGCACATATATAATGTATGTGACTGCAGCAGTTTTTGTTTCTACAAGATGAATATTACAATGTATTTCCTAGTTATATCTGCATGTGGAAAAATTTCTTGAATAACGCTGTGCTAAAGACAACATTGTATTGTGACCACTTTGTTTTTGTTCTGCTTTTTCTGTGTTTGATGGTACAGATTGTTCTGGTATATTCGTTTTAGTTCTTTCAGAAAACACGTTACTTAAGGCACTGTTCATATTAATAAACCCAAATCTCAGTAATGATGCCCACAAAATTAATAAAATTACATTCAAATGAAGTAGTATTCATAAAACATTTACTGTGTGAAAGTTTCCCATGACACTCACCTTTAGCAGCTGTTATGCGAAGATTTTCTTCATACCCTCTATAGATTTACGTTATTATTATCGAACTATGAAGCATTGTAAGGAAAAACACAAGGTATTTTTGAATGAACTGTGCAGATTATATTGACAAAACAAGAGAAAAATAAAAACGGGCGAAAGCTCTTATGTGCAGACTTGAAATCTAACATTTTACTGTTTTTATTAACATGACCTCAAACAAAGAGGACACTCATTCGAAGTATCTTTACTTTAAGTGTCGCAAAAGACTGAACAATTTGAAAAAAAGAGGAGGAAGCAAGTCAGGTCAGGTAGAACTCGAATAAAATGTGGACAGAAGTTGTGATTACGGCCATACCATCCAATTGTTGAAGAGGGACAGCAAAGAATACATCTGACGTGATATTGCGTGTCGTAAGAGGCGACTAAAGGTGCAAAGGTCCTGGTCTCCCGAGAAGAGCCAGTTGGCGGTGGGCCAACTACCCACCCTGTAAAAATAAACCAGTTACAGAAACACAAGCAAATACTTTAAATCAGTCTTTTATCTTGGGAGAAGGGGGAGCATCTGCACCTGTGGATTCAATGAAGGACAATGGACAAAGCCGAAAGGACTCCACTGGCCTGACTGCTCCTTCATCAAACAAGTCACTCCGGATTGCGTCGTGGAATGTCCGCTCCATGTATGAAGCAGGAAAGAGTGCCCAGGTTACAATGGAGATGAGGCGATACAGACTGCACATACTTGGAGTTAGCGAGACCCGCTGGATACAGTCCGGACTGAAACAACTTAATTCTGGGGAAAAGATTTTGTATTCTGGAAGGGAGGACAAAAAGCATACAGAAGGAGTAGCGATCATCTTGAGCAAGCACGCCCAGAGGTCACTGAGGGGATGGGAACCCTACGGAAGGAGAATTATATTGGCATCGTTTACTACAAAGAACAAGAACATCAACATGAACATTGTGCAGATATACGCCCCAACAAATGAAGCAACCGATGAGGACAAGGACGATTTCTACAACCAGCTTCAGGAAATAGTTGACACATTGCCAAGAAAAGATGTGAACATTATAATGGGAGACGCCAATGCCAAGATAGGACAGGACAATACAGGGTATGAGGACATTATGGGGTGCAATGGTTTGGGACAAATGAATGAGAATGGAGAGCGGTTTGCAAGTTTCTGCGCATTTAACAGCTATGTGATTGGAGGTTCAGTATTCCCACACAAGAGGATCCATAAGGCCACTTGGATTTCACCGGATGGAGTAACTGAAAACCAGATTGACCACTTTTGCATCACCCGACGATTCAGACGCTCACTGGAGGATGTCATAGTACAGAGAGGAGCTGATGTTGGATCTGACCATCACATGCTGCTGGCAAGACTCAAACTCCGCCTCAAGAAACAAGGTACCAGAGCAGGAACAAAGAGGAGAAAGTTTCAAGTGAGCCTTCTGGATGGAGACAAGAAGGAAGAGTTCCAGCTGACACTGAGGAATAGATTCAAACCCCTTGTTGACCTCGAAGAGACAGTAGATTTGGAGACTCACTGGGCTAAGGTAAAAGGAGTATTTACATCGACATGCCAGGATGTTCTTGGGGAAAAGAAAGTGGAACACAAGGAATGGATCAGCCAAAAATCACTGGACTTGATAAGGATAAGAAGAGACCTAAAAGAACAGGTAAATGCAAGTCGTACAAGAAGCTCAAGAGTTGGTAACCAGGAAGAGTACCGAGCATCAGCTAAAGAGGTAAAAAAATCAATTAAAAAAGACAAAGAGGAGTTCATAGGAATGTTAGCAGAGAAAGCAGAGAAGGCAGCAACAGGAGGACACATGAGGATCCTCTACCAGACTACAAAGACTCTTGCTGGAAAATATGGAAAACCTGAAGTTCCTGTCAAGGATTACAACAGGAAGGCTATTTTTGGAAAGGAAGCTCAGGTAAAAAGATGGATAGAACATTTTAACAGCCTCTTGAACAGACCTCCACCAAGCAACCCACCCGACATTCTACCCGCAAGAAATGATTTACCGATCAGTTGCGACCCTCCGACTAAAGCAGAGATTAATGATGCCATAAAGCAGTTAAATCGAGGCAAGGCAGCTGGACCAGATCAGATCCCACCAGAGGCGCTGAAGGCAGATGCTGCTGGGGCTGCAGAGGGTCTGCACTCGCTATTCTCGAGGATTTGGATCGGAGGCAAGTTTCCAAAGGACTGGAAGGAAGGACACCTCGTGAAGCTTCCAAAAAAAGGGGACCTCAGCAATTGTAGTAACTACAGAGGAATCACACTTCTCTCCATCCCAGGAAAGGTTTTCAACCGGATTATTCTCAAGCGAATACAGAATGCAACAGACCCAAAACTTCGTGAGGAGCAAGCTGGTTTCAGGAGTAATCGATCAACCACCGACCAGATCGCCACGCTGAGAATCATAGTAGAGCAGTCGCTAGAGTGGAACTCCCAACTGATAGTGAACTTCCTTGACTACGAGAAGGCCTTTGATAGCATCGATAGAGAAACACTGTGGAAAATATTGAGACATTATGGAATCCCAGAGAAGATGGTGAACCTTATCAAGAGCATGTACGAGGGGACAAGTTGCAGAGTCGTACACGATGGCGAGCTTACTGACAGCTTTGATATCAAGACTGGTGTTAGGCAGGGTTGTTTGCTGTCCCCATTTCTGTTTGTCCTGGTGATTGATTGGCTTATGAAAGAAACCACCAGTGGAGGAAGAAATGGCATACAATGGACCCCATGGACACAGCTGGACGATCTAGATTTTGCAGATGACTTGGCACTATTGTCGCACACACACGACCAGATGCAAGCAAAGACTACAGCTCTAAACAAAATTTCAGAATCTATTGGATTGAGGATACATCCTGCGAAGTCGAAGGTCCTAAAAATTGTTGCACCCCCAAGCGCACAAGTCAGAGTAGGAGATCAACCACTGGAAGATGTAGAGTCCTTCTGCTATCTTGGTAGTATCATTGACAATAAGGGAGGAACAGAGGCAGAAGTCAAAGCACGAATTGGAAAGGCACAGGCAGCTTTTACGTCCTTAAGCAAGATTTGGAGAACCAAGGATATATCTCTAAAAACAAAGCTGAGGATATTCAACTCGAACGTGAAGTCAGTCCTGTTGTATGGATGTGAGACTTGGAATGCGTCCCAGGCCTGCATAAAGAGAATCCAAGTTTTCATCAACAGATGTTTGAGGAAGCTACTTAAGATCAGATGGACAGACAAGGTCAGCAATGAAATTGTATGGAAAAGAACAAGACAGAGCCCAGTCAGAGAGGAAATTGGTACGGGGCGATGGAGATGGATCGGCCACACTCTCAGGAGGCCAGGAAACAGCATTACGAAGAAGGTATTGGATTGGAATCCCC
This sequence comes from Onchidella celtica, assembly GCA_963931925.1. Lineage (NCBI taxonomy): Eukaryota > Metazoa > Mollusca > Gastropoda > Systellommatophora > Onchidiidae > Onchidella > Onchidella celtica. The sequence continues at coordinate 45,372,497 of OZ007569.1, forward strand.
AGGGCAAGAGATCAAGAGGAAGGCCGCGCGGAACGTGGAGAAGAGCCAGAGAAAATGATGTGAAACGAAGCGGAAAGACTTGGAATAATGTAAAGAGACTGGCCCATGATAGAGAGGGATGGAAAGTGTTTGTTGGTGGCCTATACCCTGATCCAGGGTGAGAAAGGCAATGATGATGATGATGATCCAATTGTTATTTGATTTGTAATAAATACTGTACAACATGTCTTGGATTGTTTAAGCCATCCGCCACGCAGGTCAGTCCAGAGTTCACACAAAACGCACACGCCGAACACACTGAAACATACCACTCAGGCACTACAAGAACACCTGTCCAATACAAGAGGACACAATACAGTTAGAGTAGACCATTTACAGACAATACACAGTCAACATCAGCCAAAATTAGCTTCACTCTGCCAGTCACTGCTCAATCCACCCCAAATAAAACAGACATCACAATCTTTCGCATTACTGAACCAACAATGCACCTTTGACACATCCATGAACAATACACAGTCAACGGTAGCAGAAATTAGTTTTGACAATACCACCAACTGCTCAGTCAACGTCAATTAAACAGAAACCACAATTAGTTGATTGTGGAACATCTCCAATCTTCAACTTGAAGCGTGAAGAGTCCGTACAAGGACAATTCACTCAGAGTAAAGACAACTCTGTAAAAGTCAAAAAAGGAGGCCAGCCACCTTATAACCTAATTGTTACAAAACACAGAAATGCCACACAGTTACAAACATTTATGCAATCCAGTCTTTTACAAACATCTCAAGATTTACAGTCACTAGATCAAGCAAAACAGAAGAGGACACAGAAAACATAGAACACTTAGGTTTCAGTCATTTACTCTCCAAACACGTTTCCAGTATTATGTTGTATTGCCGTAACACAACGTGAACAACTTTTTTCCTTCTAATTTGTATTAATAACAGAAATCAGTAAGTAGTGTGACTAATCAGAGATGTGGCCTTACTATTATTGATTATCTGTTATTATATTAGGCTTATCGTACGCATTTATTTCATGTTGTCAGTGGTGTAATTTTGTTCAGGCATGCAGTGTAATACAGTGGATCAAGATTATTCATTCCTTGATGGAGTGCTTGTGTTAGTATTATTCATGTCTATACTGCTTGGGATATTGTACACAATTCTTGGATGTTTGCATAAGTTACAGACATCTCAGTTATATTCTGTCTGTTCTTGCGAATTCACAAGTACGTCTGAATTTGACCACATGGATTTTTTGAAAATGAATTGCAACTGAATGAGAGATGAGCGTCAATCCAGATTTATAGAACCATTTACAAAAATATCAATTTCATGGCAATCCCCGGCATTATACGGCTGAAAATAATATTTAATGATCCGCACATTCAGTCAAAACAGTGGATTTTATGCCACTCTTTTCTTTTCTGTTATTCTTTAGAGATCAATGTCAAATATTAAAAAATTATACAAGAGAAAAGTTAACTAATTTGACTTTATGATGTTCACTTTATTAGAAGCATGCACTATGTTCTGTCTTGTCTGTGACTGTTTAAAAAAGTACGAATTAGCCATAAGCGAACGGCATCGGTGGGCGTGATTGACCTTTTGACCCGGCCGCCCAGCAAAGAAATTAAATGTACTGCGAAGAACAGCCGTGGAGTAGATCTACCATTGCAGGCATCTAAAGCATCTTTTTTCTGGTGCAGGCCTAACACACGAAGTCAGCGCGACACATGTAGGCTATGTTCACTCATACAACATGCGGGTCTTGACCAGACATAGTGCGTCATCTCGCGACCCAGTGACCCTTCGCTGACTTTCAAGTCTGCGTTATTGTCATCCATGCCATGAAGAGTAGCAGATACATGCTAAGCGCTAGATCTAAAACTGCGAATCGGCCAGAACACGACCTACCTTAATCCATGACAATATGCCCTCGCAAATGGTCAATAATAAAAATAGACACAAATTAGGCCGATTTCTTGAATTCGCATGCATGCTCTTTTTATGTTAACCAGCCTTTTTTTTTTGTTAATTCTTCAATTAGCGAAACCAGAAAAAAAATTTGCCATAAGCGAAAGACATAGCGAAACTGGAAATCCAGTATATACCGATGATTTAGATCAGATAAAATTTCATTTTAATTAATTGCTTGATTTATTCATCACATAAAAATGACCATTGGGGCATTGCTATGCTATCCTAGTCAACTTACATTTACCTCGAGATTATTTGTTTGTTGGACAGAACATGGGGTTGGGGGTGTGGGGAAATGATTGGAAATACATTTTTGAGGGAAGAGAGAACAAGGTAGCTAGTTTAGTGGACCTGGTAAAATGCTTGTGATATAAGTGGCTTTTTTACACCAACACTGACGGGATGATACAGAAGTTTCACACACCAATAAGAGACTTGTTCATCAAGACCCATCTGACCACAGCTTTTCCATCGTCAAACATGGCAGGGAACTTGTGTTCTGGGGCCAGGCGGTACTCCACATTTACAATCACACACTTCAGTTCTCTGTGGGTTTGGCATATGAATTACAATATTTGTATAGGAACTATGATAAGGCATAAAGGGCATCCTAGTTCATATGATTAGAGGGCTCAAGGGTTAATTTGACTATGTTATCAAACCATGAGGATTAATTACTTCAGGATCAAGTTATGCAATACGTTTTTTTGGGTTGTTGTTTTTTTTTGACAAGACTGAAAGTATGACCCAGGCATTCATTCAAATATATTTGATTAATAAAACTTATTAAGACTTAGTAACAACTAAACTGACCTCAGGGATACTGAGCAAAAAGTTTCTTGTCTGAATGGCATAGCCCTTTCAAAATGCCTCACTCTAATAATCACAGCCAGTGGCGGATCCACAATGAAACTAATAGAGATTAAGCTTCAGGGCCCCTAAGCCCAGAAGGCTCTGAAGAAACTTTTTTTAATGAATGAATTTTGGATGTTGCCCTACTATTGCTGGTTGCAGAGAGGCCCCCTATCAGTTCAAGCTTTAGGGTCCCAAACATGTAGGTCCGCCACTGATCACAGCCCTGGGTTAACATGCTCTGCACAAAAGACTGTTTTCTGTATGATCTTTATACACAGCTATACTGTTTGTTTTGGAGTCCAAATGGACAGGCATGGTACAAAACTAACTGCTTTATCTAGGTCATTTAAGAGGATGACAACCAGATTCAGACCTCTGACTCTGCATAATAAAATGTCACACCTTGCCAGCAGCATGCACTCTGCTTCGCAGGTCTTCCGGTTCCCAAAAGTGTTGCCACCACCATGAAAATAAACCATAACCCCAGGGCGACGGGCACAGTCCTTAGGCTTAATCACATCAATAGGAATGCCATCTGCAAGCACAAAAAGACATGGGAAGAAATAGAAAATTTGGCCTTTTTTTTCTGAGTATAGTATAGTGGATGAACTATTTCACTGAGATGTTGTTGTTGTTGTTTTTCATTCTCCTGGTACCCTTGAGGGTGTTGCAGGAAGAAAGATTTTTCAGTCTGCAGCCAGCTGGGACGCCTATCTGGGCGTAAAGCCGTGGGTGGTCAAAGCTTCTTCCTCTGACCTTGTAACCAAAGAATCGAATTTACTGAATAACAACTGATATTTGAGCATGCCATTACTGTCATTTCCAAAATTCCTTCACCAAATCAAAATTGTATAAAGAAAGCCATCTAACAATTTATCAAAAGAAAATAAAGCAAAAAAGAGCATGAAATCAATCACATTCAAGGGTAAAAATAATAAACCAGAAACAGTGCAATGTTACATGTTATTAGTGACACTAATATCATCAGAATTCTTATGCCTTCACATTACATAGCATTATAACATCAATCATTGTTGTTGTTTTTTAATAACAAGCAAACTTACTGGGAACACCAGCAGATGGGACACGAAATTCTTTGGTAGTGCCATCAAAATCAGCCACAATTTTTCCATTGAACTTTGTATGTACCTCAGCATACTCTTCCTTGGATATTTTATCCCCACCTCCGTTGCTAAGTTGCTCTAATCGCATTTTGAGAAAAGTTTCTGACTCTGCAGTGAGCTGAAATCAAAACAAATGTCTCTTGGGCATTGCAATCAGACTAATATGGTCATTATTAGAAAACCGCCATGTTTTATCTCATGCTATACTTTAGTATCTACACCCTAACTGCCTTTTTGAAATTGGCTTATAAATGTATATATTATATAAATACAAGTTTGCTATCAGGTGAGATACTGTGTTTTTGTTCAGCTATTATAGCACCCTTTATGATTAAGTTTGGTGAACAAATAGTTGGGAAAAAAAAAAAGGAAAACAGGAACAGTAGTTCATAGCAGAAAAAGCTGAATTCAAACTGGAAAGTATTAATAACTAAAGGCATTCAAATTCAGAATGAAAAACTTGACTGACTCACCTTATATTTGGCTTTAAGTTTTTCAAGAACATCCATTTTGCTAGTCCTCTGAACTGTGACAATCTACTTCAAAAAAAAACAAAAAAAAAACCTCTCTGAAATACATCACATTCAACATTATTTATGTATTTTCCTGCTACACCCGAAACCAGACCTCATTCACAAAATCAGTATTTGTTAAGTACATGACAAGTTATTATGTTCCCTAATTTATCTTTAGACTTCATCAACTTGCTGGCATTTCCATAATATGTGAAAAACTTAACAAAAAATAAATAAACTCCTCAAGATTTAGGGCTACTTTCTTTTTTAATCTGATAATTTTTGACAATTCAGAATTCCCATCATGAACACAGTGCTCATTCAAAAACACAATCTCATGGTTTTCAGATGAAAATCTGCTGCATTCAAACAACAGTGTCGTTTTCACAGCAGTGAACTGTAAAAAATACAATGAAAGCTGTTGTGTGTTTCCCATGAGACCCGTTTTCACATAAGCAAATTTGAAAGGCTGTGGTGTGTTTTCAAAAATTCTGATAAATTTAAGCAAGTCACAATTATACTGTGAGAGAGAAAAGCTACCATTGGCTATGATCACTGTGTAAAAAAAAAAAAAATTAATGGATAGTAGCCACTCCTGCTTATAACTTAACTAACTCCCAGGCTGCATGCTATGGGTAGAGCACGCTGATCAGGTCTGTAACTTAATTCACAGGGAATCTTATGTGGGTCAGCATGCCCTGCCGACCTACACAGTACCACTGTGCACATGGTTTGTTTTGGTAGGCATGAAAATATTTCTGTCATGCTTTATAATGCTCGATTATGAAATAAACAATGAAACTTTTATCTCTAACCACTGATCTGACTTATGACACCAAACTGACAGTTATATTTTCTTGAGAATGACACATGATAACTAGCCCCCCCCCCCCCCCCCCAACCACAAAGGCTGTTGAAGTACGTACAGTCCCCAAGCCTTTTGCGATAGGGACCTGTACGTATAAGCACCTGTCCCTAACCCCGTCCTTATTCTCAACCCTGAATCTCATCGAATCCCTAATCCTGCCCCCTACCCCTTCAACCAACAAACAAGAGGAAAACAATTTGAAAGAAAATCTGAAAGAATAATTAATTAAGGCTGTTGTTAGGAGTATTTCGTGAGGAACACTCTAGCACTGGAATGCCACGGTGGCATGCTAAGGACTATACTCGCATGTTGAGTCGGTAAGGGGGGTTCCAAACTCCACATGAGCCGAAATTTTTTTTTTCTGCTTTTTCTCCCACTGGTCTGGATTATTGTTGCTTTGCCCCAGAGTATAAAATTGTGAAAAGGAATGTCAGATGACATTAGCCAATTTTGCAAGGTGTGAAATCACAACGAAAGTCAGACAGAGCAAATCAACATGAACTAAACTTCCATGCAAACAAAAAAGTAACGAAACAAAACATGGCAAATAGCTGGAAAAAAAGACCCCTAAAACACATTTTTAGTAAATTATACAGGATAGATCTAAGAACTTTTACCTAAGAGAGAGATGAATTTTTCAGGTCACACTGACTAAAAGAAATCATGTACATGTTTAAAATTAGACTTACATATTGTTTCTAATTTATATAAATTAGCAACTGTCCTACGGTTCAATGAACAGGAATAAATCAAATGAACAGGAATAAATTCCTAATCTGGGGCACACTAGTAATGATCAGTATCGCCACGACATCTATTTTGCAAAATCCTTTTTAAAAAAATGAACAATGATTCTTAATAATGAGCAGTACTGGCACTTGGAATCGAATTCAATCCTGATCTTATTCGCATGCAGATGTCTGCAAATCAGTAAGGCTATGTAATAACTCATTAATAAGCACTTCAATTTCAAATCGATTTTGGATTGAGTTACAAAGTCAGATTTTTTTTTCCCATCCTTCTGTCACCTAGTCTATATCTAGATTTAGAAAATACAATGTCTCATAGAACTAGACTATGCCCTGTTATTATGATATTGTTAGACAAAAAAGAATGTAATTCACAGATCAGATGGATCTAGATCTAGATAGAATCTAGATCTAGATCTAGATAGCAGGTCTGAATCATGAATGGGTTTAAAATCAATGAACGCTTACATAGAATGTAGATTTAATGACTCACAAGGTAAGTTTCCCTGTAGTAAAGCTTTGGCTGGCTCAGAAATGATTTTCTGGCGTAAGTACCTGTTATCTCTACCGAGCTGACGGACTTGATACCGCAGGCGGCTGGAGCAGATTGCTAGACGCGGATGGACAAAATTAATGCGTACCTATTTCCTTGTTCTTGCGAAGCAGCAGCAAGCGAATCCGTCCGAATATCACGGCACACGATCCAACGGTAAATTTCCTTCGATCCACACCCAACAGTTCAACGTTAGTACTCTCCTGCGAAGATGCTCCGCTGCACGGCTTTGGGCGTCAGAGCTTAAATATCTTGCTGCAATGAAAGGTTATTCGATCACCGGACATACAGCGAAACCTAATCGGATTTTTTTTATCTGACCATAACCAGCCGTGTCAATGTCAAGAACATTTATGGCGAGCAGTCCAAGCAGTATAAAAGAGATATAAATAAATAAACTCAAAACCTAACGTCTGGGACGCAGGATACAGATTCCTGTGGTCTCGGCTAACATACAATAATACTCACATGTGATAGTCATACGGTGGGACCCCGAGAAACAAAGATCTCAACATACAATTCTTTCTGACAGTGACTACTGAACGAATCCAGTTCCCCTTATGCCTTATGCAAATCATAAGCCAACTGGATTTTTTTTTTTTACACACGCATAAGCCTAAGGCCGACTTTACATATGAACCCCTGGCAAAGCAACAAGTTTTTCTCCCAAAAACCAATGTATATTTGCATGCATGGGGCTCCCTAAATCCTTGGGGCCCCTAAGCAATCGCTCATGCGTTATGACGGCCCTGGTATGATGACACATAAACCGCACAAATGTAAACAAACCCAAACATTACAATGAATTGGCAAAGCATTGTATAGTGACTCATGTAAAGAAAAAAATGCAGGCTAGTCACAAAAAAAACAAAACCATCCCTTTTTCATTCTACCTATGGATTAATTAGGCTATTATACTTCGGTACTTTGCTTTGGTCCTTGCTAGTAGGCTAGGATACTGCACATGTAGCCTAGGCTAAATGTAATGTACGTAATATAAATATAAGAAATACACAGTACCAGTATCTGAACATCAGTTCCTACACAATGATAATTAACTAATACTAGTTTGTTATTACATGTCAGGACTGTTAGAAAACTTCTGAGCCAAATAAAAGATTTAAAGAAAAAAATTAAGGCTGTTCCCATAATTCCCTGCACCTGGTGGGAATGAATTTGCACCAACAGCGAGCTCCCTCAATTAACTTGTACATTATCTAATTATTTCATGGGAGGATAGCCTTGAGTACACAATCACATATTCACAGATAATTCTGGATGCTGAACGCAAGTGGCTATTTCTGACAGGGCTATTATTCCGCATAGGCGATAACGCCATTCATTCACTGGTGTTTGAGAACAGATCCTTTTACATGTATTTATTCTGTGAAAGATTCCGGTTGTCTTGCATAAAATACATTCATTAAAAAGAATCATGATTAGGCTGAAGCGGTTTCATTGTTTACTGTGGAATTTTATTGTACTGAAATCATTGTCTTGGCTGTGAAATTTCTATATGCCCCCCATACATGTCCCTGAAGAATATCACCATTAAATTAGATGTACCTGTATATATATTTGCTGTACATCTTTGCTTTTGTATATCCTGTATGTCTAAAAGATGGTAAAACAGTCACACTTAGAGAAGATATCTCAAAAATGAATTCTGCTATATGTTCCAGAAGGGGAGACCTGCATTAACAAGATTTTACAAAAGAGTCACAATGTCACTGTGAACTGAATTTGTATAATTTGAAATATTTCCAAGAGATATTTTGTTGAGTCATAATTTAGGATTTCCATCGTCCTTGAGTAAACTTTGTGTATTAGTTATCCCCAACAGTTTTGGCAGCATATCACTTTGAAAACTGGTTACATGAGATGTTTGGACTGAAAAAAGTATCAAGTTTTAAATGCTGCCATATCAATTCTTGTCACTCTTCCAGATGAGTCATGCCATGGCATATCAAATAATGAAAACCAGAACACACTTCAGAGGAAAGAGAAATGGACGGAAAAGAATTGTAACAAGATAAATAAGCCATTTTTTTCTTATCTGTACACTTTATTAATTACCATAATATCACTCAAGTGCATATAATTATGTGAAGGACAAGCTTTCAAACAAACAATCAAAAATATTTTTCACATAATTAACAGTTAAAGAATGCAAATTAATCATAAACCTCTCAAATTACTCAAAATGAAAACAGTTATACATACATGCACATAAATTCTCACTTTATCTTTATTGCTCTCAAAAACAACCATTTCGTCTGCTTAGTAAGCCAGATGTGAAGAGTTATAAAACACACTGTATGTTTCATAAGAACCAAAGCGGCAGGGTTTACTTTGAAGCCATAATTGTCATGCAGGAAGAGTTGTTTTTCTTCTTTCTTTTTTTTTTTAACCTATCTTTCATGTCTGATCCACAAGTAAATTTACAAAATTATATAAGTAGGTGAGAAAATCTGACCTCAAGTCATTAAAGGGGGAGGGACTGGTCACATAACTAGGACATAATTTAGTCCACAGGTCTGCATCCCTAACTGTGAAACTACAAATTATTTTTTTTCTATGCACAAATAACCAGACTAACATTGTTTATTAACTTCAGTCAAAAATGAAAAGCAAATCAAAAGCATAAAAAAGCCAAGGAAAACATCCATATGTAATGTGGGTGTTTACCTTAAATAATAACATATGTACATGTATTTTACTCATTAAACCACGAGAACACTGAAACTCTTCCCAAAAAAGAAGAAAAAGAAAAAAAAAAAGCAAAATGTGGGGTTTGCAGAGTTAAGGACACCAAAATATACAATATTATATACATTTGCATCAAGAAGAAACATAGTCCAAATTATGCTGTTATGGCTGTCTTGCTCAATGGCAAAAAATATCACAAATATTACCTACTAAGAATGAATAATATTAACATCAATGTGTACAGTATGCTGTAAAGTTTTGGATGAAATGAAATTATGAGCAATTATGATCACAAAATAAGACTTAACCCTTGTTCCCCATTGATTGAACTCAACCACGTAATGCCCTGTGCGGGGATAGCCAGTGGCAAGTCGGCCAATCATTCACATGTTTCAGATAACCTCGGCAGTTGGGTCAATCAGGTCCTTTTGAACACATGTATTGTTTTTACTTTAGGACGCAATAACAACAATTATAATGGTGGATAAATCGCAAGTGAACCCTATGATATTTGGATAAAGTACTTGATGAGATGCAATAAGTTCTATTGTTAAATGGGAGGCCCATAATCAAGAATTTTCGGCATTTATATGCCGTTTAAGACGCGTGTTAACCTTTTCCTAAGAGCTATGCCTTTTTTTTTGTCCCCAAGTCAGGCCATTCAGGAGAACAAATTATTTTTTAAGCCAGGCATTTAAGGTATTAATCAATTGTATCATGGCATTGCCTTCTCCCTCCTTCACTATGTAAAAGTTCCAGGTACTATGATGTTCATTTTCTTAGCACACCTTTAGCAAGAGATTTGATTTCTAGCTCATAGAGAACAAAATGTACTGAAAAGCGGTTTAATCAAAACAACACTATAACTCTGTAATTACCACATCAAATAAAGACAACGACCAACAGCAATGTGAGTCATTTTCTCCCAGTTGTCCCTGATGAAAAAGCTATCATCAGACGCCCTTATGCAGCATGCCCTAGTATTACATCAGAATTCACTATTACAGACATGGAACGGTTTCTTAAATACGCAGATGGCCCCTTTCTTCTCATTTCACATGTAGACGACAACCAGCAAAGTCAAAAGTTTCCCTAAGATTTTCCCTAGTTCGAACTTCAGACCGTCAGTACTATTACACGAGTATGACCAATAATTACGAACAGTTGCATTGTAATAAACATAACTGGAGGATACCACTTTGTTAGACATAGTAGGGGTGACAGGATAGATAAACATGCGAAACTAGTGTGAAAAACAACAGCAACCGAATAAACAAACCATAAGGAGCAGCTCTGCTATACAATATACTGGCCTCCGGCTGGACTGGGTATGCAAAATGTAGGCCACATTATTGGCCTCACATGCCTCCCATGTTGCCCAAGGAGGTCAATACAATGGCCTCCAGTAAGATGATAGTTAATAATTAAAAGAACGTAGTGTTGAAAAAGAATGAGTCAAACAAAACACAGAATGAGAAAACAAAAAGAAATAAATTACAAACTGAGATTTGATAATCAATTAGATATATAAAAGATTACAGAAAAAATGACTGAAAGAAAGAGAAAAACTTTGTTTCCCTGTAGCAAAAATGGAAACGTGTATCAGTTTCCTCACTTTCAAATTCTGACAGCAGATCTAAGAAGCATCTTCAGACTCCCTTCAAAATGAAGTTATGTCATTCTGAAACTAGCAAAAGAACAAAAAAAGAACACCCTAAGAATATAGTGGCCAAGTTAAGAGAGGCCTCAGTCTATGTTTCATCATCAGTAAAGGCCTCTGTGGTTGCATGTGAGACAGCAGTCTGTTGGCGGCTTGTCCCTCGATCTATAGAGAAAAAAAGAACACATTTCAACTTACTAGGGCCCCCATAATAATTGCACGTTTGACAGAAGGATAAAGGAGTACCAGTCTACTTCCTAGATTTATTTAATCCTATAAAAAGAAGAAGAGGCAGGCAGAGAAAGAAATGGGCCAACAACGTCACTGGATGGGCCCAACAAAGCTCCACTGAAACCCAGGCATTGTCACATGATAGACACAGATGGAGAATGATGGCACGTTCATCAGCACAGTGCCCCCACTAGCACTTCCTGTCAAGAGAACACTAGATTTTATTTTCCAGTGAACAATCACCCATGCCTGTCAATATAAAACTTGTCCAACCCTACCAGCACTTTGACTGACCCATGTTACCTAATAAATGTATAACATTTCTCAGGCAAGGAGAGTTTTACAGCTGCTACTGAAGTAAATCTGATCTGAAAGCACAGATTTATGAACTTCACTAAAAACTTACCAGAAACCTGGCTCTTTTCAGCAGGAACTCCTTCTTCATTGTTTCTGAAAAATAGAAAAATACTGTCAGAAATTTCTGGCACATTCATGACATATAATGTACACATACTCTGCAGGACATTAATAGCAAAGCTAATTATATGTTCCGGAAAGTGAAGTACTGCCCCTTTTCCAGAGATGACTAACGAAACAATGAAATCTTAAGATAAAACTTAATTACAACTGAATTGGTCATGACTAAAGTTTGCATTCCATCATAAAATGTCAGCACATATAACAATTTCATGCACAAGTCCAACAGTACTAAATGATTTGAAAACTGAAAAACAGCACATCTGATATTTTAAAAGCTGCAGTTCAAAAGTTCTCCAGTGTCTGTCAGGCTGTTAACTGAAGAACATTTGTAATGGCCATAATAAGGGAAGATAGCAAAAAACACATGGTCTTATAAGTTATATGCTAGATTTAAAGCAACATGACACAACATTTCTAAAAATAATTATATATACTGTATATTTATATAGGCCGGCTCTATAAGGCCTCTACCTAGAGGCCCGAATAGATAAAACACCCCATCGTTATCTATTCAGGCCACTACCTAGAGGCCAGATTAGACACCCCCCCGGGCCCCGGCTCTATTCAGGCCTGTACCTAAAGGCCCGAACAGACAAAACACCCCACAGTTACTCTATTCAGGCCTCTGCCTAGAGGCCAGAATAGACACAGCCATTTACATAACAGATATTATAACTTACCCTTTCTCTCCTTCCTCTCCTTCATTCTCTTCATCCTCATTCTCTGCTCCAAGAGGAGAAAGTGTTTGTGGGTTGAACATCTTGTAAGGTTCTCCAAGAATTCCAGTCCTGCAGCAGCAGGTGAAATGAGATTGATGACAACATTCTTATTATTCTCACTAATGCATTATAAAATCTATATGAAATATATAGTGTCTTTTACATAGATTGATAGTCTTGTTACATGAGGGAAATGTAAACATCAAGCTAGGACTACAGATTCAAATTTTAAATAAATACAGGAACCACCCAGAATTATAGTTTAGGGTCATTAAAAAAAATTCTGAAAGGGGGTGGATAAAATTATATATATCTTTTCTTCTTTTTACCATCATATTACAAAGCATGCCTTCAAATGTAATTTCACGAACAATATTTATCAAACCACTGCAATTATTTCATATCTTTTTTCAGCAGTGGATTCTCTCAGTACAAAGTAAATGTGTCAACAAAAATTAGCAAAATTGGCTTACTTGAATTTGCGCACATCTATAATCAGATCTGAATATTTTTCATCTATTATATTATCCTCTGCATCTTCATCCCTGTGTCCAGTGGAACTGCAACATAAAAGTACTTTTTAGGTAACACAATTAGGAGTCATTGCATTTTACATATTATTGGGTCCTGAAATTGAAATTAGGCTTCAAAATACCAATATCTAAATTTTGTACTTTTCAGTTAGTTTATCCATTTAGGAACACTATTTTACTAACCATATGCCAATTTTTAATGTTTATAACACTGAAATATACCTTTTTAATGAGGTGAGGGTCAAGAAAAAGGCACAGAATCATGCCATTGGGCCTCAAAATTAGCCCTAAATAACATCTCAGTGTCGCTATCAAAACCACGAGTTTTAGTTTTATTTATATGTTGCCCACATGTCTAGGTCAAGGTAACAGGCCTGAGACATCCCATTCCCTTCTATACAAGCATACAATACTACTATACTCTCATAGTAAAACACAGTAGAGTGCGTGATTCCCCTCCCCCCCCCCCCCCCTTCACCTCGCCTCTATTTCACTGATTGGTCGACTGTAAATGAAGCAATAAATTGAGCCTTCTCATTGGCTGGGGCATAGGTCATGCCCTCCATATTTACCAGATTTAGATCGTGACTCATATAGCAGCCTTAAGAGTACAATGTCAGCTGACTGGACAGTTCTTTGTTTTAAGTCTGTTTTATAACATTGCTCTGCGACATAGAATTTGTTACTGTTTGTGAAAGATGCTCAAGTAGGAAAAAAAAAAGTCACTTTGCATTCCCTGCAGTTGCAAAAAGTCATACAAGAGATCTCAAGAAGGTGTAGACCAGTAACAGAAGAAGAGTGCTGATTATGTTACAATTTGGTGTACAATTTCAACTCAATCTTATGTGTGGGAGCGCTTTATCCTGTATTTCCTTTTGATTCTGACTTTTTTTTTCTGAAGAAACAGTACGAATGCAGTATTGATATAGAACTGTTAATATCATTAGTGCTAGGGAGGCCAGTTCTGTGGATCAAGTTCTTTCGTCAAACAAAGGATGAATCGATAATGTACATCCAGGCCTAACAACAGCCCCAAAGGCTAGCCACAGCTGACGAACGATATCCCTTTGAGGAAAGTGTTGATATATTTTTGTTTTGTAGCCTCTCAGAACAGGACAGGAGAGATAATATAATACGTGGGCAAGTCAGTTTGCGCTTCTCTCTGTTCCAAGCACAAAATTACTTTCCTTTCGTCCTATGTGTTCATGTAGTTCAATTTCACAGAATTTTTTTTTTTTTTTCAGTCTCAATGTTAACACACACCCTGCGCACTACGGCTTAAAGCCCGCTGTCCAGACAGTGATCTTACTCAGGGGGAATCTTATCTGGGTCACACTGACCCTTGCCAATGTACGCTGACCACACTACCACTGTCCACTTGGTTTTGGTTTGCATTTGATTGGTATGAAAATATTCGCTGCTATCTAATGAATTAACCAGCAAAACCTTTGTCTGTAAGTCTCTAACCAATTATCTGTCTTATGATACCAAACTGGCAGCTGTAATTTTTGTGAGAACGAAGCATGATAACTAGCCATATCCCCCCAAGCCCTAAACAAATGGTTTCATCCAGGCTGACACATACTAATGAACCAGTGTGGGCATTTTGGGGCAAAGGTCATTTCAGAGCTTGTTTCTGATTGGTTTTTAGATACAGACAACTCTAGATGATGGTCAGCTTGTGAGAAAATGAGATAATATTGCAAATTTGTTGAGCAACAGTTCACATGTCAATGTTAAGACGGTAGTTTTGTCTCAAAGAGGACAGTGACCCGACAAATGAAAATATGGCTTGCACGCTGTGCGATCAGCTTGACCTTGCCGTATTGGTACACCCGTGCAGAGTGAATGCCTGGAAAGTCAATGCCATATTTCGACGTCTCTCGCAGTGTGAGGGTTAAGAAATCAAGACTGAATGCCAGTGCAATGTCAAACTGGGTAAAAACTTACCCTTGATTCAGCAACTGTGGGCGTTTGAACAGCCAGTAAGCCTCTTCCTTTGGAGATGGAAGGATGGACACAATGGCAGGGGACCTTTGACTGAGTTTGAATAATAAAATTAAAGAAAGAAATAAAAGAAACCCAACCAGTTACAGGTATCACATAAAAACTAAGAAAATGTTGATCTTACACCTCAAAATGACTTCCGCTTTATTTTCATAAATAAATGAGAGTAGTATAATTCATTTTATTTATTACAGTGCACAATAAATAAAGACAGAGAGAGACCTCCTGTGCA
This sequence comes from Onchidella celtica, assembly GCA_963931925.1. Taxonomy (NCBI): domain Eukaryota; kingdom Metazoa; phylum Mollusca; class Gastropoda; order Systellommatophora; family Onchidiidae; genus Onchidella; species Onchidella celtica. The sequence goes on from OZ007569.1 coordinate 45,387,717, forward strand.
CATTAAGTTGATTTCTTTACAATTGGGGGGGGGCGGGGGGAGGGAATCCACCATTTCTGCTTTATTATGCAAGATCTCACTGATGTTAACAATTCTGTTTCATCAGAGTAATGCAATATTAAAACAATTCCACAATATGACAGTAATTGTCCTGTTCAGTTGTGAGTTGTCTTTAAAGGAATTCCACAATAGATTTTAACATAAGCTAAGCAGAGAATACCATTCAAACTGGTAGAAAGGAATAAGAATATTCCACTTACTTTATAATTGACTTGATAGCTGGTCTCTTCCTGCCCAAAATATTGAGAATAAAATCTATATTTATATCATTCACAAATGAATTCATTTTCAAAATCCTTTGGAAGATAATCCTTGTGCATGTGTGTGTATGTGCGTGCATGCATGTGGGTGTGTGTGTGAGTGAGAGAGAGAGAAAGGGGGTGGCATTAAACAGACACCACACGCACACTGCTCGTATGAAGTTTGGTGAACCGAAGCATGCTGTCATTTATGAAAGATAAGTTAACATTGTTCTCCGTACTGCAGATGAAAAACATCACTGCATGTGCTGGGAGCATTACTTCAAATATATTGATTGATGAGGGCATATAAACCATACTTTACATATGATAAGAAGAACATTCACAAGCAAAAAAAGACTATCAGATACATCACATGTTCAGTGTTTTAGATATATTAAAGTGAGAGAGAGACAAAACACAGTTCTAGGGTGAAGGTATAAAAATTTGTTTAAAATTTGTAAATCTGCAACTTACGGGTGAAGACGTCTGTATTCTGCAGCTGTTAGTTTCTTTTCCACTTCTGGTTCTTTCTTTTCTTCCACAGCCTCTCCCTCTTTCTTTGGTGCTTTGGTTGGATCAACCTCTTTTGGTTCTAGAACACATACAGAGAGCACTTTTATTTATCCTTCAACAGCAAACTGGGCTGTTTTCAGGTTCTTGAAACGATGAGGAATTGACTAGAAAGTGACTAGATTAGTTCAGCACAAGCAAGTTCAAACACAGAAACTAGTTTCAAAATAAATTCTTCCAACAGGAAAGTTTGACCAGTGCGTGTGACTGATTAAAAAGTACGTGCTACAGTGTTTTTTGTATTTCTGGTAATATTAGTAACTTACCCTCTGGTGCATACTTGACTCGTATGGCAGGGTTGAAAGTGTCAGATCGAAGTATTCTGTGTAATAATTATATATAATATAATATTTGTCAGACAGGATGTTGAGATTCAGAACTTACTCAAGGGTGGTAAAGATGACTCTGGTTCATTCCAGCCCTTAATGATCTCCTCAGTGCCACAGAGAAAAGAAGATGCCCCAATAGAACTGGTTTCATTAATTTTTTATGTTTTTTTTATCAAATTTCCATGCATATATCCTATCCTGATCTCGTGACAAAACCAGGTGCAAAATTTGATTTTGTGAGATTATAAAGCTAAATGATCCATTAGCAGGTCCAATAGAGACAGTCAGTTTTGCATGCTCATTTGTCAGTTGTAGATACAAAATATAAAATGTATTACAACCTCTGGCAAATGCATTACATGTATTTCATTTTGTACAGAATCATTAAATTGTCCAAAAGTTGCACTAAGAATTTCAGATATTTAAAGCAAAATAGCACATGGCACAAAGCATACCTGCCAATCTCTGTTTTGACACGATCAAATTCTTTCCTGCGGAAACTGATCCATACCACAAATGTGCAAAAATTGTAGAATGTCTGTGAAATATACAAATTGTTCTCTCCATCATAATAATAATAACTTAGTTTTCACAGAAATACTAGAGCAACATACAGCCGATACATCAGCATATATTTTATAATTTTCTGGCCCCCATTTGACTTTAATAAACTTGAACAGTTAGAAATTTGACATCTGGGCATGTAAAATAATTTTGGAATTTGATCATAACAAGTAACCTGATGAGGACCTGAAACTGTATTTGCATTTGGTTCTGTTGTTTTTACAAATACATTGCACACTGATAGTCAACAAAATTGCTCTTAAGTGTTGAGTTTCCTCTGCAGCACTATGGATACCCTCAAAGTCATTCAATGATCTGATGAAATTAACAAAAACCATGGTTTTACTTGATCCCAGTGCAATCAGCATGAACGCACTTTCTGTCCTGCTATTCTGATGTTTCTATGACACCCATATTTTCACTCTGATAATAAATCAATTTTCATACGAACAAAGTCTTACCTCAAACAGACTACGATCAGTGTATGTTTTTGATACTCTTGATCTGTGAAAATATATCAGGGAAAATGCATTAAGTGAATAATGATGTGATGGAACTTTAAATATAATTCTTAATGTTGAATTTCTCACTACAGATCTGCTATAAAATTCTGTATTAATATGGTCTTGCTAAAAAAACAGGCAATTATCCCTAATCATTCATATACATGTAAGAAATTTGATTTTAAAGTTTAACTTAAAGCAGTGCGGCCTTATGATTTAACTGTTACTTTTGTACACAACGCATGATAGTCCCTACATAAATTTCTGGTAATTACAAAGTTTTAAACAAATCTACTCCTCTAGGAAAAGCAAGACTGGGAATATGACAATAATAAACTTTAGTGGAACCAGTACTGCCTTTTGCACTAATGCGTGGTGAAAAATTGCCATGTTTTCCAATCTTATAGGATCTGTTAATGTTGTTACAACAACAATAATGTGACTGGTTGACAAATTTGTCAGTAACATATAAATCTGGGCTGGAACATTAGAGAGGATGCTATTAGGCTGTAAATTTATTAAATGTACTAATTAAAAATTAGAATAAGTTATCTCCCTTGAACAATATCAGTCTTCCACTATGTCAACTATTCAATCTCACGCTTGAATTAGATTTCTAGCTCTGCTGTGAAAACTTGCTGACTCTTAGGCATTCTGCAGAAAGGTGCTTGCAATTGTTTGAATTATACTGTCAACAAAATAATTCTTTCCATTAGCAGGCTGTTGAGAAAAGGATATATGTTAAAGTAACTTGTGATCAAATCCTTGTTGAACAATCACGAGACTAGTACCTGCCACATTCCATGTGATGCTGTTCCTCCAATCCAAGCCCCAGCACCAGGATACAATAAGCTCTTCCAAGCAGTTTCTGGGCCACTGACAATCGCTCACAAGCGCTTGCATATTCTACTTTCTCAGCCACGCTAGGTTCACTGAGGAAAATCAATGGAAAAATTTATCATAATGTGTGATGGGCTCATCTAAAAAATGAGCAATCTGCAAAATGTACAATCTGAACTTCATATAAAAAGATTGCAAGAAAGACAAATGGAAACTACAACATAATTTGCAAAGAATATTTTGATAAACATCCTGACATTTATAGTATTTGATTTTAAATTTGTGAAAAGACATTCATTTGCAAATTGCACCACATAATACTTATAATTTCTTCAATGTATAAGCACGCAAAAATAACAGTGTCATGTCAAAGAGTTATATTCCAATTGAATACCAAAATCCAGCAACCAAGAACCTTCAACAATTTGCCTGTAAAATGTGCAAGTCAACTGAAACAGCAGTTCCATGTGAAAAGATGGAGAATAAAAAATAACAATTGTTTTTGCTGGTTTTCTGTTCTGTGACAATAAACATGAACAAAGCCTCATTCTGTCACACTAAGGCCAAAATTGCAATGACCTTGTCAAGCCCAACACTATTATGTGAGCAAAAAAACATACATCAATCTGTCCCCAAATGTCACATCAAACAAAACATATCAAAACATATTTGCGTTATCTTGGTAAAGCAGTTTTATTAATTTTTCTCAGAAATATGATAACCGAGAATGGGTATTATGTTAGCACCATTATGATATTTGCTCTCCAGCTTGTTCACAATTGCATGTGATGAAACATCAACCCCATATTTTGGTTTAAGTATTCTCAAAAAAAAGAGGAAAGTAATGATGAATAATGAGCAATTTTTGAGTTCTTGGTTACTTTTCAGACATCTTTCAGTCATGTTCTTTAGGATCAAGCGATCAGGGCCTTCTTAAGATTTTTAACTGCAAGTCAAAGAAACTAGGAGGCAGAGCATTTACACACTGTGCCCCGCACATCTGGAACTCACTGCCAAAATCATTGCGAGAATCATCTACCGAGTCAAAATTCAAAACTGGTCTAAAAATCCATCTTTTCAAAAAACACTTTCAGTTGTGAAGTCTCATTCCCAATCCATTTATTTTCTCAATTCACTTTAATTTTGCTGTTTTATCGTTTAATTTCTGTCTTATAGTATGTTATGTGTGTGTGTGTCTATGTATACAATGTATGTCTAGCAGAGAGAGATGGTGGGTGAGAGAGAGAGAGAGAGAGAGAGTGAATTGCAGATGGAGAGAACACGACTTTCTGTAAAGCACTTAAGCAAATTGTTTGGATTAGGCGCTATATAAATAATCTTCATTATTATTATTATTGTTATGTCTATGATGAGTCTCTTGTGCACAAATACTTACTTTATAAATGTTCGGAAAGGTGCAATATGGGAATACTTCCAGAATTGGCTTAAAATGGTCTGTAAATGATATTCTAATTACAATCACTTCAGATAAAAACAGAATGTACATAATAACAATAATCATGACCAGGTGAAAACCCAGGCTTAGACTGCAGAAATGACAGCGACAAAAAAACATTCAAAAGACTCGTAAAAACTGTGAAAATAGGACACTACAGAATTTAAACTTGAAAAATAAGATTAATTTATTTCATAATACTTTTGAAAATATACGTTAAGATGAATATGGATTTATGTTACTGTCTCCATGGTGATATACATGTACAAAATAGTAACAATCAATAATATCTGTAAAATAATGTTTCTGAAATCAATGAAAAAGGTTCCTATAGATTCTTTTTGTGATGTGATTAGGTTGTGGTAAGCGAGTAAGAAACAGGGACAAAAAAGTAAGAAAGTAACTTGAAAAGACCATGTGACTGACAGTGGATTTAAACATGTGAAATATGATCCTGTTTGGTATCAAACACTTTCAGGGATGATATATTATCATGTTCTTAGTTGCTGTTGTTTGCTGTTACACAGTATTCGCTGAGCTTTGCCAGACCCTACTGTTACATGAAATTTTACAAATAACGCTCCCCTTACAATGTTGTATTTAAAAGCCATTGGAAAATCATCAGACAAATTATTTTCGACATACCAAAAGATCAGAAATGTTTCATGCAAGCTAAATTACAATCACCAGCTTTAAGATATGGATGAATGATCTTACCACACTAAGCATACCATAAATTTAATACCAAACATGATAAATCATCGATTCAACTCAAATCAAGGTCCAGCCCATTCTCTCCTCAAAATCTTGTGAACACATGCGAGACATAAATAAGGCCATTAAAGACAGTGCCCATGATCTTAATTTTGCCATGTAAGCAATGGTGCTGTGACCTGTGATACTTGTAGTGAGAAAAATTTTATTGTGCCAATCTTTTTCACTTGTCTGTTCAGAAAACAGATTATTTGGAAAGTACAGAAAGCCTGTGGATTGCTACATGTAGGGTAAGCTGAAATGTGGCAACCCCCCTCCCCCCCCCCCCCCCCCCAAAATTGCCTTACTGAATTTCCCATGTTAGGAACAAACAAAGCTTTACAATGAATTCTAAAAAAAAAGGTGAGAAATAAAAGAAACTGTCACAATTATATTTCTTTATCAGGCATCATTATTCTTTGAGGATAATGAACCAGTGGCTGTTTCAGCCTTTTAAGCCTTTTCATATTTCTTCATTCTTTCTGGCAAATACAAATTTTCTTCAAATACTGTTTTGTTTGCTGCACTTTTTTTGTTTTAAACCTAGACAAAGGATTTTCATTGTGAAAGCATGTATAATTTCTTTCAATTTTCATTCATTAAGAATCTATTGTATAGTCTTCTTGTTTCAGTTGTTCCTGACACGGGTTTTGAGTAATACAACCTTTGTACTTTTACTCTTCTCTCCATATTTTCATTTAGTAAACACATTATCGTGTGGAAAGGAAAAATGACAATTTGCAAATATATACATTTTCATCACGACAAAAGCCTAAAGAAGTCCCAAGAAAATTATTCATTTCTGGAGATGAAAATAATCTTACATGAAAAATTTAAAGAAAGATAATCTGAGTCTGGATTCCAGCCATGCTTTTTTTTTTCACTTTTTACTTCCCATTATGAAGCAAGCCACCTTTTCATGCATGAGATTTTTTTCATGCGAAGCTTCATTTGTTATCAAAATAATCTAGGAAAATAAAAAACATACATATATGTATAAATAATAATGCAAATTGCAATAAAAATAATGCATTGTTATTATTTGTTTCTAAATTTTCAGATTGGTGAAAGCAAGTATCAGATAAGGCTAAAGAAAAAAAAAATGCATATGAACAAGGTTGGGAACAAAATTGGCAGTGATCACATGATAAAGGAGAGACACACGTTCAACTTACCCATGAGAATTTCAAATATTTAGTTTTTGGTAAAGAAGCAATGACCAAGAAAGAACAAAACACTAGTTGTAACATGTGAGCAGATCAGAATGTTGCAGATCATTAAGCATGGAGAAAATATCACTGGTATTTTTAAATAATTATTTTTACATTTTTTCTTTTTTTTTCCTTATCTTCAGTTTCCATATGTGACAAACTGTTAAATTAAAAAAGCACAATCTTGTTGCACACTGTCTTCCCATGAAAAGAATAAAAACGGCATTACTTCATTTTAGTTCATCATGCCTGACTGAAAACCTTCATTGAGTTGGCCCAGGTGTGGGGGAAACAACAATTTCATGAAATGATCACCAAGTTAGTGAAGACATGTATGACAGAAAGAGAGATATAATGTACAACTAAACTTGCAGCTGACAGACAAAGTGAATGTACATCCAAAGAGTAAATACTGGGCCAATATTCACATTTTGTTTTGTTTTTTTTGTCTTGACCACAGGAAATTCATTTTTGCCAGTATTGCTTTTCTATCACAGGCCAAACATAAATTTCCAGACCAGCAGTTCCCAAACTGGGTTCCACTTGGACCCCAGGATTCCACAAGCCTTGTTCAACAGCTCCTGTACAAACAATTTGATGTATTTAAAACAAATTCAGGTTCATGCATTATAATGTACAGAACCACAATTGTAAATGCCTGAAGACATTCACTAGTTTAAGTGACACAGACTGAAGATTGTTATAACTGATCAAATTTGAACCTGCGGTATTTATTGTAGCAGCTGACAAAATACTTGGTAACATATATTAATAAGGTGAACAAATTTTCTGAGCTGCTAGTTAAAATGCCAAGATTAAGATTGGAGTGCACTACACATTAAATACATTTATTTATAAACACAAACTAACAACTTATCAGTTTTAAGAGCTCTGTTTTCCACACAGTTTGAAAAATTTTTTTAATTCATCAATGACATGAAATCATATGAAATTGTAACACACAAGTACAGTTACATCTGAGCAACTCTACTATTTGCAGGAATATGCAAGAGAATTCATAGTGTGTTTTCATTTCGAGGGCCACATAGTAATTTGACTTTTTCAAAAATTAAGATAATTTTGCGTGCTTAGTGCTTTTAAAATATTGTAACTATTAAAGTCTACTGCAGAAAGTTACTCAGTTTTCTGCTTCTCCTGAAAAATTTGTAAAATCCAAGTCCTATATTAGTTTACCACGAGGCCCGCAATTTTTCTTCCATCTAAGTGCATGTGGTCGGTATGAACACCAGTTTGATTATTTTTACAGCACATATCCTAAACATGCCGACAACTGACACAACTCAGACATGTGCTTGTTGTTCGGTGTTTAAATCTGGCTTGAAACACAGTAAATAGGTGAGGTGCTTACTCCTAATGGACAATAAATAAGGGGAGACAACACAGCTATACCTTAAAGATCAGTAGTTCAAAACACATTCATTGTGATGGATAAGAATTCTGTGATTTTAAATCATGCAAAATTTGTTCATTTAATATTTCTACACCAACCCCCTGCACTGTTAAAAACAGGTTCTCTGAAAATAAAATTCATTGCTAACCATAAATCATTTTTCAACTAACATGCATACAAAAGTGAACCACCTCTAAAAATACTATTAACACTTCCAAGTTCTAAACATTCTGTGAAAAGTCAGCTGATTAACATAAATGCCTAAATCAAAATGACGGATTTTGAGAGGTTTTGAGAAAATGAGAAAAAAATGATTTTGCATTTACATGCTACACAATTCTGATTGCAGGTTATGATGGGTACATCAAAATTACTTTATCTGTTAAGGACACAGAATGATTTTTCTTGAAAACCAAATCCATTTTAGATAAGTCACATAGGCCATTAGAATTTTAATAGCATGATTTAGGCATTTATCTTGTACAGCTGTCAAAATAATGTTTCAAAAACAACAAAATTCTGATTCAGTTCAACATTCCTGCAAATATAGATTACATACACCGTGTTGAAACAATTGCATGCTTTTAATTTTGTGGTTTTCAATTTTTTTCAGTTCTCCTTGTCATAGACCACATAAAAAATGAAATCAAGCTATATCATCAAGTCCAAGACCAGATATAAATAATTTTGAGATTCACCGGCAGTAAAAGAGTGTTATTGTTAACTTAATGTAATGGGGTGAACCATTACAGGGCTGAGTTATAACTCGCTGTGGTGAAAGGGAGATTAACCCGTTTATTTTGACTAGCTGGACCACTAGATGTGGTCAAGGGGAAGTAACCACACAGAAACTATAGATAATCTCCCCTTATTGTTTGATCGCGCACTTGACATGAGTCATGTAGTGTTGAGTAACATTCCTAACTGATGTACTCACTGCGCCAATTTTTAAACCATAGTCTTAGCGTTGTCTGTATTGTCCAGGATTGCTCAATTTAAGTGACCATCTCTGTTTCCATAGGTGGAATCTTGTTATGTAAGTTTTGTTTAGTATTTATCTTGTTAAGTAATATTTTATTAAGATAGTGTATTTAGAACATACAGGAGGAGGAGGGTAGTTTTAAAAAATGTTTTTATTTGTTATAGTGGTTGTTAGAATTTGCACTTAGTGAACTGTTAGGGAGTAAATGGGTTGCGCGTTTTTGGGTGACGCTTAGATGATAGCGTGGGTCAGTCAGTTCCATCCAAGTCTTCAAGACAGTAGGACGTGTCATTCTGTCCCGACTAAAAAGAACTTGTAAATATCTCAAGGGAGTTGTGAAGTGCAAGCTTTAATGTAGATCAAGTGTGAATTCCTTTGGCTGATTCACCGCGCCTATCGGTTGGGTTTATTGTATTGTGGTTTATTGTGGTTTATTGTACTGTTTATTGTATTGTGATTTATTGTGTTGTCTCTTGTGTATTGTGAATTGTATTGTTGTTTTCATTATTTGTTTTTTTCTTTTCTTTTTAATAAAATTATTGTCCTCTCATAACCTGAGAGTTTTGTTTGTATGTTTGACTGTGTGAGATAACTAGGGAGGCCGCTCATCCAGTCCTGTTACATAATATTATTAAGAAACTGGGAGCAAAAAGACACAAAGAAATGTGCATAAATGAAAATGTCCACGAAACAAATAACAAAGCTAAATATAAAGAAAACAGCACGGCATTAACTTTTCTCATTACAGGTGTATTCACAACTAAAAAGTTGGCATTATGTCTATTTGAATTTGTCTCCACAATAATTTCATACCTGAATTTCATTGCAGGTATGACATAATTTAATAAGTACGGTAATTGGTAACCAATATTCTGACACTGATCTGAAGTTCTTACTGCACTTTTTCTTATTATCTCGTGTTTATTCATTTCTCTATAGCCCTACTATCTTAGAGTGACTGGCTCTGATGTTTTGGGAAGAAGACAAAGACAGTTACTGTTGGTGACAATGCAAACTGTGTTGACAGTGAACTGTAGCAACTAACATGCAATGAAAATAATGTTGTCTAAATACATTTGTACAGCCCTTTATAAAATCAGACATACTGCATGCCTCTATACATCATATCTCGTTCTTGAACATAGACATCTTGCACTTGGGCTATTCTGTAATTCTACTTGAAATACAAATCATTCAAATGTTCAAATGTTCATACTTTATTTCTCAACAGTGACTGGTCTAACATCAACTCACCGTATGACAGGTGGGTAACTGACCACAACTTTCCTGAGTTACAGAATGCCGGAATATCTCAGTTTTATAACTTTTATTTTAGGAACATGATATATAAAGAGCAGGCATATTTATTTACATCCTATAAATGGATATGAAACCATACCATAAATTTGAATCTTACAGAGAGAACATCATTAAAATGAGAAATGATGACACGAGACTATGCATTTGCTGAACTGATTTAACATCGAACTAATCTATCCATACAACCTACTTTAACGTTATTTTTCAAATTTCAAACACAAAAGTTGAAAAATAGTCTTATTTTCAAACCTAACGCATAATTTTGGTCCCCAATATGCCAAAGCTTTTATTTCATCAGAAGCTGCACAGCTGGCTCTTCTTTCTGAACCTACACTATTTTAAATCCCGAAACCAACAAAATACTTTACACCTCATGATGTCAAAACATCAATATATGTGTTCTGGCCCTTTGATCAAGGAAAACCAGCATGTAAAATCCACAATTATACCGCCATGAATATGTGTTAAAATATGGTATAAAATGTATTATAGGTTCTATATTATATAATTATGCAACTGGTCAAAATTTGTCACAACAACTTTACAAGTGATTGCTCTCAATTTGGTCAATGTTTCTTCCAATGTATTTTGTAACAGAAAGTTCCAGGAAAGATAACTCATTTTTCTCATTAAATCATTCAAATGCTTTTATGGTCAATTCTTATCAAAGATGTCAGTTCAACTTTTACTATTGTTACAATAATATCATTCTGTTAAATCACCTTAGGAAAGTTAGTAATAGTGATAGGATAGGTTACTGTGAAGGGTACACAGAAAACAGGAGAAAAACACATCCATGGATAGACAGACAAACTGATGGGCATAAAGTTAAGGAGCAACCTCTGAATTACCATAGGCATTTTGTATTATGTCATGAATCCTAAGAACCCACAGCTTAGGGAGTCTTAGTATGCCTGTAACCACTGGACACTTCAAATACTTACATGTACATGGGATTCTTCTTGTTTTCCAATGTCATCTTATTGAAGTAACAGTTGAAGTAGCTCAATAGGTACAACAGGAAGAAGTCAAATTGTTCTCGTCTAGGTAAATAAAACATATATACAAAAAAATTATATTTAAAACCAAAGATATGAATATATTTAGTATTCTGAATCAGTTTCACAAGTTTTAATATGGATTAAAAAGTGTTTTCTTTTTTCCACATCCAGACAAAATTCAAACTTCTGCTGATAACTGTAATTATGTTGTGATCACACATTTAATAGGAAACTCATTCATCTAAATTCTGGAGTGGTGGTTAACCTAACAGACCATTAAAATGAACTCCTCTGTAAAACTTGCTTGTGGAGCTACATAGACATGGAAAAGAAAAGATCCATTTGTTGGTGCAGTGTCACATGAATCAGGAAAAAACTGATTCTTACTCCAGTTACTGATATATATATATAATTTCAGGGCCCTGTACTTTTCTTTCAAAAGTTAATGAACTCATCAAATATTTATGTAGCTTGTGCATGAAGCGAATCTAGATGGTAAATCTCATTTGATAGTGAATCAAACTCTACCTGAAAAGGCTATAGAAATGATCTGGGATTGCGTCGACCTCAGACATTCTCTCAATTGATACAGCTGGAAGGAAAAACACATGTTTGAAGACAGAAATGGAGCTAACACCAGATATAAATAAGAAAACAAGAAATGGTTATTCTGGCTGCTCTGAGGCATTATGAACTTCAAATGATTATTCTGGTTGAGGACTTGAAAGGAGGCTGGACAGAATGCTTACTGAAATTAATCAGCTTAGAGAAATCAAATAATTTTTCAAACCAAACTCTGTTCCTAAAGCTTACCTAACTCTGGCCAAGAAAGTACAATATGATTTTGAAAACACAACATTGCCAGTAGTATAGCTACCATAATCATTTGTAGTGGAATGACGCCAGTTGAATAAAAGATGCATGAAATTACATTGGGGAAAAATTTCTAAACCAGCTAGCTTTCTTACTTTTAATATCATCCAGTGTGACAGTTGTGTGTTCACTCATTTCTTTTTTACTTGGAGCTGCCTTGCCCAGGGGTTTCTGTGGCATTACTCGACCCCTGCCCATCATTCCACCCCTCTGCAAGCCTGAAGCAGCCCTGCAGGCACCACATAATAAATCACATGTACATTATATTAAAGCAGACAAATTTTCAAAAGTAAAGGGTGAAGTCAAGTTTCACAATTTTGAAACATTCATTTATTTTAAAGTAAGATAAGAAGGAATGAAACAAAAGGACATTTTTTTTTTTTTTACATACGGTACGAGATCATTATTGCTTCATTAAAGTAGGACCAAAAACAAATAGGTACAAGCTACTAAAAACACTTAAATGGATAGGCAAATATGGTGAAAGGACAGAAAAACAAAGCAAAAAAAAAAGGTTGGATGGAGGACGGAGGGGAGGAAATTTATAAAATATGCAACAAAAGGGCAAATTATGCAGAGGGCATGCAGGATATGGCATTGAAGATAGGAGGAAAGGGCTATAGACAGTTGACAACTGGTGAACAGAGCTGAATCAGATGACCCACCACTCTGCTGTAGAAAAAAAACATTAATTTAAAATGTGTACCTAGTATTCCTTGTCCTTTGCAACACACTCCATCCATCTCATCTGTTTTTATAAGTTAAATTTATGCCATGTGAAAGATCAATGACACCATGACTTACCTATCCCCTCTACCTTTGCCTTCATGTCCTTTGGCTCGTCTGCGCTTATCTTGTTTATCAGCATTAGGATTGTTACTGTGTTCAGAATCATATGATACAATGTTATTAATATTATCTCCATATATCCAAGGCAACTGACAAGGGGACAAAACCAGCACACTTCCAATTATTAATAATTTTTATCATTAGAATCTGATCTACCATGTTGCTTTTAGCCAAAGGCATGCTGAACCCTTAGAAATACATGGACAGACACTGTCCATTGGATAACTAGATTAGATATACAATTTATTTCAAGAAGATTAATTAGTTCAATAAGTGAGATCTCAACCAGCATCACTACATCAGTCCAGTGTCGATTGGTGTAGGATTGGTAGCTAGGTTTGCCTTAGGAGCGGGTTTCCTACATCAGCCCGACAATGGTGCTCTATATGTTGTAAACAGCAGATCTGCATAGGAACAATGTTATTCCTATATTCAAAGTTGACATCAAACCAACGCATCGAATTTCCATTGGGTTGCTGGCTGGGATAAAACTGCATTATTTATATAATGTTAATTGTTTTCATCGTTCAGAGGTTGCCCACTGTGAATTATAATACATGTATTTTCAGTGGACAAAAGGCAGCATAAGGTGGCTACTGGTCAAAAGGAATTATTGTTAAAGATGTTATTCTTGCTTAGTTATTTTCCTTGTTCAGTTCCGTTGCCATGTCAGATTTAGCAGTACAGACTATAAGATTGTGGACCTAACTGGGACCGCTATATTCATTTGTACCACTCAGTAAAAGAATGAGACAAAAAGGGAAGCAAATTGCAATAACAGAGACCAATAAAGAATAATAATAATATGAGAAAACTTTTTTTTTTAAAGTAAACAATAATCTATTCAGAATGGACTGTGAACATGCAACTTCATCAGGGCAATGTCAAGGTAATTTTTAATTAAATCTATCTACTTAATGCTGCAAAAAAAAAAAAAAATCATCAATTGAAGAATGTTTAAAAAAAAAAAAAACACGAGGTTCTGGCGAGGTTCGAACTCGCGACCTTCTGCGTGTAAAGCAGACGTGATAACCACTACACCACAGAACCCGTTGACTATTTCAATGCTAAAAACTATATAATAACAAACCTGATAAATTCTAAACTCGGACTGACAGGATCGTCTTTCCATACCCATTTCCCCGATACAGCAACCTGGAGAGAGTGACAAAATTATTAGTTTAATAATTTATTCACTGATAGTGTAAATTTACCTTGTGTTACTGATTTCGTGGCATGAAGTAGCATATAATCATAACCTAGGGACAGATCGAGATCTAGTGGTCATTCATGTCAACAACCACATAGCCGATTGATTTCATGTTGGTATGGGTCTCAACTAAACATGTTCTGCATAGATGAGTTAGTTTGTATTTAACATCTGTAATGTAATATACAATATCCACTTACCCCATCAAACATAGTCGCCACCTTAGCCATTTTTTCGGCCTGATGTAAAAGTAGGTCACATACGTCTCTCACACATAGCAACAGGGAAATGTTACTCTTGATTTGTTTTTAGTTGGGAGTTATCGTGATTATTTCCCTTCCAGCGTCACCTGTCCGTTTCTCCAAAGTCACTCGTTTTTATTTTAAAATGTTATTTTATAATGTGGGTTCGACTGCAGTAAGCATTGGTTTAAAAAAAAAGTTACGCCCCTCTGTAAAATGCTGTCGTCCCAATCAGGTTATTTTTAAAACCCGATGAAGATCCTTCGTGACCGAAAGCTTTTTTTTTTTTTCCAAGACTCCATTTCAGTTTATTATGTTTATTGCTTGTTTCATCGCGGGGCTTTGCAACTATAATTTATGTACAACCCTTTTTTTTTTCTTTGCAACTGGCCTTCCCAGACGAATGAAAAACAAAACAAAAAAATTCTCGCTGAAAAATATCGGTTTCTTTTCTTTACACATCCAGAAACTAACGTGCAAGTCTTGTCATGACAAGATGTTTGTTGTTCTGTTCAAACGAATGAAAGTCCTCGTGGGCATTCCCCACCGCAAGACAGTTTTCTATCTATCTATCTAACTATCTATCTTTCTATCTATCTATCTATAAGATTTACCTACCTGTCGGTCTGTTTGTCTGTCTGTCGGACTCTCTCTCTCTCTGCCAGCACGTCTGTTTGTCGAATAAAAACTCGACACTCAGACAGGTATAGCCCTATATTACATACATTAGTAAATAATAATAATGATAATGAAGAAGCTTGACAGGCAGGTAAGAAATCTGAAAAGAAGAGATACCCTCTGAAGAATATTATAGTTTCTTCATCTATTTCGTAAACTACTTATGAAATGAAAAATCGACGATCATGACCCAACTGCTAATGCTAATGTCTGACCCGAGACTGTCCACAATAACTATGTTTATATGCACCGGCATTTGATTACTTGCAACAGTCGTTGCTGCCGTTCATTCTTTAGATGACATCCTCGATCATATTAATAGGACACAGGGCAATACACACAGTCATGCTAAACACCGTTTGCTTATATAAAAGAGCTGGGAACTCAGTATATTTCCAGTACATGATCATTTTCTGTGCCATTATAAGTCATGATTCTTGGTATGTCATGAGGGAAAATCGAGTTGTGATGTTGTTGTTGTTTTATTTTACATAAATTTCCCCTGCATTAATTGAATTTTCAGTGGTCATGTAGGTATTTTTAAAACCTGGATCTCTTCAACTAACGTTTAATTTCGTGTAATTTCGCTGTTTGGACGCTTAAATGTGAGAGACAATTTAGGCACTTCACAAGGCCTAATTTTATTTCTTTCATTGTCCGTAATTTTGAAATAAACGGCACAATAAAAAAAATGTACAGAAATATGAGAATCCAAGTATTCATTTGAAAAGAAATATGGCAACAGTTTGCTTTGGAAAATGTTTTTCCCCTCAAAACACATGATTTCTTTGTTGATAAAATGCAACATAAATAAGCACATTTAGATCAAATGCTTCGTTTCTTTTCAGTTAAGAGACCCCAATCTTCAAGAAAACACCCGAATTTACGTAAATAATACATTTCCCCAGATTCTACAGTATAATTTGTAAGCTTGCTACTTTTATTTATAAGCCTTTTGGCTCTCCTGTTATTTGATAAATTCCCATTATTCCTTCTATTAGTAATACGAAAAACTGATCGTCTGTTTCAAAGGGTCTTACGATAATAATGGGATCCATAACATTTCAATAGCTCTGGGGTGAACCAACGGGCACCCTCCTTATTACATGTATAATAAGACAATCGAACATGGTCATGGTAGAACGTTCATTTGCACTTTAAAATGTCTTTGATGAGAGAAAAAAACGTACACTGTACTTCATTTTTAACATAGTACATGTACATGTAACATAAATTGTAGTTGATGTAATGAGAACAGGGAATTTTCCAACATATAATAACTGCTCTGCTGTATCATTTTTATGCTATGGCACATGTACATATTTTGATTCTACATGTACACGAATAGTCAGCATGTGTATGGTATGCGATGATGTACCACTGGGGAAGGGGATACCGCTACGGTGGCCAGGGCTTCTTGCGCAATATACATTTTTACTGAACAATCCATGTACGCCCCTGCAAACACCTGTTTCATGGAGCTGATAGTGATATTTGACATAGATCAAGTTCTGATGGGAATGTACAATTTTTTTTTTTAAGTTTTACAAAAAATCTACACGAACTTTTTTAATGCTGAAGCAGCAGGGCTATGGTTTCTATAGTATAGGGGAATTCATTGTCACGAGCGAGTGAGCGAGGATCAATAGTTACGGGAAGAAGGGGGTAGAGTAAGATTAACTCACGGCCCACAATTAATGGAAAGCATGGAATGTTGTGAGTTGGGGGGGGGGGGGGTTGGATGAGGCGAGATCGGTGTGCTTACAGTCACTGCAAGTTAAGAAGTCCAAGGGGACAGACGTGAAGAAAGCAGTCGGGAGATTGTGTGTTTTCCAGTGATGACTGGTAGGTTGAACTATGATTGATAATTATGATGATTGATGTACTATATTCTCCTATGACCATGATGTAAATAAGTTATATGTGAGGAATGTGAAAGTCATTGATTACTGTGTATAGAGATGTGCGCAATGAGCGATAGATGTAAGTTAGGATCATGGATTCGTAGCGAGTCTGAGTACTGTGTAATACGGTGGAGGTGTGTTACCGTAGAGAAGTGCAGATGTGTGGTGAGTGAAATATGGACTGTTGTGTGTACGCTTGATGGTTCGTAATGAGTGGTGAAGTGGATAGTAATTGTATGGTGTTATAGAGATGTAATGTTATTCTTATAGGTGCCGGGGTCGGGCAGTGAGGCTACCCGTGGGGGAGAGACTGGTGCAGGGGATAGGCCAGCATAAGGAGATGCAGGGGTTGAGCAGAAGGCTACCCACAGGCCAGCTTGAGCGAAGCTGTCGCGCAGGACAGCGAGGGCACATTATTCGTGGCAGTCTGGCCACAGACAGGGACGTTATGAATTGAGATATTAATGTGATATTAAGCTATTGAGGTGATATTACGATATTGAGGTGATATTACGATATTGGTCAGAAAAATCTGCTACTGGTAACATGTAATCCAGTACAACCTGCTTCATGAACTGGTACGCTAGCATGGTATCAGTGGGCGTGCACCTGTCGGTGCAAACGGCTAGGGCGGAGGAGGTTTCATCTAACCCAACGGCCACATGCTAGGGCACAATGTGACCCTCAGTAGTTGAGTCCTTCATATTGGCCCCCGGTAGCGGTGTGGTCATAGGCTTGTTTGCCTAAATCACAGACGAAGAATTGAGCAAACTTCCCGGACGCTGCTTCGAAGCTGGCGGCAGCAGGCCAGTGGTTGATTGATAGGGCAGATGGCAATATACCGTCACTCTGGCCTGGATATCGTGACACAGAGCATCCACCAGTATTGGTGTTCTTTGGTTTGGGTCTTTCACCCTAGTCAGTTGGGACTGCGAGGCTGTGGAGTAGCCTACAGGCAGCCGGTCAGGCAATATGACTGTCCCTCTGGCATCCTCCTGCACCTGGATACATTTCCAGTCGTCTTGACCCTGTCTTGCCACTTGGATAAGTTGTGTCCAGGCGAGAGAGTGAGTCTGATGTTTGCGCAGCTCTTTCTCACTAAAAACAAATTCTTTGCGCCAGTCTTAACACTCACCTCGTCTTCTTTCATCTTTGTCTCGTCTTCTTTCCTCTCAAAATTCCAACGGCGATGGGCGAGTGCGGTGGCAGCAGGTTTGGATAGACTGGAAGCTGTTAGCACAGACCTACACGTTGGTGGCTGTGGGCTATGGTCGCTTCATCGTCGATTGAAGTGGAGGCGTGGGGAGGCAGCACCCACAGTAGCTGAGCAGCCTTATTTAAGGATAGCACTGCTCACCTCAACTGAGGAAGGGGCTAGAAAAGGTGCCCTAAAGAAAGCCCACTTCACATCACCCTGACTGGTATACCGCGACCAGTGGGGATCCCTTTTTGCGGTCGAAACGAAAAGAAATTCAGCTTACTCAGGCTAGGAGCCTGGAATATACGCACACTACAGGACAACTCAAACAACCCGGAAAGACGCACTGCACTTATTGCCATTGAGCTCAGCAGGTACAACCTGGACATAGTGGCACTCAGTGAGACCAGACTCCCTGATAGTGGCCAACTCAAAGAGCTCAGTGGTGGATACACCTTCTTCTGGAAAGGCAAGGGTGCAGTCGAACCGAGACAGCATGGTGTTGGGTTTGCAATTAAAATTGACCTTGTCAGAAACTTGCAGTCCATGCCAATTGAAATAAATGACAGGCTAATGACACTCAGGATCCCAGTTGGGAAAAGCCAGTCAGCCACCCTCATTAGCGCATATGCGCCCACCATGACAAACCCAGATGAAGCCAAAGACAAGTTCTATTCTGATCTAGAATCTGTCATATGCTCTGTCCCGGCAGCTGATAAGCTGATTCTCTTGGGGGACTTCAATGCTAGGGTTGGCTCCGAAATCTCAGCGTGGCCAAATGTTTTGGGCCCTCATGGAGTTGGTTCATGCAATAACAATAGGTTGCGCTTACTTACTTTGTGCGCTGAATTTGGCCTATTCATTACCAACACAAATTTTAGTCTCCCCGTGAGAAACAGAACGTCATGGATGCATCCCCGCTCAAAGCATTGGCATCTCATAGACTATGTCATTGTGAGGAAGACTGACAGAAAGGATGTCCTTGTAACAAAGGCGATGTGTGGTGCCGAGTGTGGAACTGACCACAGACTCATTGTTTGCAAGCTCAGACTAACATTGAGGCGCAATAGACGCCCTCATGGGAAAGCGCCACCTGAACGCCTAAATGTTTCAAAACTCTGCTCAGCTGAGAAACAGAGCGAGCTCTCATCAGAACTCTCCTCAAAATTGGATTGCGTGACTTTTGACCCTGAGAACATTGAACAGAGCTGGACTGACCTAAATACGACTGTACACTCTTGCGCCAGCAGCACAGTTGGTTTTCCTGTCCGCAAGCACCAGGACTGGTTCAATGATAATGATAATGAAATCAAAGTGCTCATCAAAGAAAAAAATAGTCTCATCCAAGCTCACTGCAGTGACCCCTCTTCCACAGCAAAAGCTGATGCACTGCGTGCATGTAAGGGTGTACTCCAGAAGAAGCTGAGGAAAATGAAAAATGACTGGCTAGAAGAGCGAGTAAGAGAAACTCAGAAATATGCCGACACAAACAACACTAGAAAGTTCTTTGAGAGCCTCCGAGCTGTGTTTGGACCATCCCGCTCTGGCACTACGCCACTTCTTGCGTCAGATGGTTCAACACGCATTGTTGAATTGAATGCCATAATTCAGCGTTGGGCAGAACATTTCGGAGGTGTGCTAAATCGGCCATCAAATATAAATACTGAGTCCATTGACCGCCTCCCTCAGACTCCTATTAATGCAGCTCTTGCCAAGCCATTCACAGCAAATGAGACCCGAACTGCCACAAATCAGATGTCCTTTAACAAATCACCAGGCGTGGATTCAATTCCTGCTGAGGTGTATGCCTTCGGTGGAGAAAAGCTTATTGAAAGGTTGACCGAGTTGTTCAATCATATGTTGAAAGCAGGGAAGCTGCCACAGGACTTCAAAGATGCTTCAATCATCCATCTGTACAAAAACAAAGGGGACAGCCAAGTCTGTGACAACCATCGGGGAATCTCTCTACTTTCAATTGCTGGCAAAATATTGGCAAGAATGCTTCTGAATCGCCTTCTTGATCACCTCTCGTCAAATGACTTGCTTCCCGAGAGCCAATGTGGCTTTCGTAAAGAGAGGGGAACGGCGGATATGATTTTTGCTGCCAGACAGATTCAGGAAAAATGCATGGAACAAAATAAAGCGCTGTATATCACATTTGTTGACCTCACAAAAGCATTTGACACAGTGTGTCGTGAAGGCCTCTGGAAAATCTTGGCGAAGTTTGGGTGTCCACCCGAATTCATCACAATAGTGCGCCAGTTTCATGATGGCATGCAAGCTGCAGTCAAAAGCAACGGCAGTGTTTCAGAGCCCTTTGCTGTCACAAATGGGGTAAAACAGGGTTGTGTCTTAGCCCCAACTCTGTTCAGCATCATGTTCTCTGCAATGCTACAAGAAGCCTTTAGCTCTCCTCCTCAAGGGGTAAGCATCAAGTACCGAACTGATGGCAGTCTATTCAACCTCAGGAGACTTCAGGCAAAAACCAAAACCAAAAGTACTCAAGTCTGTGACCTACTATTTGCTGATGATTGTGCACTTCTGGCACACGATGAGGATAGCATGCAAAACTGTGTTGATAAGTTCTCTAGTGCCTGTGACAACTTTGGCCTCACAATAAGCACAAAGAAGACGGAAGTGCTCCATCAGCCTACTCCAGACGACAAGTATCCTGTGACCCCAAATATCAAAGTCCATGACAGTTTTCTGAAGGTGTCGGAGAACTTCACCTATCTTGGCAGTACACTGTCTTCCGCGGCTCGTGTTGATACTGAAATTCTCTCAAGAATCAGCAAAGCCAGCTCTGCATTTGGCAGGCTTCGAAAGAGAGTATGGGATGTTGCCGGCATTCGCACAGACACTAAGCTGAAAGTGTACAATGCTGTGGTCCTTCCCACCCTACTCTATGGGGCTGAAACCTGGACAGTGTACCAATCGCATGCCAGAAAGCTAAATCACTTTCATCTGGCCTGCCTTAGAAAGATCCTAAGGATCAAATGGCAGGATAAAATTCCAGACACTGAGGTCCTCAATCGTGCCAAGGAATTGAGCATCTTCTGCCACCTGAAAAAAATTCAGCTACGTTGGCCAGGACATGTTGTCAGAATGCCCGACTCCAGACTCCCTAAGCAAATCTTCTTCTCTGAGCTCTCCAATGGAACGAGGAATGTTGGGGCCCCAAAGAGACGTTACAAAGACACTCTCAAGCAATCACTGAAGGCCTTTGCCATTGATGTGAGTGAGTGGGAAAAGCTCTCGCTTGATTGTGCAAATTGGAGGGCGGCCCTTACCAGAGGCAGCAAAGCATGGGAAGCTGACAGAGTCCAGCAGGCTATCAAAAAAAGAGAACGGCGCAAGAAAAGGCCCAGTGGCACTGAACCAACGGAGCACTCTTGTCATTTATGCGGAAGGGTCTGCAGGGCAAAAATAGGACTTATCAGTCACATGAGAAGCCATAAGTCATGAAAGAACAGTCTTTCCATTCAGTCCTGTGTCCTTTAGTTCTCTTTATTGTCCATGTGTTGAAATTCTCAACAATTTCTGTTCTTTATTCCTCTGGTGTTGTTAAGGTCATCATCATACCTGATGGACGAACTATTATTACGATATTGAGGTGATATTGAGATATTGAGGTGAGATTAAGATATTGAGATTAGGTTGAGCAGGAGCCAGTAAGATAGGCCCGCAAGTAGTACATACATTGATGTGAGGCTGAGGCCGGAGTATATTTTAGAAAATTACTATCGGGTTGTGGACCCGGAGATGGAATGAATGTTGGGAAAAATGACCATTGGATGGTATTTGAATTGAATAATGTAATGTATGTAATTGCACATATATCTTTATCTTTATGTATAATAAATGTGTGAGTCTGTTTGGTTGTTCTGTTGAGTGTTATACTTGTCTGTTCGTGATTGTTGTCCTGTCATAATCAGTACATCTCCCAGTCTGGGATTTGTTACATTCATTTCAGGTATAATATCGAGTCTTCGAGAGGTATTTGCCATATTGTTGTATGTGACATTTTGCCAATTTTGAGGTTTTGTCATGAAAGTGTTTCTCTCACTAATTCATTAAGTATAAATGTCATTCCGATCGGTTAAAAAGTTTCTGAGATGTGTGTTTGTGACGTAATGTTTTATGTGTTATAGCCCTTTTCCCGACCAAACTTAAATCCTTATTTTCTAGAAAAGGTAAAAATGCATATACAAACAATATGGCAAATACCCCACGATATCAATAATTATCACCTGGCTATGCTAAAAGAATGGACCTTCATTTTTGAAAGTTCAAACCATACACTTACACATACAAGCTTCATGAAAAATTTAGAGTTGTATAAAATGTGAACTGGTAGACTAAATTCTCTTTGAGACAGGGTGGTTGTTTTTTATTTTCAAAGGTCTGATACCGCAGTGACGCTCTGTGTATTTGCCGTACTTTAATACTAACACAATAGATTATTTCAAAACTAAATTCTCTTTGAGACATAATGGTTGTCTTTTGTCAAATATCAGCTACCCCAGTGATGCTCTGCACATTTGCAGTACATGTATTACTATTACTAACAGGAAAGATAATCTTACACATAATGAGAGGAACTCGGGGCAGAATTGACTAACATACCAAGGTGTAGACAAGAGGAGTTGGTTGTTGTTGTACCTATTTCCCACAGCCAACCAAACAGTGATATAATGTACAAGAAAGGTTTGAAAAGACAAAATTACTGCTTTCTTTTCTCTGTCTAGTGAAATTTGGGGTCTCAGAAATGCTTTAGCACCAGCCTTGAATACATAATACTAATACATCTACATATAGGCCCTACTGTGACTGAGACTGATCTGTTAGTACCTATATGGTAAACAAACAACTTTGTCAGGGAAATAATACAGAGAAGAAGAGAGTTGTGTGATGATCTACATGCAGAGACAATACAATGACCACCAACAAAATACAGTAACAATTTCATTTGTAAAATTCTTTTGTATTGTTCGTTCATTTTATTTTATTCAAATAAGTTGCTGCAACAAGATACAGGTATAATTTTCATTCATTTTCATATTCCATTCCAATCAGCTTTTTTAAAACTGTCTTGTACACAACAGCAAAAAGAGAAAAAGAAAACAAAGAATGGTAACTGCTTGAATGAAACAGTATCGAAAAAAAATTATACATGTAAAAAACAGGCACAACTTTCAATAACGACATGCACAAATTTTACAACGTTCAGAATGGTAATATGCTAGATATCTTTACTCGCAAGCAACTATATCAATTCTTTCAGCACTACAAAAAGACATGTCATGAGCTTAAAATGACACTAAAAAAAAATTTGCAACATGAAGGGAGTCCAGCATTACACATACAAAGTTGAACATGAAAAAACCCTAGCATGTATCAAATATCCACATAACTTTTCATTCAGTCAACATGTAAATAAACTGTTCACTTGATCACACCAGTCCTACAGATCCTCTTCATCTGAATCATCAGACTCTTCCAAAGCCTCCTGCAAAAGAAACAAACACAACCAAAAACTTAAAACAAGCACAAATTGTAAAAGGGCATGGCATTTAGAGATATATTACAAATTATATAACATCTGCATAACAATAAGCAAATTAGTTCAGCATAGTTTATAACAAAATGAATGCTTTTTTCATATGCATCGACACAATCAGGTCTCTGTCATATATCTTGAGTTATAAAATACAGTGCAATCCTAATATCTCGACATCAGTGGGACTGTCTGACTTGCGTCGAGTAAAGAGAAAGTCGAAATAGCAGATTAGTGCTGGAAGAAAAAAAAAAAAGGGGGGGGGGGGGGCGCGAAGAGAGAGAATCAAACATCACCATCATGGGGAAAGTGTCCAATAAACAATGCAGTTATGTCCCCTTTTCTTTTAATTATCAGCATTCTGTCGCCTGTTCCTCCACTATCATTGTTGTGTAGAGCAGTTGCGTGGCAAAGATTTGCCGATATTGGAGAAATGCTGTAGCTATACATCAAATGCGCAGTGGTTTACTATTTCTTTTTAACCTCGACCTGACTGATTCTCCAGAAGAAGTGATGATACCGATACACACACAGTATGGCACTTAACCAAGAGATTTAGGTTATGGCCTAGTATCAACAGCGCATGAATGTTTTGTGAAAAAAAAAAAAAGAATACTCTGTAGTACTCTGTAATATTACTGCTGTGGGCTTATACATGGCACTCCATACTCATGTCACTGAAGACAACGGTCATCCCCTGTCTAAAGAGGTCTTATATATGGAGAGTTGCGTGGGCATTTTCGGCAGCACAGTAATAGATCTAGTGCACTTGTTGTGCTCTGGTCAGGGAGAAATGTGTCGATATAAGAGGAAAGAATGGAATAGTATGTCGAGTTACGGGGAAATATTTAGTAGCATTAAAGAAGGAACAGGTTGGGGCTTAAAAATTGTGTCGAGTTACCCAGAATGTCAACAAAAGCCATGTCGAGATAAGTGGATTGGACTGTACAATAAATCTGAATGGCCCATAAATGTGTCAAAACTTTGAATTACAAATCTCTGGTAAGAGACCAAAGTCTAATCAGTGTTTTGGGTGCACTGACTACATGTACATGTAATTTATTTACAACACACCAGATTTAGTGAGTTAAGCAGTTGGAGACAGATATTGAGATAGATAGATTATCAAATTTTTCATACTATTTTTATCTTTAACATAAATCATCAAATTTCTCGCAAATAGGGTCAAAATAATGATCTGTGTACATTTCATGCATCTGAAGAAGGGCTATGTTGGCTGATCCATGAAAGAATTATTTTCTGATGTGGGCCCTGAGTGTGTTTTGTCTTTTCTGAAGGAGGCTATGATTCTACAACTTGATTTAAAAACATTCATACAAATTTCCAAAAATCTTTTCAGATCTACATGAAACGACTTTTAAGAATTTTACCAAAATAATAAAATTTATGCATTTATGATGAAGCTCTGAATAAGAAATGTAAATAAAGTACCCAAAAAGACAACGAAAGGCGCAAAGTGCCGATGTGGTGCCGAGGGGGGGGGGGGGGGCGCGGGGGGCGCGACTTACCTTAGCATATTTTTCTGCTTCTATAAAGACTTCAGGGGGTACAAGTTCATGTTTACCACCAGTCACTGTAACATTATAAAATGCACCATCAGGAACAATGTCATGTGAACAAAAGAAAACAAAACAAAACAAAAAAGCACAGCAATAGATGGAGTAAAAAAAAAAAAAGAAAGCTGGGAAAAAAAAACAACAAACCTGTAGGCCTACCTTTCTCAGCATTTACTATAAAGCTGATAATCTACTGTACAATTAATGACAAGTACAAGTACAATATTTTTGTTCTCATATTTTTCTTGCTGACTGCACACAAATAGAGATATAATATCGGAAGAGGGAGAATCACGTCCATAACCAATAGTTCAATATCAAAGTATCCCCAGTGGCAACTTTGTTGAAAGCAAAAATGGTGGCATTGAAAATAAAAACAAAAACAAACTGTGACCAGATAAGCCGTGATTCTTAACACTTGGTGTGCCATGAATATTTCCACATTTGCTGATACAGGAGGAAAGTAGTGGGGCAAATGGATGGAAACTAACTACACAGCAACATTTATGAACAGAAAGTCGACTTTCTTTCTTCCCGAGCCTATCATCCTTATGCACCGATACAGTGGTGATTGGCACAACCAGTGGAAGAGCCGATTCATCGGCTATTGGCACACAAAGAGTTAAGTTACGGCTGCAATATGTCAGATTTTGCCTTTTCATTTATTTCTCTGTGTTTTACTGCATTCAAGATATCAGAGAAGATAAACAGTTTTCTTTTTCCACATACTAGACTTCTTTTTCATTCAAACTTTCTCTTCACCTTCTCCATGTTTTCATCTAATGACTCCACTGAATGATCTCCCTATTTATCAGAAATCTTATATGTGTCTTTTACTCATCAACTTAACTGAAATGTTGGTTTCAGTTTTCACAATTCTTTCAGTAATAATTGCCCTGGCTTTATCAATACATGTAGTCAGTCAATCAATTTATCGTGGCTTTAAATCTCAATTAAACAGAAAGTCAGTGAAATGATAATAATAATGAAGAAGACTCTGACATGATCGACTGAGTAACTGAACACAATGTGATTTAACAGATACTGAACATACCTTCTCCTACCCAGCTCAGCTCTAGCTCGAAGGCTTTATCCTTGACCTCATCATGAACTATATAGACTCTGGGAAAAATAAAAATGTATCATATACAAATAAGCAAACCTAAACTCATTCTTTATCAAGGACAATTAACATCATGATCATTTCATACCTGAGTCCAGGTCAATCAGCATACATAGTTTTGGCTTTCAGCAGCTGTTTCAAGCAATTGTAAATTTTTCCCTGATAATGAGCAATATCACATCAAAAATCCTACCATGCATATTTTGCCAAATTTTAAAAACATGTGAGAAGCCATTCACTGTGTTTTCTAATTGAAATATGAGAAAGGGACAATTTAACAATGTAAATTAAAAAATTGCAAAGAACATGCCACCCTACAAAATCAAACTGGTCTCAATAAATTCCAGCCTAGCTTCCCACCAGAAAGAGAGAAGTGATAATGATTTCTAAAATGAAATGTAAGTAAAATAAAAAATAAAAAAAATGAAAAAGATAGTACAATATTCTTCAGTGCACTTACATTTTTGCAACTTCTTTCACAAGATCTTTAACAGGCATGTCTTTCATCTGAAACAAAAAGTGATTTTATGAAGATCTCAAGTCACCATCAGTGTACAAAATATTATGACAAATCAGACAACATTTTCTCAATTTAGTTCTCTCCAGCACTTTCACTCTCCTCCTTGCCTGGTTTACATAGAATGAACAGACAGTTTCTTACTCAAAATAATGCAAATGCTGGGCATGCAGAAGAGTGGATGAAAACTAATTACTATACACGTATATTATAGGGGTGAAAGTAATTCCAAACAGCCAATGCTGAAATCAGTTTCCTTATAAATGGAAAACTAGACGGGATATTAACCCCTTGCAGACTTTTAAATTATTTGACTACTTGAATAAGGGACACTGTAGTGTAAGGTGCACATATCCATGCCCAATATAGGCAAACTGAAACTTTCAATTCGTTATGATTTCCACAGAAAGGAGAACACAACAATACACAATGTTGTATACACTTTACAGGTCACATAACATACTTTGTGAGTACTGGTATAATTAGCTGGCCTGCTGACTCAGGGAATACACAGATGTGATTTTTAAAGTTGACTTTCGATTTCCCAAGTGTAAACTGAGGCACAGAACAGAATTTTCTGTCATACGGTTTAATTCTACTCGAAGTTAATGCATCTTTTTTTTCCCGGGGCTCAAAATGTCAGAAGGCTTTCTTCTGCTCAATCAGTTGTGGCTCAAACACAAAAAGTATTAAAAATATAGCAAACTTCAAGGCCTCTTGAAATATGCCCACATATACCTTTATGTCTTTCTATGTGTAATATGATATTTTGTAGAATTTAAGCCTCAGTGACTAAAAAGGCTTTCATGATTACATTGGAGGCCTTACTTCCTTTACAATATGATTTGCATTATGTTACCACTATCTTGCACCTTACTGGATCAGCTTTTATCTTCTACTTTGGTGGAAATTTCTTTTTCATGAAAAAAAAATATTTCTCACCACCTTCACAATATCCTAAATTTTATACATGACGGTCCTGTAAAAATAAGGGACAGTTGGCAAGACACCCTCTGTCTGTGATGTGGACATACACAGTAAATTTCCCAAATCGATAGTGTGAGTGCGCTGTGGACCATAACACCATACACCCTAAAACTAATAGCCCAAGTGCACTTTTGACATTCATTTACCAAGGCTAAACCATTTTTTTAATTACTGAACAAAAACAAATTTTCATTATATGAAATGAAAGCCTATCAAATTTGAAACAATCCAGTTTTTCAATTTTTAAAATCGGATAAAAAATAAAGAAGTCATGGTCTTTTAAAGCCAGAAAAATCAAGGAAATTCCTGATGAAAATTTGGTAAAAATGATTGTGCAATCATATAGCTTATCTAATAATTTATTTAGGCAGCCATGGAAAACATTTTTGTGGGAGTTTGCTTTAAAAAATGAATAACACATTTATTTATGGAAATATGATTATGAAACTTTGCATTCTGAAAGGAAATTTTATGGCAAATACCATGCCGATGTCAAAATCGCAATCAGATTGATTGAAAATGTCAATATCGTACAATATCGCACAATACTAGCTGCACAACATGCAATTTCGAAATCTTTAAAGAGTCATAACTTTTGCATTTATCATCCAATTTTAAAAATTCAAAAACCACTGTCATCAGCACAACCTGCACTAGGTAAAGAGCAAACCAGAAACAGCATTAATTTAAGGAGGACTGACAATATAATAGTGGGGACTGTGTTTAGCAATATCAGTAATAAAATATTTACATACCACATGTAGGTGCTCTTAAAAATACTTGTTCATGATTTTTAAAAATTTCCATTCTCTCCTAGAGGTAGTGAAAATTTCCATATTTGTAGCTTTAATGATACCCTCTTCGTGGGATATTCCCCTTTTTCCCAACTGGCCATCAAAATGCTTAGTATGTTTTAGCAATTAAAAAGTGTGCATACTTTAAAAATGAAAAAAACAAAACACACACACCCATTTACACTTTTGATTGTGCTGACAGAGACATGTGTCACGTCTCATCATGTCATTTTACAACCAGTAATACAAGGGAGAGGCCATGAGGTGGATGGGCAGAGGGAAAGAGAGAGAGAGAGAGAGAGGTTCAGTGCATAAAGTGCATTAACATTTTGAAGAGTAGTACAAAATCAATAAGAATTATCTTGTACTTGGTGGTAAGGCCTAGCATGTGGCAGAGTAGATCTCTAGATCTGGATCTAGATCTACGATTACAAACAGCAATAGCAATGACAGTGCCAGCTGATAAATGGACCGGGGAAATAGGGATTCCCCAGAGACGTTTTTCTCTTTAAAATATCAGAATAACCTAAAAACCAATGAAATGTCACGAGTCGTGGTGTCGATCGATAGAATCAGGGGCTGTAACCTACTTTGGGAGATTGACAGTGCAGCTTTTGGCTCGACTGCATGAAAAAGTGCCTCTTCCATCGTAAAATGACTTTCGAAATTCATTAAAAAATAGAAGTACGCACGAAACCTGCATAAATTGCATATAAGAATAAAGTTTATCATGTCTAGATCATTCCGCACAGCTCAAAAAATGAAAACAATCTCTCTGATTCTTAGAATTAATCTCTGACTTTCCCCTGATGTCTTTCGGCTCTCCCTCCCATGTACGCCGATGAAAAGCTGTGCGGAGCAAAGGGGAACCCTTTATCTTTCCTGCTATGTGATTTATTTTGTTTTACTACGTCATTTAGGGGGTAAAATTAAATGCAAAACATGGGCAAACCCCCAAAACCTATTATCGTCAGCTCGACTTCGCGGGACGAATCGCACCGGAGTTGAAAATGTCACTTCACTCGACAGGCATTCGGTCTGTGTTGCACATACCACAACAAAACAAACATGTATGAAAGCAGTGTCCATTTCTGCTTATTTTGGTACCTATTTTATTGCGATGGCGTATAGAGCAAGGAAGTTACAATCATTTGAAGTAGAAGAACTGGAGTGGCGCTCACTGAACGCCATTTGGTCAGGCCAGAAAGCGGCTCCTTTAGCCTTGCTACATTCATTGTATGTCTTACTAAAACTACATAACCAGCAAGTTCATGCACATTTTTTTGTTCAGTTTTCGGCGGGGGAAAAACATGGCGGTGAAATGTTTTGATATGCGTGAATAAAAATGTTTACCTTTAACTTTTCAATTTCTGTCTTTGCATTCTGTTTTGCTTTCCCAATTGCACATCCATGGTAGCCCTAAAATGAGATGGAAATAAAAAGAGGTGAAATGACTATACAACAGTCTTAAAATCAAGACATGCTTGCAATATCCAGCCCTCATTTGAACAAAATGTGGCATCAAACTAGATACTACTGTCTAAAAATTTCATCTCATTGTCTGTACCTGTAATAAATCCAACAGAAAATCACTTCTGGGTCCTAAAAAGCAAACGATCACCTCTCCTTGCCGCTGTTATCACTCAAACGAAAAGGAAAGAATTCAACCGACAGAGCATGAGCAAGACCCACACAGTTGTTTGACTTTAAACATTATTGTACAAATTTCTTGCATTTTACACAGAAACTTACAGAAAAGTTTCTTCACCTTGTATACCAAATTTCCATGACATTATCGACAGAATAAAACAGAGCAGCAATATGATGAAAGACGTTGTACAATTGCATTCCTCTGACTTAATTAAGAGTTCAACACAATACAAACAGTGGGAAACATGAAAAGACTTCCATAATCACAAATGCCTTACCCATGACACACCGGATGGCTCTATGAGAAACATCTGTGGACCATCCTGTTCCATTGATCCTAAAATCATGCTGACACCAAATGGCCGAACAGAACTGTACAGGGTGTGAGCATGGACATAACCAGCAACTCTCTCTGTCAGATGCTACAAAAGATGACGGCAGACATTATCTCACAAATTTTAAAATGTAAACAAAACATGTAAATGTGAACAACATAATAATTGGACTGTGCCTTTTTTGTTTATGAATTCCCCCCGTAAAATTTATGAGAAGTATCACATCAATGGATACATTAACACCTGTAAGTGACCCCTGACAAAATTGTCTGGAAATTTTTTTGTCATTCATGGCATCGGTGTTTTAACACACCCCCTCCCCCAAACACATCTAGGTGGGCAGTAACTTTTAGTCTTTGCCTCTTTAAGGAAAGAAAGAAATAGCCAGTATTCATTATTGAAACATACCTAAAATTCTGAAATTATGCACTGAATCTAGATCTAGATCCAAATGATTCTGCAAAAACATGTTGTGAGGTTTTGCCAATTAAAATCTTGAAATGACAAGATACTGGGAGAACATGTAAATTTCACATGGATGAATTGAAAATTATTTCAAAATACTTCAGACCATATGCCAAAGTATTTGATGTAAGTTACATCTATATTTGATCTATATAGCCTTATAAAATCTCTGTGACTGCCTTTCTCCTCCCACCAATTCCATCTAAATGTATTCTTCACACCAATCTTCAATTTTCGTTTAAGTTTGCGTTTCTACTGATGCAGAAAAGTGGCATGGCGAAGGGTCTGGTCTCATTCCGACACTGCAATGTCTCAAACGTGATGCTCCACCCAGCCTAGCGTTGATAAGTAATTCAGAGACTAAAAGCTGATGTACATCTATCTGGTGGTGTTTCACACATGCCCTCTTGCATGTGGTCAAGTCATTGTTTCCGACATTCGTAGTTTTAGCATCTCAAATTAGCTTCTGACCTCTTATAATAAAATCATTTATGCGGTGTCAGAAACCTGTGAGAACTGCTGTCAGTTAGAATCTCCATTCAGAATATTAATTCGCCCACAAACTGTTGGAAAACTTACAGGTCTAACGTATATAAAAAATGGGGAATTCTAGTGACAATATCAAATCATCCCTACTTTCATTGAGATCTAAAGTATTGTATTATCTGAAGACTTTCCATGTATAAATGCATAATCTCAATATTCAAGGTATACAAATGTTTAATGAAGGGCTACCTTAAGTGGTACGGGATCACCATAGCTGTGCCTGTAGCTTGAGGCCTCTTCTCTTGCTCTTTCAACAAGGTGTCGAGCATCAGCATTCAGACCCGCAACTGCCTGTAGATCAATTCAACAAAAAGAGTGAGTGAAATATGTTGTAGTTATGAGGACTGTCTATAATATAAAGCTGGCAAGCGGTTTACCATTAAAAAAAAAAAAAGTGCAAGCAAATTTGAAAAAGAAAATTCACAGAGACCTAAACAAAAAAAAACAACATATTATCAGAGTGTGAATTCAGATTTCAGAGATACTTACTGCTCCAACATGCCTGTCCACATTGAGAATTCTTTTGTTGTCTCCACTTTCATACAGTTTGGAAGTAATGAGTTTCTCTACACCAAATACAATACCATCCTTGCCCCTGATTCCAACAGCCGTTCTGCAAAACAATGAATTTCCCCCCCAATAATAATGATTAACACAACAACCATGATTATTACTTAAATGAATAGATCACACCTAGAGAAATAAAAAGTAGTTCAAATTACCAAAAAGTAAAATACCTACAATAACTATGAAATTAAAACTAATCACCTGGTCCAAATGCTATCCCATGTGAATGAATGCTTGGAGTGAAAGATCACCTACCTGAGCAATACATGTGGATGAACTGTGTTTCATTTTTATTCCAGGTGTGCTTTAGTTTGCAACAAAACTGATGACTACATCTCCTGTCACGGTATACATCACGAAGCATGTGCACTGAGATTGACAGATCTTCCCTTCAATTATTACTTTTAAAATAGAATAATTAAAACAGAGAAATTAAAATTTCAAACATACCCACTATTTTCCACAGCTTTCTGGGCATATTCCACCTGAAAAACTCGGCCATCAGGTGAGAACTGCGAGGCAGACAAATCGTACTGAAATGAAAATCAAACTCAAAGTGTCAGTACTTATTAAACCTCAGTAAAATAGAATGAAAGCACTAGATTTTAAGTGAAAGTCCACCTGTCTAAACCTGCTTATCATACAACAGAAAGAATTTGAGTGCCTGAAAGTAAAAACAGAAATGGAACAACAGGTAAAGGCAACAATTCATCTTTTTTAAAGACATGTGAATAAACCAAAGTAAGGCATTAGGACATTACTGTCAAAACCTCTGAGGTGTTTTGAAGTTTTACAGTACGCCCTTCTTAAAAATGAGGATACTTAATAAACTGATACACTGTACAAATTTAGCTTACTACATAACAGTATGTAGCCTGTCAATAGTGTCATTCACACCGAATGAGACTTCTAAGATTTTAATAAAGATTTAAGCACAGACATGTATAATTTATTTATTTCCTTTTAAGGCAGGTTTCACAAAACCAGCACCCAAAAGTTCCCTACAGTGTCCAAAGTTTAGTGACATAGAAATAGCACATATGATATATCAAATTAAAGCTTAGCTTGTCTGTAATGTGACTATGTAAGTTACAGAGATAGCAAAGGCCTTTGAAGTGAGTAAATAAAGTTATAAGTTTAGTGTAAAAATATGCCCAAACAGAGTTGACAACTTGAAAAATTGACTTCACAACATGTACATGAAGGATGAGTTAACACATGAAATAAAAATCATATCAATGAAAATGCACCAAAAAAAAAGGCTTAAATACAACAAGACTGATTTACTTTGTGATGTTACATAAAATACAGACAAATTATTGAAAATCTTTTATCTAAAAAATTGAAGATAGTAATTTTCAGAAAAAGTGCAGAGTTACTTCCCTTGGTAGCTAGAGATGTCACTATTAATAGCTAATATTTTTACTTGTAGAACCTAGTAAAATACAAAAACACTGCACTTTGGCTTAAAAATGAAATATAATATAAATAATAGTGTTGTTTTCAAATTTTTGATAAATGGCATACACGAAATGTAGAGATCTAATAGGCAACAAATTAAAAATTAAAAGATGTAGTGGCTTCGTGCTGTAATTGTTGGTGTGTTTAGTTTCTTTATGGCGTGGACATTTGTGTCTTTTAGATTTATAATACACTGTACATCTTTGGTTTGTGGTGAGGGTGTAGTGCTTTTTGTGTGCAATGAAGTACTGGGCCGCAATATCTCCATTTGCCACGCACAACTCCGAATGCACCACCTGAAAGGGTCTCTTCTCTTGCGTCATGTCCCTGGGGCATTTTCGAGCTGTTGCCTGTATTTCTGGCTCCTGTCTTCTCCTGGGGACAAGCTCGCCAGACTTCTTTGCTTGGTAGCGGGCCTGGTGCTCTCTGTGTTAAAATAATGTAAATATGATTTACAGTGAATTAAAAGTATTTCTTGTACACCTGATTTCGAAAGAGAACAAAGTGGACAAAAGAAAGAGAAAGAAATCATGCAAACATTGTGTTTTAAAGTACCACTATACTTTATCATGAATGTGTATAAATGAAAATAGATGGTAATAATGGTATAGATCTACATAATTTAAAATTCACAAATTTTTTATCCACATACCTGTGCTTCGCCCTCCTTTCCTCCAGCAGGACCACTCTGGCTCTGGTGAGTGGCTCCTACTTTTCTGCCTTCCTCCTTTCCTTCCCTCTTTTTCGTTGCCTGACCAGGTCATTCCTGTAGCTCTCCAGATTCTCCTCTTTCATCTTTCTCCAGAGTATGTACTCTTGATGTCATTTTTTTGATGGTATTACATGTATTGATACCAAGTGTCTAGCCCATATTTACATTTTTTGATTGTCGTATTTTCTCTAATTCCTACACATGTGTAACAAAACATTCATATTTATTTCAAACATTTCGAACTGCAACCTAAGCTGCCAGTTCTTGTCTGCAGTGTGGCAGTAAATTTGAGAGATAGCACAGGCCTTTGAAGTGAGTAAAGAAAAAGGTTTAAGTTTAATGCAAAATATGCCTGAACAGCAGCTAGACAGTTAATCATACAATGCACCTATTCGGAAAAAAAATTTCAAGACATTTTCAAGACGCTAAATTTCGAATTTAAGAGATTTGTAATTCACTACCAAAATGTTCACATGTGGCAATAATTTCATTTAATTTGTCGTATTAGATCTAGATCTAGATCTACGGCGTCAGTTGTTAAAACTTCCTCGAGCAACAGAGAATTCACGACTTTTTATAGACCGCAGCTCGTTATCATTAAAAAATACCGTTTCTCAAAACGTTTTAAAAATTGTGAATTCTATCTTCAAGATTCTTCAAGCCTTAAAAACTTATGTGCGCACTAGAGATGATACTAGATGTATGTTTTTGTTGGTCATATTCTTGAGATTCGCAACAGGTGTTAGTCCAGAAAATAACAGTCATCACCTATCGGGCTGCCCTATAGCCAATAGTCTGATGATCGCAACCAAAGTTAGTCCGTGAGATGATGATCGCAACCAAAGTTAGTCCGTGAGATGACGATCGCCCTTCCGTTAGTCCCAATTCCTGAGATTCGTGCCTGTCGGCACCGCTCCCGTTAGTCAGTGCACTGATGTTCGCGATGACAAAGCAAAGCAAAGGATAATTCACGTTGTCCTTCTTAACAATCCGCCTAAAAATCACAACTGTTATTAAAGGAATGCATTTGAAGCTGTTTAAAACCAAAACCGACGCATTATAATCGAAGAAACCTCCGCTATCGGCATTTTTTCCATAAACAAGCGCGAGTCGCGAACATCAGAGTCGCGAATATCACAGACTAACATGAAAATAATTCACCAATGCAGAAAATCGTGCTCATAATGCATTATCAATCTTAGTTACGTTCGATGGTCGGTTTTCACTGGTTCCCTGTTCACTTCAACGCCGCTGTAGAATGGGAACGAAAATAATGGAGCAGTCGGGCCCTTTTGTCACGACGCTCAGATTCCGCAGACCAACATCGCACCACGTGTCTTTGAAGTCGAAAAAACACATTTTTTTTTCTTTCCAAGCCCATTTTTTTCATATTGGCACAATTCAGGGTAATTCTTCTTCAACATGAGGACGTACAATGACAGCTAGATTAAAAAATAAAAGGCTAACGGGCCGTTTTTGAAGTCATTGTTTTGTTCTCTAACACCTTGCGTAATGTTGACCAATTTGGAAAGCACGCTGGATGCTGATCTTTTCATTGGTTTTCCACTGGTATTGGCTTTGTCTTCTAGCGTCTGCACTATTAATAACTCATGACCCACGTGGGATCGCTGGCATGCTTGGAATGTCTTTGTAGCGAGTGTGCATGTACACTGGTCATCATAGGGAAATACCGTGAGTCTAGATTCTGATGTTCGCAACTCAAAATTGTGCAACAACAACAATAAAAAACAAACAATCACCACAGTTTTGTGGGTTTTGTATCTTTATTGACAAAGAAACAACATAATATCAAAAACATTTAGGCCTACATCAGTACATAAATAAGAAAATTATAAGACACTGAATAACATTAACAAAGTAACATTATATTATAAATGCTGAGTACATTCTAGGAAAAAAATTGCCTCAAATACCAGGGAAAGAGTTCTGTACATCCAGACTAGACAGTCAAGATAGGCCTACCCTTTCTTAGGGCTAAAGTAACCCTATCCCTAATCATATCGTTAACCCCACCACTCACCCTTTGATTGGCTTAATCCAGAAAAACAAAGGCTTTTGGTCTGGGATAAGGACAGGGTTACAGGCAGAGTACAGCAGACTAAAGCAGAGGGACCACTAAACCTACGAGTAGTAACCAGTGCCAAATTCTACCCAGAATATCAGCACCCCCCCCCCCCCGGCAATTTCCTCTTTGATAAAAGAGGGTTTCCATCAAAGTATGGATGGACAGCAACTAGATCTAGATTTGTTTCTCTTCTATCAATTACTTGATCTAGATCTGTCTCTGTTCTGTCCATACCTAGAATCTAGAGCTAGAGCTAGTCTAGATCTAGATTTAGAGTCTGCTGGATTTAAAGAATATAGATCTAGATTTTAGATCTAATTATTACCACAACAGACATCATGGTTTACATTACACGCGCACAAATGAGCCGGTTCTCCATTGGAATAACAAGACTCCAGCAGTAAAGTGCATGACAAGTACAACATATCATTTTCTAATTACTTTCTCCTTTAAAATGTTAAAACGTAACCCAAAATACAACTTTATTTCAGTATTAAAGACATACCCCTGTGCCAATAGAACTCATGTTGATACCGACTCTCTAAAAGCTGTGTCATAAACTATAAAAATTGTGACCACTTCCGTCAATATACTTGGACATGAAAGTAAATAAATTCCAAATGTCCACTGGCTTAAAACAAACAAGTATATATTCTAGTTCAGTTTAGAGTTTACTGAATACGTAGGAAAGTACTTAATTTACACTGAAATACTTCATAAAAAGCTTATGTAAAAATAATTAGTCCGTATCATTTTACAATTTTTTAATGCTCTTAAAAGGTTATTCAAGCTAGTAGGAGATATTTCATTAAAAAGTTAGAATTTTCATAGCCTTCCGTTCACTCAAGTCATGATTATTATATTTGGCAACATAAAAAAAAAAAACATCCATAATGATGAGATACTATTACATCAAATGTCAGTATAAGACTAGATAAGAGGTGACCGTATCTACGACAACTGCAGTGTTACTGCTATTGCTACGGTTAACTGGTCTGGCAAACAACCAAAAACCATTACAATGTGTATTTGGCCCTTCTTCTGTTCTCTAAAAGCTCTCAAAATGTATTTGAACAGTTTCCTTTTGCCACATTTTGACTTTGCTGTGATCGCATAGATTAACTGTGGTTTCTAAAAATATCCTTGAGCTCTGTATGCTTTTACACCTAAATTGTTGGTAAAATAGAACAACTTGCATTAGTGCTAAGGTTCAAATTTCGAATTGTGGAGTATCTTTACACAGACAATTTTTGTTTCATTGAAGTGGCTTTGGGTTTTGGCAATATTCTCATAAAGTAAGGATTATGTTTCGGAGTACTCTTTCTTATAATGGTCCACATGTGCAAGGTATACTGATTCAGCATAAATCAGTATTGCTTGTCCTTTCACAGATTTTGCATAAATTCCAAGTGGTTGGTATTGATGTGTTAATGAAACAGAATACCAAGTGGTGTTCTTGAATTCGTATAGAACTCGAGAACAGCTTGACTAAAGAGATCTTTGCCATTTTGTCTTTGCGGAGGTCTTTCTTTTCATACTTTAAAATTCATAATTAATATCTCTGATTTTATGTGACAACCTGAGCACCTTTTGGGTGTGGTCATTATAAATTATTTGCTTCTTTCACTTGTTTCTGCCACTTCAGTACCTATTCATTTCCGCCTGATTTTATCTGATTTGGTCATGTGATCGAGGAGGAGGGATAGTATAGATAAAAATAACTCTTCTAATCCTCAATTATTATAGCTAACTCTTGTTGAGACATCCGATATCAATGGGCCAATCACAAATTTAGGTCTTGTTTGCCGTTAGGCTACGATAACACTGCTCTAGCAGCCGCATCTTACTTTATACTGTGACAAGCGCGAATAGCTGTGCACTGAATACTTCATTCACTGATTTTACTGTGGTGATGGCGGAGCAGTCGCGGAATGCCTGGATCAGCAAGGGTAGGCATTGTGATGCACTGAATACAACATATTCGTTCTGATAATTTCATTGGTAGTATGCGCATGGTAACAATAACAAAAACACATGCCGGCGACCCAGAAGGCGTGGCAAGCGTTGCAGTTTGAGGGAGCACAATAACAGCGGTTACGGTGAACAAAATAATTGCCATCGCAAAAATATATCGGATATCGTCGGTGTCATGGCCAAATCACCTAGATCTAGATCATCTATTTTAATCTAGATCTTCTTCTTCTTCTTCTTCTTCCTTAAAACTGGTTTTCTCAGGTTTGAGTATCTCACCAGTGCGCAATAAAAATCGACTCGGCCCGTGTCCCTGGGAGTTAAAAATTTATATACCTATATAAGGGTGTAAGAAGCGGGAGTCGATTAGATTTATAAAAACTTATAAAAACACTTGATTGTGGCCATGAGCAGATCAACCAATCTAGATCTATGTCCCGGAAACAATAATATTCACTATCTAGATCTATATAGACTATTAATTATACTTATAGTGTAGGCCTATAGATCTAGATCTAGACTAGTATAGAGGAGTTCTGAGGAGAAAAAATTGTTCTGTGCCCAAATTGTCTGACAGCATTTAATGTTTTTCCAACACTACATGTTACTGTTAGGGGAGTACAATCTTAGTCTGGGCCTCGATTGCTGGTGTACGGGTGGCATTGTAATTGTATTAGGAATAGACAGATTGTGCACAAGATTGTGTCGCAAAGCAGCAAAATCAAGCCACACTCGTTCTGTGCTTCACACTAATGACAGGTTACAGGACAAGCCGTCAAGGAAATCTTGTGCATTTTGCTTGAATGTGCACGACAGAAAATGGATGGTAGATCGGAAGGTCTTCCGCCCGTCCGCGCCAGTCAAGAAAACACAACTACCCCAGCCCCTTTTCGCCTGATTAGTCAATCTGACGACCGCCCATTGATACAAACTGACTAGACCTTCACACCCCCAGGTCCATCTGACCATTCCAATGCAGGTTGTTTAAGCTTATATATATATCTTAATCATATTATGTTTGTTAACTTTTTGGTAAGTGGCGCGGACGGGGGGAAGACCTCCCGGTAGATCTAGTGTCAAGTGCAGTATGGGTATTAAAAAGTTGTCTTGTTCTCAAAATTTTATTAGATTCGATGTCACTCATGTCAATATTGTAGGCTACAGTGTTTGATGAATTGAAGTGGTTATTCGCAAACATCTGCAAATAAGATCCCGATCTTATTCGCAGATCTATGGGGGTTTCTTGGTTTCATGGTGTCTACTATGGAAAAGTTCCTCCAGCTTACCTTGGTCTGCCGTGACGCAATGCCTAGCATCTGCGGTTATCAATTGGAGACTATGAGTTCAATCTGTCTTGGGTTCAATCCCACTCATGAGCTTTTTTTTTTCTTTTTTTTTTCTTTTTTTTTTTAAACCTTGTACTGCTCATTATTAGGAATCAATTGTTTCCTAAGGATTAGAAAATTGATGTTGTGGGAAAACTGATCATTACTACTAGTGTGCTCAGTCCAAATTACTTCTTTTATATTTACTCCTGTTCATTTCATTTATTCCTTTTAATTGAACAGGACAATTGCTAATTAGAAATAAAAATTTAAATCAAATTTTAAACATATATATATTTTTTTTATATGTAAAAATGATTTCTTTTAGTTAGTGTGAACTGAAAATTTTGTCTCTCTGTCAAGTGTCATGTTAGATCTATCATATGTAATGTACTGTACTGAAAATATATTTTTGGGATCTTCTCCTTCAGCTATTTGTATGTTTTTTTTTTACATTGGATTACTTTTTTGTTTGCATGGAAGTTTAGTTCATTTTTAATCTGCTCTGTCTGACTTTCTCTGTGACTTCACTCGCAACAAAACTGGCCAATAATTCATCTTAAAAAAAAAAAAAATCCTTGTCACAATTTTATACTCTGGAGCAAAGCAATGATGATTCGGGGGGGGGGGGGGGGGAAGCAGGAAAAAAACAAAAAACAATAGCAAACAAAAAAAGTCAGCTCTTGCGGAGATTCCAACCCCTCTTACCAACTCGGTAGGAGAGTTTACTTTTAAGCATGCCACCGGGGAACCTGAGTAAAAGCGTTACTAAGCAGGATCTCTCTAATACTACAGAGGACACGATAACCGATAAGTATTGCCAAAAAAAAGGCAATCTGGTGCATCATTACCGTAAGAAATACCATACATTACTCCGAATGGAGCCATCTTACCAAGTGAAGAGCCTAATTATTCAACAAAATAAGCCAGAATTGTGATCTAAAGGAGCTCTTCCTAAATGAAAATCACAAAACCAAAAATCCATCAGCAAATAAGATTCTGATGTAAGCGTGTGCTGATCTTAAGTGAATCTGAGCGATTGTTTCCCTGTGATGATGGAAACACTATTTATTGTAAATTTAAATACATTTATACTTTTCAGTGCATTTAGTCTTAGTACTCTTACTATAGAGTACTAATCAGTACATCAGTAATCAATAATCTTAAACACAGTGAAGAAAGTGAAGGTGATAACTTCGTGACAGATCTGTGGCTTGATCACTTGATTTGATAAGATTTAATGAAATGTGGTATTATCGACTATCAGGAATGTTATCATTAACCAGGGATATTCAATACTGTTGATGAGTTACATGTATAAATGATACTATACAAGGTCACAGTATGTAAGATAACCTCTGCTTCAGGGCAGTAACCCTGAACTTTGAACTGAGATTAGTGTGAACATGTGAAAAAGCTTTGTCTTTGAGATACTTTAACCTTTGGCAATGGTTTTTTTTAATCCTATCGCTCCTTTGACACCTGTAATGTTTGCCATTTTAAAGAATGCCATATTTATAAATAGTCTTTCCCATTGCAGATGATCCAAAGCTGGTGTCATCACGTCAGAAAGATGTGTTTGAAGATATTTTGGATGAACGAAGGTCAAATAATGACTTACGGTACAGCTTCAAAGCTCGTGATGTTCCTGTCTTTAAGCTCAACAAGCCGAGAAACCCAGCCCAGGTCAAAGAACAGGTCATGAAAAGTGATAGAGTACAGTTTGCTATTGAACAGGTTAGTTAGTTAGTACTGTTCGTCTGGCCTTCTGAGTGACTGACTCATACTTGAACTATGCTGGTAAAGTGAAGAGCAAGCAAGCCGCCCCCCCCCCCACACACACACACACACAAACTGTCAGATAACTCTTTTTGTTGCCATTTTGTCTCAAAATGTGGCAATTTTGTTTTGGGGGGGGGGGGGGGTGGTATCAGAGGGCGGAGGAGTAAAGGACTAATGCAAAGGATATTACGAAGTTATAAATAACACAGGTGGATTGGGTGATACATTAAAATGTAATTGACTGTGATATTATGTAGCCATAATGCCTGAATTTTCTTTAAGAGTTAAGTTTTCAGTGTGTCCTAATTCCTATCTCTTTTCTCTTGACTGAAAGAACTAATATCAGAAGTGGAAAGGTGTGTAATTGTCAACAGTTACAGTGAGTTTACAGTTTGAATAGAAAGTCCATGCCTGTATGATGAGAAAGAATACTTACTGCAAGAAATGTTTAAGATTTTATATGTTGTCATGTAGAATTTTGAAAGCTGAGACTGGATATTAAAAGGTTGAGATTTGAGTATTAAAAGGTTTTAGAATTGAGTTTTAAATATGAAATGATACTTATAATGAACATAATTTAATACAGAGCTTCTTGAATGGTGAGGTAATTTTTGTTTTGGTGCTTTTTTCTTTTGTTTATTTTATTATTTACTCACACTCCTAGGCTTGCATCGACACAAAACTGCCAAAGAGTGAAGTCACAGCAGAAGCTCTGGCAATTTTAGATGAGATGGCCCACAACCAGTGGATGAAAGCCATCAGGGGGTTTGCATTTTTTCTGGTCAAAATTTTCAAATCACTGTACAGAAGAGTGTATGTGAATGTGGATGGTATACAAAAGGTAGGTGTATGGTATATATCATCTTAATGTAAATCTTTTTTTTTTTTTCAAAATAAATACAGTAGAGGGGGCTGGGGTAGGGAGCATGGCACACTGTCACAGCACAGCATGTGACAATAACAGAAATAGAATGATCCAGTGCACACAAATTGTCACTTATCACAGCATGAATAACTCTACGCTCTCTCATTAAGACTGAAAATTGTTAGTCCACGTTTGTGTAATTACTACATAGTACAAAGACATTTTTTCCACAGCTGTCCAATTTTTCTGTGTGTGAATTAGCTTGTTTTAGGAGCATTGCACACAGAAAGCAAATTCTACTTTTTCAAGCTAGGAAAACTATTTTAGTCATTGCTGTTTGCCAGTAATAAAATTGTTTTTGAGTTTCACTATACCTTATATCATATCGTTGCATGTAGATAAATATTGTTTGTTTTTAAGCAAGATTTGAGCAGCTGCCAAGATTTTTAATATTTATGATTTAATTTAGATACCTCATACACTGACATTTCGTTTGTCTATAGGATGCTGCATTTATTTCATTTACTGTATTCACAATGAAGGCATTGTGCGTTATTATAATGTGCAGTTGACTGTGTATGTAGATGCTGACATGATTTAATATCTGATCAGTACATACGGTGTTCAATACTTGCCATTGTGCATGCTTTATCCTGCTAGGCTAATGGCTACAACACAAAGTATGATTTCTCGAGTATCAGACAGAATTATGATTTACAAGGACATCATGTTTGCACATTGTATTATTTGGATGACAGCACAAATAACTAGACTTGTATTGTAAATGATGTTTATAGATACTCAAATATCATTTGCTCAATGTTCCCTTAAATCCAAGGCATAAATTTGAATGTTGTTTGTAAGTGGAAAACAGAAGATTTTTGGGATATATAATATGGATTTTAAGAAACATGCGGTTTCTGACTAAGTCTTACTAGTTAGTATTTTGAAATTATGAAATATTTTCTTTCAAACAGTTGTATCATTCTTGCAGACCACTAGTGAGCTTCCATTTTCCGTTTTGTATTTGTTCTGTTTGTTCCATAATGGCCATCTGGTAATTTTTATTTTTCTGCTATTCTATCATAATAGAACGTTTGATAAAAATGACTTTTTCTCTTTTCTGACCTGCCACTATTCAGGTGCGAGGAATGGTGAAGGAGTACCCAATATTGTTGATGCCCTCACATCGTAGCTACATGGACTTTCTCCTCATGTCATACGTCTTTTATCATTATGATCTTCCATTGCCAGTCATTGCTGCAGCCATGGGTAAGATGACCTCATTAATGCAGCCTTTCCCCCAAGGGGGGTCATTAAATACACCTGAGCAATTTTCCTCTTCTGAATGTAATGTCTTAGAAATTAGGGAAAGAGGAAGTTAATGTCATTTATTTAGATTGCGTGACTGCATTTCACCTCCATCATTCATGATCATTTTGTCATTTTGAAGACTCTAATATCAACTGTTATCTGAGTTTGGAGTTACTTGATTCCATTATTGCTGAGCACTTGTAAATTTTAGATTGAATTTGGTTAAAAGTTCCAACTGCTTAACAGAATTGCAGATCTGAAAAGA
Source organism: Onchidella celtica (assembly GCA_963931925.1). NCBI lineage: Eukaryota > Metazoa > Mollusca > Gastropoda > Systellommatophora > Onchidiidae > Onchidella > Onchidella celtica. Next base: position 45,431,812 of record OZ007569.1, read on the forward strand.
ATTTCTTTCATGTACAATTTTGACAAAGATCTTCAATGATGATGAACTTAGCATGTACATATGTAAGCTTGCAAGAATTCGGTGGTGATCTAGCAAAATATAGGATGGTTTGAATGCACACCAAACACTGATGAACTGTGAGATTTTGAAGGCATGTTGATCATTATTGTCTTCATTTGTCTTTAGTAAATGAAATATTAGGAAAGGACAGCACTTGTGTATTGTGTCATATTATGGGATATTAAGACATTGTGAGGATGAAGTAACGGTGTGGTTTCACAATTCAGTGCCAAATTAAGTCATTCAAGGTAGACATGTTCATTTTGTGTAGGATTAAATGTTAGAAAAAAATTCAAGAAAAATTATCATTTCAATAGGAACCTGAAAAGGAATATAAAATTTACACACACATGAACAGCAACATTTTCTTTCATAACAAGAGGGTTTTGTTTATTTTGTTTATCTTTCACAGATTTCATGGGCATGCAATTTATTGGATGGCTGTTGAGAAATTCTGGTGCTTTTTACATCCGCCGTAGCTTTGGGGATGATCATTTATACTGGGCAGTGTTCACAGAATATGTTCAGACACAGATCTGTAATGGAGATGCACCCATAGAATTTTATGTGGAAGGCACTCGCAGTAGAACATCCAAGTCTTATACACCCAAATTTGGTATGTTTCACGTTTATCAACATGTTTTGTAGTTGACTCATTGTGTCGTTTTCATTTGAATCATTTTCATGCATGTTTTATGATGGGTGTCAAACCTCCTCTTAACAAACCTTACAAGTTTTAGTGGTCCAAAATTTCCATAGGCATTTGAATTCCTATGAATCTGAAACTCAAGAATGAGGTATAGATCGTCATGCTCAGTAGCTCAAGATAGTATTACCAGATGGTGTTGGGATGACAAGAGGAAAATAAAAGAATGCAGTAATAAGTAAGCAGAGCTGAATTTTCTTTTTCCCACAAACTTGAAATTTAAACATTGAATTGTGTCTTTATTTTTCTGTAAGATTTCTTCAGCAGAAATACATCAGTTAACAGAAGCTGTCACCGGTAAAGGTGTCTTTCAGTATTGGGTGCATAATCAGTGGCAGCTTGACTTAACTCCAGCTATTTTTTTAACTCTTAGTACAATGACCAGCAATCTCTTTCCCAATGTGACACAGGTATGCTGTCAGCAGCACTAGAACCATATTTCAAGTCCCACATACCTGACATCATGATAGTCCCAGTCAGCATCAGTTATGATAGAATACTGGAGGAGAGTCTCTATGCATATGAACTGTTGGGTGTGCCAAAACCTAAAGAATCCACATCTGTAAGTTACAAAATTATGTTAGTTATTTCTTAATCCTTTTCATGGTGAAGGAATAAATTTAACAGGTGCATTTCAGGAGGAGCTGATAGATCAGCTTGAATAATATTTAGAGAGCCAGTAAAACACCAAGCACATACTTTGTCCTTTATTCAGGTGTCAAATATTACTATGTTGAGCTTTCACATCAGGTCAAGTGCATAAACTGATATGATTCAGGCTATAATTGCTGCAATTGCATGGTCAGGAAGGAAAAAGCAACTTTGACAATGAAAACATTTTTTTTTAATATCTACCTCATAAAAGTATGGTTGTAAATTTCAATATTGTGTTTTATTTTTCTGCTTTTGACAGGGCCTTCTGAAAGCCAGGAAAGTACTTGAAGAAGATTTTGGCAATGTTCATATTTACTTTGGGGAACCAATATCTATACGCAAATACTCAGATGGATTGGTTGATCGCAGCCTCCACAATTTAGCACCTAGGTAAGTCATGCTGTGGTTTGAGCAGTTTTGACCAGTCTCAGTTGGGGGAACCTGTGGGCCATAATGTTGTGAATATTGTGAAAGTGATAGGATGATAGATGTTTGTGATGAATAATAAAGGACTGGTAGCAACCCTTGTAACTTTGAATAACTCATATTATTGGTTTACACCAGTGGAAATTAAATATGGTGGTTGTGGCAGAAGTTTAAAATGCATGTATTTTGGGGTTCAGATTGGTGAGATTCCACTATTTGCTTTTGAATACAGTAAGTTGTAATGCGATTGGAGTGATAATGTTGACATGAAATCAAGATTTGTCTATGGTTAAATATTACTATTAAACTATCACAAATGGACATCTGCTTGACAGTAACTTTCAATTTACTTTTTGAAAGCTAGATTAATTTTTACACACTTTATACTTGATCTGTTTTGTTTTGGCATCCGGGACATTGGGCATTTTTTCATGGTGCCAGTGAATAGTATTCTTTTTCTTGTTGTTTTGGCCATGTTTTATAAAATTTTATATTTTCCAAAGTAAAAGTACCAGCAACATTGTTATGAAGATAACAAAAAGGAGAGCATCATGTCTTTTTGAGGCCACCACTACCATTTTTTTTTTTCTTCAGAAAAACAAAGTTAAGTTCTGACACCATATCATATGAAGCAACAGGAGATAAAGTCAAGTGGATAAAGTTATACCTTTGTATTATGAATTTGAATTTATGGCAATATTCAGTAGGATTATGGCTTGATCAGACTATGATAGAAAGTCTTACCTCAGTTGTTTTTTTTTACCTGACACCAAGACAATTTTGCTATCAGTAGGTGTTGTAAATCCAGCATGACAAGAAGTTATGATACATATTTTCAAACAATTTCATGGTCAAAAACTCAATTTTAACATCTGTGGTTGTCCAGATATATTGCCAGTCTGACAAATCAGGAGCAAGATCTCATCAAGCAGTTGGGTCATCATATGGTGCTGACCCATCAGAAGCACATGGTTGTCTCTCCCTGGGCAATGATGGCTACAGTCTTAATGCAGACACAAGGAGGAGTCTCTTTGCGCCAGTTGGCAAGAGAAGTGGACTGGGTCAAAAGACAGGCATCCAATCTGGGGGCATACATTGACTGGCCATGTAAGAATCTTTTGGTCTGAGAGTTAAGATTTGATGTTTCCCATTCATGCGCACTATGCATAACTTTTATCTGAAACCGACAAGAATCACTTGAAATAAAAGTACATATGAAGTCCGTCAGACAAGAGGGATCATATTTTAGCTAATGTTTGTGAAATCAGTCATTTCTCTCATTGTGGGCAACTCTTAGCTAACACTGATGTCACAAGTTTGTACTTTTTTGTTTTCACAGCTTCTGAATCTGTGGAGTCGGTGTTGAGAGCCAATTTGAAATTGCATCAGAACATTGTATGTGTGACGTCAGATGATGTAGTGGAGCTGGTGAGAGTTGATCCCCCAGCACATGCCAAAGCCACTGATGCACTCATGATAACAGGTAGAACATCAGCTATGGGCAATTGAGATACTGTTATCACCAGTAATCGTCCCATTATGTGAAAAATAAAGGACAAAGGCACCACTTGGAAATATGATCATGTTCTAATTTTAGTCAGTACGACATTATTCATTATTTAACAGGAGTCTGATTGGCAATGCTAATGGTTCACCGAGTTGTTGTTTTTTAAAATTTATTTTTTGACCCAAGCTTATGAAGAAAAAAAAAGAAAGAAGTGCTGAGGTGGTAGGAATGTTTCTAAGTAAAGCAGAACAGGGAAAAATGGTGAGCTGTGTTCACTGCCCTTCAGAAGCACTTCCAAAAAAAAATAAAAAATGTTCAGGTATTAACCCTCTTTCGAATTGAAAAAAACCGGCAGTAAATGATGATGTCATAGGCCCATGCATTCATGAAAGGAAAAGGATAGGAGGTGATCAATCAGCAACACCAAGCAAACTGAAAAAAATACTTTTCAAGTCTCCAAATTGACAAAAAAATCCTTACTCAGTTCGAAAGGAAGTCACCTTCAATATTTCATGCCAATCCAAGCTGTATGAGCGGCAGTAGGTCTTATAAAAAATCTGGCAAGTTATTTTATTTTATAGATCAATTACAATCAGTGTTGTAATCCACCTTTGGATGATTTGTGGGGGGATTTACTGGTATGTACAGTCTCTTTCAGTTTAAAAAAAATCTTATTGTTGTCTTGTTCTTTTCAAGGTGCGTAATTACCATCATGGCACATGGTGTTCATGTGTTGTCATAATAGATTTAGGTGTGAGAATTCACTCACCTACCAGTTCTGTACATCCTCTTTGAGGGAATGAGGTACATTTATCTGTGCACCTGTTGTTTTGCCTACATGAACACCTGTCTATTTGTTTATTCAGTCGTACATTTGTATTCACCCTTATATCCATATTTTCATCCACTTGAGTTGTAATGAGACCTCATTATTCTCATCCTCAGCTGGTCAACATTTGATGTTGTCTCTGTATCGAAATCACATCCTTCATGTATTTGTCCGGCCAGCCATGATTGCTATCTCTGTCAACACTTGCAGTGAGGAGAGACTGTCAATTGGTATGTATCCTGTGATATGTTCTTCCTCATTTAATGATTCTATTTAGTAAAGTTTGTCAACATTGAAATGTTTGAACAATAAAAAAAAAAATGAAATGATAACTATAAATATTGGTTTTAGATTTTTGTATCGAGGATAAACTGTTAAAATGATTCCATTTTAGATTTTTTTTGTAGAGGAAAAAACAGATTTTAGTTTCAGAAATTCTTGTTGAGGTAAAAGCAGTTTGAAAATAAGGACGTATTGGAAGATTGATAAATATTTGTTACAACTCAAATATCTTGGAATTGCATTTCTTTTCTCCAGAGAGAGTATACCACTGTACAACTGTACTGAATTTGAAATGACGTGAATATGATAATATAAATTTCAGCTGATCTGTACCTGAAGTATAGTTTCTTGGAACAGCTTCTCTGCAAGGATTTTGTTTTCATCCCAGGCAGAACCAAAACGGTAAGTGGGACACTTGTGAAACTGTGATTTGTAACTTATAATTATTTGCCTCATTGTAGTTTAGTGCGGTCAACAAAAATTACCACATCTAATTTGGATCTTCTGATGGTATTGTACAGGGCTGGTCATAATTTCATATCTAGGAAGTGCATCCACTTGTTTAGATGTGCGGCAAAGTAATTTTTCTTGACATTTTGAGAAATAGGAGAATGTGGGACTCAGATGTGATTGGAACACTGTTGTTGTTGTCTTCTTTTTTTTTTTTTTCCCCCGTCATATTTTCTTTATGTGATATTGATCACCTCTCGTCAAATGACTTGCTTCCTGAGAGCCAATGTGGTTTTCGTAAAGAGAGGGGAACGGCGGATATGATTTTTGCTGCCAGACAGATTCAGGAAAAATGCATGGAACAAAATAAAGCGCTGTATATCACATTTGTTGACCTCACAAAAGCATTTGACACAGTGTGTCGTGAAGGCCTCTGGAAATCTTGGCGAAGTTTGGGTGTCCACCCGAATTCATCACAATAGTGCGCCAGTTTCATGATGGCATGCAAGCTGCAGTCAAAAGCAACGGCAGTGTTTCAGAGCCCTTTGCTGTCACAAATGGGGTAAAACAGGGTTGTGTCTTAGCCCCAACTCTGTTCAGCATCATGTTCTCTGCAATGCTACAAGAAGCCTTTAGCTCTCCTCATCAAGGGGTAAGCATCAAGTACCGAACTGATGGCAGTCTATTCAACCTCAGGAGACTTCAGGCAAAAACCAAAACCAAAAGTACTCAAGTCTGTGACCTACTATTTGCTGATGATTGTGCACTTCTGGCACACGATGAGGATAGCATGCAAAACTGTGTTGATAAGTTCTCTAGTGCCTGTGACAACTTTGGCCTCACAATAAGCACAAAGAAGACGGAAGTGCTCCATCAGCCTACTCCAGACGACAAGTATCCTGTGACCCCAAATATCAAAGTCCATGACAGTTTTCTGAAGGTGTCGGAGAACTTCACCTATCTTGGCAGTACACTGTCTTCCGCGGCTCGTGTTGATACTGAAATTCTCTCAAGAATCAGCAAAGCCAGCTCTGCATTTGGCAGGCTTCGCACAGACACCAAGCTGAAAGTGTACAATACTGTGGTCCTTCCCACCCTACTCTATGGGGCTGAAACCTGGACAGTGTACCAATCGCCGGCCAGAAAGCTAAATCACTTTCATCTGGCCTGCCTTAGAAAGATCCTAAGGATCAAATGGCAGGATAAAATTCCAGACACTGAGGTCCTCAATCGTGCCAAGGAATTGAGCATCTTCTGCCACCTGAAAAAAATTCAGCTACGTTGGGCAGGACATGTTGTCAGAATGCCCGACTCCAGACTCCCTAAGCAAATCTTCTTCTCTGAGCTCTCCAATGGAACGAGGAATGTTGGGGCCCCAAAGAGACATTACAAAGACACTCTAAAGCAATCACTGAAGGCCTTTGCCATTGATGTGAGTGAGTGGGAAAAGCTCTCGCTTGATTGTGCAAATTGGAGGGCGGCCCTTACCAGAGGCAGCAAAGCATGGGAAGCTGACAGAGTCCAGCAGGCTATCAAAAAAAGAGAACGGCGCAAGAAAAGGCCCAGTGGTACTGAACCAACGGAGCACTCTTGTCATTTATGCGGAAGGGTCTGCAGGGCAAAAATAGGACTTATCAGTCACATGAGAAGCCATAAGTCATGAAAGAACAGTCTTTCCATTCTGTCCTCTGTGTCCTTTAGTTCTCTTTATTGTCCATGTGTTGAAATTCTCAACAATTTCTGTACTTTATTCCTCTGGTGTTGTTAAGGACATCATCATACCTGATGGACGGACTATTATTATTATTATCGTAAATCGTTGGGTGGAAAGGATTTTAGAACATGCATTTTTTTTATTGTAAATTTTATTGTGAATGAACATTGCTGCAACTCTTCATTTTGTTTACAGGATTTCGACTATGCCTTGTTGACTTTGAATCACACGTGTGGTGTGGTGATGGAAAATGATGAGGTAGTCATACCGCAGTCTACCAACAAACACACCACTTTCTACAGCCAGATGTTTGAACCTTTCTTGTTGGGATACTGGGTAAGTTCTGTAACAGTGAAGTGAAGCAAAATCATAACCCATATGGCTTGTGACAATATTTAGGCAAGACTGTACAGTGAGAAAAATCTCTTACCTCAACGCACTTTTATTTTATGTGCAAATGCCAAGAGCAGAAATCCTCTGAAAACTGACCTCGACACAAGAAAAATCTTTTGAAACATTTAAGACTTCTAGCTGGTGTAAACTTGATAAGAAAATTGGTTTATTTGATAACTATCAACATAAACAGCCAATATATTGAATCACATCATTCTTTTTAAAGGTAAAATCAAGGGTCTGAAAGGTGTATAAGATTTGTGCATGAGAGATAAATTGGTATAAGAAGAAAGAAAGCCGTAAAATTCAGAATGTTACTGTGAAAGACAGGTTGTTAAAAATGTTTTTCGTCACTCTCTGATATAATTCGTGCAGTATTCACGATGGAGTTTGGCTTTGTTTACTATGGTGAATACTAGGCATTAAAAATGTAATGACAGAATTTTTGTTTTGTCCAGTGAAGCAATTTGTTTTGTTTTACATCACAGATCCTATGCCAGTATTTGCTCTCAAAACCAAATGTTGCGGGCAAGCCTTTGGCTAAGACTCAGAAAACATTAGTGAAAGAAGCCCAGATGCTGACTGCACGGTTGCTTCAGGAGGGTGTGGTCAAACATTATGAAATGTTGTCATTGGACATGATGAACAATGGCCTTCATGCACTATTCCACATGGGAGGTGTCAGCAAGGAGAGAAGGGATGGAGTGGTGTATATGTATCCCAACACCCGCCAACTCTCCAATATCACTGATCAGTTGGGTAAGTTACTGACTCCTCTGAGTGAGACATTTTCTGTCTCCCACCCTATTCTCTTGTGTTTTTGTTGTTTTTTTTCTTGTGGGTGACTTTCTTCCCTCCTTCTATGCTCCCCTTTTTTAAAGTTGTTTTTTTTTTATCTCTCTCACCGTCGCTATCAAAATCTTGTCTTGTATCTATTGACACAATACACTTTTTCCTTGTTTCCTCTGTTTTAGGTTATTTTGTCCATCTGCCACTTCATTGTCTCCTCCAGGCAATGAAAAGAACATTATTTTGACAGTTCATGTCATGATGGTTTAGTCCACTGATATAAGCCTAAAAGTTGTTGTCAGCCTTAATTTAAGATTGGCTGTTCCATTTTCATGGCTTCCAAGCAGTTTTGCGAGGCATGATTTTGTTGTCCATGTCACAGACTGGCATATCAACAGTTTTCTCCACTTACAAGAGAGGGTTTTGAAGTTTTGGTCACTTTTGTTATTCTTGGGTGTGGCAAACAGTTCTGCTTACAACTTCAGAACTACTAAAGACAATGCTTCACTTTGTGAGAATATAGATCCCACCACAAGCAGTGATAAAAGTAGTCAAAACCACAGAAATCCTAGCCAGTAAGCGATTTATTTAAGGCAACCAGCTCAAGAAATGATAAATTACTTTTACTTAACTTTGCAGTCACCTGTTTTTATGTACTCATGAAACAATATTTTAATTGCAGGGGTTAGAATTAGAAGGAATCTAAGTGCCATTCGACTGCTTTTGAGAAAAAAGTGAAAAACATCATTCCAGTATGAAGCAATTGATTTTAATAAACGTTTGCAATACTGTCTTTTAATTCTCTGTGTCACCTCACCTGTCACCTGTCGGCTTCATCGTCATCGATGTTAGCTGCTACAGTGGATGTCACGACAAAATCTCCTCCACCCAATCCTGTCCTTAGCTTTCCTAGTTAGTTCACTTATTTCCAGCTGGCTGACTTTCTTGATGTTATCGTGATATGTAATGGGTGGTCTTCCTTGTTTTCTCTTTGTTTCTGTCTTTCCTTGAAGGATTGATATCATAAGGGCCGTGCTATTCTCTGTGTAAATCATTAAAATTTGCTTTTTTCTCCAAAGCAGTCAAATGGTATTCAGATCCCTTCTATTCTAACCCCCGCAGCTGTTGGTTGCACGAAAGTAGGAAATGCTAACCTTAATAAATGGTCTGAACAGAAGGAAAAGTTATTCCGTATCATAGTTTTCATTTATTTTAATTTGTTTTACAGCCAAGTTTGTAGATGTGCCACCCCTGCCATCTGTGAGCATCAATCTTCACTCCAAGACAGTTACAGTCAATGCCAAGCTGTGAATTCATATTTGTCAGTGACTTAAGAGAGCTGCCCCATTGCTCTGAGAGAGAGCAAATATTGTTTTCATGCATCATCTTTCTCTCATGTTAGTTACATTGTGCAAATCCAGAGACAGAGCAAGATTTCATGCTGATCTTCTAGTGAGAAAGTTTGGAAGTTGGAGTAGTGTATTCTACAGTTGATGACAATACATGAGAATTATGAGAAAGATCAGTGAGGACCTTAGGCATTCAAATGATACAATATTATTTTTGCTTTTTGAAAATGCTGAATGGAAGGTTGAGATTGATTTTCTGCAAATTTTTTTGAGGTCTTTGAGATTTCTCCGCAACTTTATGCATTTGACATAACAGATTGTTTATGTTTACCATTTGAAACAAATCTATGTCGGCAGATGCATCCTCAGCTTATTAAAAACCACATTCATTCACAATTCCTTGTGGTGCCTTGAAGAAGGCTCATAGGGAGATGCAAGAAAATATTATAGGAATGTAAATCTCTCTCTTGTCTACAAGCCATTCCATTTTCTGTGAATGAGAACAGTTATCATCAGATAGAATGCTTTGTAGATGTAAGCACTAACAGAAGGATAACATGTTTGGATGTTTGTTTGAAGGTTGCTCAATACCTATAATGCAGCTCTGTGTTGTTAGGCATTTTACTCTTGCTATTTAAACAAGAATAATCAAGATTATTCTGAGACTTCACACTTGGCTTGGGGGTTGTGGGATATTTGTATTCATTCTGCGCTGTATTCCACCAGAGTGAATTAAGTCTCATCAGTCTAGCAATACCTCAAGTCTGAGTGTACGAGGAGCCATGGTAATAAACAGGAACATTTGTTCCATCTCAGTTTTTAACTTTATATAAATCACATGGTTTCTTAAATTCAAACCACATTATTTATTCGTGCTGGCCTGTTGATAACAGAACTTGTGTTTAAAAATTTGAATTTGTTTGCAGTACCTCAGCTGGTTCCATCTGTATGCATAGATTCCACACAGATTACGCCATATGTTAAACTTTGACAAATATCTAGGCAAAAGTGTAAACATAGTATTAGATTTACATTATAGTGCATCTCCATGAGGCAGAATTTTACACAGGAGTGTGCAACTTGCTTATAGGATATCTTCCAGCTGCAAGTTAGGTAATTAATCAGTTCATTTGCAATTTCCAAAACCAAACTGTCCTTTGTATACTTCATCACTAGTTTTGTCATCTTACATTGGCTGCTGGTAGGGGGCCCTAGACCAATCACAGTGCCAAACAGAAAACACAGTTATGTTCACTGTTCAGCTATAGCTTCCTGTGTAATATACCATGTCCCCCCTAACAACAGTCTTACAGACATTCCATTCCTTTCCTCAGTCACTTCATCATAACTTGCTGTGAGATGAGAATAGGAAAGCTTTTTGAGAATTAATTGCCGTACATCCGGTTCTCAAAATTTTGTTTGACACTGAGTAAACAACAAAGCAAAAGGCAATATAGAGGAATCATCTGTTAGTTTTCCTTAGATTTTTCATACTTTACGCCAAAACTCTCAAACTCTCAACTTCAGAATTGTCAACATGTTGCTGTGACTGAAATAGAAAATGAGAAGCCTTTACCTGCATCTTTGTCTCGTAGAAGTTCATGGTATACTTCATTTTTTTACATTTTGTTGAGGCACCTAGAAATAATTGCTTGTTTCCTTCTCCTTTTTCATGCACTGGCCATTGTTTTGCTATGTTACAAGTGAAGCATTGATTCTTTTCGACTGTTTTAACTTTTTTTTTTGTACATTTTTCTTACTTTCTTTCATTTTATAGAATTAATTGAGATGTTTTTATATTTTTATAGTTAAGATTATACTGACTTTCATTATGGGATATATGATTTGATAGTGTCACTCACTTGGGTGGAGGGATCAGATGTCGATGCTACGGAGATCTTCTTGTACAAAGGATCGTTGTTGTTTTTTTTTATGAAGGAAGATGTTACCCATCACAGTCGAATGGAATAAAAAAGCTGCATTGTGATGAATTCATGTGTAATGTAAATTTTCAGAAATTTGACACACAATTATGGTGAAAAAAAAATATCCTGATGAGATGGTTGGAATGACATTGTGATGAGATTCCGAAGAAAGGGGCTTCAAAGTTGATGGAGGAATGTGGTACAGCTGGTCTGTAGTATTAAACTTTTTTGAAAAATTGTGGTTATCAGCTGAAATAAGGCTTGGAATTTGCACATTAGATGGAATGTCAAACTTTCTAGATCCAGTGACATCTAAAAACTGATCAAATAAATACTGTTTGTTTTTCGGTGATATTTCTGCTCCATTCAGTGCGCGACTTTTGTTCTGATTACTTATAACAGGTCAGTATAACTTTAAGTCAGAGTGGAGAGGCAAGATGTACATGTAGATTTTTTTTTTCATCAGCATTCTTGAATATAGCTGCAGGTATGTGGGACAGTGTGTATTGTATGGATTGTGAATGCAGCCACAATTATTTATTATTTGCCTATTTGTGGATATGAATTATTTCTGTTTTTCTTTTGTATTGTATATTATTTCACATCATGATTAATTTAATGAGGTATGTGGGTGGCCAAGAATATTTCTTTGGTGAGTTTTAGGAATGAAATTGTCAAGTGTCCCTTCACTGCCATTTTCCCTTGCTTGTTTTTTTTTTTTTGCCTTGTTTGTTTTCTCCAGAAAAATATGATTGCTTTTGCTCAATTTCCCTATCAAGAACTGCACGGTAAACTATCTGAACTTGGTTTTTATAAATTTTTTGGGAGAAGCGAAAAACTGGATAACAGTCTTGTCAGACTTGATAGTGGATATTTGCCCCAAAAAATGTTACTTAACCCTTAATTTTCAGAATTTAACCCCCCACTTATGACATCTTCCAACTGTCAAGGCCTACCAGCCAGCCAAACATCTCAAGTTCTTAAAAACGTCGAGTTACGATAATTTACCATGTGACCCTCGATATTGCTGGCTGTAGCATGAAATGACAAACATATATTTAGGCATAACTGCAGATGACCTTTCATTTTTGTCAGACTCAAAGATTCCATGATCTCCTTGAAGGAATTTCATGTTTTCTTTTGATTAACATGTACAGTATTTCAGATGGTTATTTACATAACTAAGATATATGTAAGATAAAGAATAGTTTCAAATTTCAAGTTAAACAGTTTTTTTTTTCCTCTCTTGTAAAAATTAGCGCCTTCACACATATGCAGTTTCATGACATGGTCAGTGGTAGGGTTCAAATATTAATGAATTGCTCGGTTGTGATAGTGTTACTAACTGCTCATGTCCAAGGTCAAGAGTATGTATGGGCAAGCAAGACTGGGCCAGTATTTGAGATGAGTTGTATTTATTTATAATTTGTTGAATGGTCTGGTACATGTGGAGAGACAGTTCTATGTTTGAAACTGATGATAGAGCCATACTGATGGTCTTGGGGGCACAAAAGGCCCATATCTAGAAAAAAATTTAGAGTTTGAATGAGAAAGAAAGCTCATGGACACAATAATGGCCATATTATGCTATGAAAAAGGAGGACAGTAGTTTTAGACAATGATAGGATGGAAGGAGACTCTACCAGAAGCACTCACAGAAACTTTAGAAGAGTAAGAAAAAAACTGATCACCAGTTTATGCCCAAGACCATTGTTATTGTGCTCTTCCTATGAGAAAAGTGGAAATGGGTGATTAAGTTTGTAGAAATATATACTGATAACAGTAATGTCACAGCTGTTTCCAGTTGTTCATATTATTTTTCCTACCTACAAGTGCAAACCATATGATGTATGAGATAAAATATGAAAGCATGTCCGAATTACAGATTACTAGATGAGTGGTTTATCTGGATATGCTGACTTGATCTAAAATTCTAATAGGGTATTTTTATGTTATTATCTGTATGTTATCGAGCAGTAGGGAATATTGGAGAAATGGAAAAAAATTGTTTTGTATAAGCTGTGGTAGGCTGCATGCATCATTTTTAATTTTCTTTGGTGTTTTGCAAGTGTTACAAACACAACATGGTTAAGCATCACTGAGTAGTAGCAGATCACATGCTTATAGGTAGAATGCGCATATCCACCATCTTGTCTGTCCGGACCCACTTAAGGCGTCGCGAACCAATCGGCGGCGAGTTCACTACTGTAAACAATGACACGTGTGTATACGCACATGGAAGACGGTCGGTCGATTCTTTCACTTCCTTTCCCTTGTTTACACGGATGGTAGGGAATCTGACCAGTTTGGATAATCCTTTCCACCCCTGTCACAACAGTCAACTGCAATGCAACCAGCAGGCATTTTAACTGCTTAGACACATCTCGAAGTTACACTCATCAGCTGATCCACCGGCCATCTTGTTTGGCGGAAGTACAAAACAAAAACTCTGTGACGTCATGCGCATTCTACCTATAGCTGACATGTGGCCATTTGTTTAATTTTTCCATTTTTCATTCTTTTTTTTTTTAACATAATAAATTTATTCGTTATTTAGATTTTTTATGCAAATTACAAAAGGTGCTACAGCCAGTCAAAGATTACTTTTGAGTCAACTTCTTGCACTGCACATTGTTGAATTTAGATATTTTTCAACCTTTTTGGGTGGATATGAAATAGCCGAAATGTGGATGAAGTGTGAACACCCCTGACAACCAAAATTAATTACATTAAATTTAAGTGTTAAAGTAAAATCTGATTTCTGATTTTCATTGCAGTCTTTGACGATAATGGCAGGCAAGATCTCTAGGACATTTTTGGGGATTTTCATATGTGTGTGTTTGGAACATTTTTTTTATTATTTTTTTTATACATAATGATTGGCAGTACATGTCATGTCCATCCTGTCAGGTGGTGCATGATTCTGTATGTGTATATGTTATTGAGAACAGAATGATAGATACAGTTTGACATAGGATTCTGTGAGTGGAATAAATATTAGGTGGACACTGTCTGTAATTTTGTTACATACCCTCAAAGGGTATGTGGTGGTGTAAGTGGTCCCTGGTCTGGGATGTGATTGTCTGGAGCACGTATTGGCATGAATTTGTTTTATTATTCTGTGATGATTAAGTTGTAAACGTTATAATAGCAAAAGAGTATAAGAGTGAAAATTATTGTATTGCATAAGCCTTTTTCTTTTTTTCTTCCCTCATCGGGTATCACAACTGATTTCAGCCAAATGAAATATGTTGGTAAATTCAAACTTCCCCGGACATCCTGACATTTCTGTTGATGATGGTTAGCTATGTTAAATTTTTGAGTTGCATAGCAAAAATGACGAAGCTGAGTACATGTATGGTACAGTTTGGATGTGCTTGGTTTGAATGATCTACCTTGAATTCATTCAGCAATTGTGTAACAGAATGTTCAAATGTAATGGCATAACTGTAAGCTTGACACTGAAATTAATTCAAAACATGCTGCATCTGTTTCTGGGAGTTAACAGGACAAAACCACTGATGTTTTATTACGAAATATAAAAACCACAGAAAAACTGTGGGGTCGCAATTTTGACTGATGTTTTATTAACTCAGTGGGTCAAGGTATAATAGTCTACAAATAGTGCAATAGTTGCACATTGAACATTTTACCCATGACATCTGTTTTTCACATTCATGAGACATCTCTGAAATTTGTACTCATTGTTCATTTATTCACTGTAGATTCTAGCTAAGAGAAAAGGGCATTTGTCTACATAGATAATGTTTATTAATTCTGTGATAAATACTCTGTAAATATGTTGACATCGACAAAGGATGAAAATTAAACAAAATTACCGTGTGAAGTAAATACAGTTGGGTTTCTTTTGTTGATCATTCTGTGGTTGTTTTTGGTGTTAATTCTGTTTTCCGGGAAGTAAATGACATTAAATGTCAAAAATGACATTAGTTGTCAGTAGAAGCTCAGTAGAATGTAATTAATTGTATCAGTGTTATTATAAGTGACAATTTTGCCAAATCTGGGATGTCTGTTCCGTGATGAGTGGATAATTTGATAAATTTGAACGGTTTGGTGGGAACTGGCACTGATTTCCTGCATTTCAAAAAGAAAGGGAAAACTTCTGGCTTGGAAGCAAAGCGCTCCAGTGTGAGATTGCCATGGAATTTAACTCACGACATATTTCATACAGGCCACCATCCTCCTGATCTAGTGATAACTGACATGTAAATCGCAGAAGAAGAAGAAGGTTAATTTTCACTATGGCAGATGCTAAAGTCACTTTTCGAAAAGAAAGAAAAGTTTCCCATTACCACTGACAAAATGGGACAAGACATCATATTAAATTCAACATAGCATTTATTTAGAGATCAAATTTGACTATTATATACACTGGTAACACAGATGAGAGAGGAGAGAGCATCCTAAAATATAAAAGTATACATGCAGAAATATCACATTATATGAATGACCACCACTGAAAAAGCAAACTTACAATGAACTCATTTGGTTCACATGCCAAAACATAACATCCAGCTCTTAAAGCTAGATTTGGAATCTCAAAACATCATCTCTGCAAAACATAAAGACTATTTATTTCCTCCAACATGGCTGTATTGGTAAAGCATGCCCCACCTTCAGTTTGGTTTCAAGCACCTTTGGAGTCATACTATACCTACATGTATGCATACTATACATACACAAATGAAAACCTCTTGGATATTCATTATTTTCCTCTGATCTCCAGTTTAGTAGGTTTTCTTTTTTTTTCCATGTGTCAATTTCAATGGAAGAGATTAGAGAAATCAGAAACACAATAAGAAGAAAGTTAATTCAAGAAAAAAAAAATGAAGGCCATTAAGAAAAACTAGGTATGAATTCAAAAGTTTAACATAAAATGGTCATGTTTGTCTCACAACCTTCACTAATCACAAATCAAGGCTTTTGGTTGTCGCACTAAAGCAGCTCCCTTGAATAACTGAATTTAAGAGGTTACTCACAGGATCTTTCCCTTTAAAATCAGTTTGGTTTGTAATAATTCATCTTCCTCATCTTTCACCTAAAGGCAGAATGCGCATTACGTCACAGCGTGTTTTTGTTTTGGACTTCTACCACTAAAAATGGCTGGTGGATCAGCTGATCAGTGTAACTGAGATATATATCTACGCAGTTAAAATGCTTCCTAGTTGCATTGTAGTTGATTGCTAGAACAGGGGTGGAAAGGATGGATCCAAGTTGGTCAGTTTCCCTACCATCCGTGTGAACAAGGGGTGGGAAGTGAAAGAATTGACTGAACATCTCCCATTGAGCATGTGCACATGTGCCAATGTATACTGTAGCGAAATACTTTTAGCTCGCCACCAGTTGGTTCGTGGTGCTTCCTGTGCCTCGCCATGCAAATCAGCCAACGAATCAAAATCAGTGTCACAATTTGCCATAGTGTTGGGTGGGTCTGGGCACTAAAGATGGTGGATATGCACATTCTACCTATAACATGGGTTCGACGTTTCAGTATTGTAGCTCTTATGATTTCTTCAATGGCTGCGACAACGTTTCAAAATTGATCATGAAGAATTTTGTAATTCGTCTCTGTCGAGTCTTTTTTCTAGGGCAAAACTGACATGCCATAAAAATCATAAATAAAGGTTAATTGTGGTTGTAAATTACCCAAAACAAAACTGGGAAAAATGACGTAAATGAAAAATACACTGTATCACAAAAATGACCAACATGGAGCAATACTAACCTCATGAGAAGAAATGCTTACAACTATGTCAAACATATCACTGTCCACAATAAAAATGCTGTGAGGATCAACATAAAAGTCTTTGGTAGTGCTTTTGCAATTGAAGCTTAGCCAATATCTATATGTCACTGGTCATACAATTCTATGCATTCCATCTGCCTGCCCAAGTTGGGCCAAACTAGTTGACCTATAGGTACAAGATAGGGTCCCATAAAAAAAAAAAGCCTATTGTTGGTCATGAGCATCGCCTGTCCTTTCTTATTTTTTTTTAATTAACAAATGCCCTTAATTACATGTATCATGCATATAAGTTACAAAGACAGCAAAATGCCTGCAAAGTGAATGCTAAATATCCCACCAGAAAAGAATCTGCATTCGTCTTTACTCCATTCAAAATAATAACAATACAGTACTCGATAGATATATCAATACAACCATGATTATGTAATATCTGATTAACAATTGTTGAAGAGGAAAAAAAATCAAAGCTAAAAAAGCTGAATAACAACCTCGCAGATATACGCTTCACCCAACCATTAATATAATCTTATTAAGCAATAATAATCTCGTATAGGTCACCTTAAGCACTAGGCAAAAAGAAAAACAAACCAAAACATTCACTAGTTGATAAATATCACCAATAAACATTTACAAAATGTGCTGTTCAGGATTAAATAAAAACTCAAAAATTAATATGCATCAACCAAAAAAAAAAAAACAGCAACCAAACACAAGACATTAAAGTAGACATTCCAAAAAACTGTAATGATACTTATGAACTAATAAACATAAGCATGATAGAAAAAACAAATTTTATCACTGCTGACAGTCACTGAAAATACATAGTATGGCATCTGACTTTATTTCAAAGTAAAAAATTAGTAAGTTGTTTGGGTGTAACAAAGTATAATGAAAAAAGAAAATAACTAATAAAGTTACTTTGGGGAATCGACGGTGTTTTTGTATAATAATATTTATTTAGAAATGCATTGATTTGCCATTTACAAGACAAGGCATTAGGGATCAGTAATGTAAATTTAAATTAAGCTTTGATGGCCTGCCATGCCCAGTATATACACTCTGACCAAACATAGCTAACACAGAGAAAAGATTTCTTAGAAGGTATCTCTCTCTCAAAAAAAAATGCTCAATTCTTTCTATTTATGGCCGTTATCAATCTTAATACCAAATCTACAGGCACTGCAAAAAACTATGCACATAAGACGTATTGTGATTACAACTACAAACTGCCATGCTTCTCAGGTCATTTCTTTGTGTGACAGACCACAACATCCACAGGTTTTTCATTACGACAACATTTTAGAAAAAACAACAACAAAAGAAAAAAAATCCAATTAATTTACAAGATCAATGAGTAAATTCCACCTTTTATCACTAGTCTGGAATCAAATCGTCAGTCGGCTGTTGAAATCTCATTAAAACTAGCCTTTGAGTTTACAGTTTTAACAGCCAGCTGATGAAATACAATGTACATTATAATGCTGTTTCTCTCCATCTGTGGGAGGACAAATAAAAAGGCACTAAAATACCCTCAAGAGTACAAAACACAAATGCCTTTAGACAACATTATTTTTGCACACATAGGCAAACTTTATCTGAAATATCTGGGTACATTTGACAGCTATTATAGCATTTTATGTACAATGCAAAGAAACAAAAAAAAAAAAAAAAAGGCTATTCACAGCCAGTTATACTTTTTGTCAGTTATGAAGAAAAAAGAAAAAAAAAAAAGGAGGCAATACTGAAGAAAATGGAATCTTCATTTACAAAAATTTTTTTAAAACACCTGAATGAAACAAATTTTCAGACTGAATCTAACACTAATTAAAAAAAAAACAAAAAAACTCAGTGAATAGATCAAAATTTGGATCGGCGAAGACAAAAGGGGTCAGTTCATGTACAAAAATTCATTTATTTCAGCATTGTAATGCCATTGGAGATATACATCTTATTAATTACTGTGATTCGACATTGGCAACTTTTCCATTTCACGATACTGTGTTTCAGTCGTGCCCATGAGGTCTAATTCTAACTGCCACAAAAACAATAATAGTTCATGAGAATCAGGTAAAAAATTTGTCAAAACCAATACATGATGGTTTGTATGTGACACTCGATGTTTTCTTCCAAGGAAGACTGACTAACAGACTATCATAGAAAAATATATAAAAATTGAGAAATTGTCAAAATACTTATCTTCACATCCTGGTCTGCCTCTTTACCATCAACTTTTTGACAAATACAATGAAAATATTTTTTCGAATTTCAAATGAACAGCGCAACAGAAAACAACACAGATGAGATAATGGCAAAAATTTGTTATTGTTCAATGAAGAACAAAGGGACAGACCAGTGTGAGATTTCATAAAAAACAAAAAAAGAGCACAAAAACAAAACAAAGAAATGTACATGTATCTGCAATGCTGTTTGTATGAGTAACCTTCATAAGTACAGTAGTTCCCCCCAAACAGTAAAAAATGAGCCTTGCAATAACTCACCATAATTTTTTCTCATCAATCCATCTCACCAACTGTTAACTAGAGAATGCCATGTCAGCTTTACCTTACAATAGTGCTGGCAAAGGATAAAATTAAGTTGTACATGTAAAAATTGTAATCACTCCTATAAACAAAAAAAATTCTGCTTTTGGCTTGAATTGTCATTCATTTATGCCTTTGTGGTAATACGTATCTGATTTATTATTTATTTATTTGTTTATTTTTTAAACCAGTTACGTGTATTTTGAAAATGATCCACAAACAAATTATCACTATTATAATCTGTTGGCTTAAGTCAGACTTATGCCGAAATTGCATTGACTTTTCTTGTTATTCTTAAGGTCAAGCACATTGTCATGTAACCAAACCTTCTCAAACTATGAAAAATGAGGTAGGCCATTATGTTTTAGCACAATGATGAAATGGCCTGTTGAACTGCTGGACTTTCAACCATAACTGCTCACACCAGTTCACATGAAACAAATACACTATGACAAAGTAAAGCAAAAACCCTCTCCTTATCAGCATCTTTCACCACTAAATATTCTTATCAGAAAACAATGCCGCTTTGGCCAAATGAAAATTTGTTCTGAGTTCATTACGTGCTTTTGTAATGTCCATCAAGTCTTTGCAGTTTTGGCAGTTTTACTGAAGGTTTACCTGGCAACTGAAAACAAAATTCTACTTGCCATGTCATCTGGTTACCATTTTATTTGACATTACCGAGCCCTCTCAGAGAGCAGTCTCATGATTCAATAAAGACAGTGAAGAAATCTTTGCTGTCTGGAGTAACTATAGAGCATATGTGATCCATAGATTTACACCTCTTATAAGAAGTAAACTATTAAGGAAATGCACAAAAGATTTCATAATATAATGACACTTTGTGAAGTATCGAAGTTAAAACTTTAAATAATTTACTCTGGCGATTTTCAAGTATTTTGCTTGTCCTAAGTTTTGTCTTAAATTTTCTTTTGAAAGAAAATTACTGATTATAATAATAACAGTGCTTGGATATATGTACGATGAGAGACAGTGAAGAGGAGTTA
Organism: Onchidella celtica; assembly: GCA_963931925.1. Classification (NCBI taxonomy): domain Eukaryota; kingdom Metazoa; phylum Mollusca; class Gastropoda; order Systellommatophora; family Onchidiidae; genus Onchidella; species Onchidella celtica. The sequence continues at coordinate 45,452,210 of OZ007569.1, forward strand.
AAAACTTCAAAAGAGAGAAAAATATTAAAAATGTAATTCTTGTTTGTTTGTTCAATGAACTTGTACACTGATGTATCAAATATCCCTCAGAATGTCTCAGCAGAGCCCCAATGAGTGAAGCTAGCCGTATCAACTGGCAAACCCTATTATTATCTCAATATACAAGTATACAATAATATCAGGTTACATTATTGCATTCCACAAGATTTTCCACATTCATCAATAAGGCAGGGCAATCATCGCTATGCTGCAAGGCTCCCGTGGTTAACATTTTGAAAATTTTTACAGGGGAGCCAAAAAACTGATTTTCTTTGGCTTTTTGCTGCCAGCAAATTCTAAAGACAATGGGCTTGATTATTGCAATATTGTTATTTATAGGAATTGAGCCATGACCTTCTGACACAAGGTGCGCCATTGATTTTCAGACCCAAAGAACAAAAAATGTGATTTTGGCCAAAAATGTTAGTTACGGGAGTCTTGCAGCATAGCGTAAAATGTACATAGGTCAGGCATGTCAAAACTTTGTGAATGGTAGACACAGGGCATTCCGTCAAGTAACATATTACACATGCATTTTCTTACATGTAAAACATCAACACCTTTCCATCAGATCATGAAACATAACTAACATTAATAAATAAACCACAACAAAGAGGCAGCTATGCAACACTCTATAATTTAAATTCCCATTTGTACCCTAGCAAATAATAACATTCATAATGCAATTTCATTCACACTCATTCGGCAACATGGAGTTTGAACCGAATGAACACTCAAACTTGTCTTACAAGAAGTAATCCCTGAAATGAGAATTAAAATCACATCCATTCTATGCCACTTCCAGACTCAAAAATCTGTCATCATGATAATGATAAAGGAAATAGTTCATTTGCCCGCACAGGAATGAGTTTATAAACTTGTCTTTTCCTCTTAATCTGCCTTATTTTGAGACAATAAGACCAATGAAGAAAATTGCTTCCCTGATGAATAGAAGTTTGAAAATGATCATATTACTGGTTATACATTCTGATGAGGAATGAAGATGCTGGGTGATGGGTTTATAGCTCTAAACAAAAATTTTATTTCCTGAAAATAAACATGTGCTTTGATTTCTGGGAAGCGGTAAAAATACAGAAGACATAGCACAGCTCATGATAAAAAGTATTGTAAGAAAGTGAGCTGAAAAAGGCAAGCAAAAATAGATTAAACAAATGAAATCTATAACAGAAATAATCTTTCTTTCCGCACACCGTAAACTGTGTAAATGTATGAGATTCATATTTGTTCACAAAATCTTTCACATAATTTCTTCAGCATCCTAATAATCCAAGCCACAATATGAAGGTTCCATGTTTTGCGAGGAAAAACTCTCAAACATTCGGGGGGGGGGGGGGACAAAGCCATACAAATAACAGATGTTATAATGGGAATATCTTGTTCCATATGTTTTGAAAATTGTTTTCCATTTGTTACCACAAAATGAAAAAGTTTTTGCAACTTAAACCCATAAAAAACTTATGAATGACAAACTTCTACCTTCGATTAACCTTAATATCTGACTACAAATTGTTAAAAGCCACTTAGCCAATAAGGTATAAGCAAACAAAGTTGAATAGAAAATAAAATGCAGTGTTTGGGATCTTGCTCTATCAGTATAAAGTATAATAAATTACATACGTTGCACAAACACTCTCAAAGATTAAAGAAAATGCATGCACCAGGGTTCATACAAAGTCTTGACAACTAATTTTAAGGTCTTTTTCAGGACTTCCTAAGGACTCACAGAAAACAAATTAAGGACCTGTGTGCCCGTGACCAAGAAATAATAACTACACAAGTGGTGTGCAACACTCATCGAAACGGGATGTTTCTATATCCAGAGTTCAAACAAAGTAAATTCACTTTGAAAACTTCCGTTATTTCAAAGTACCACTTATCCAGTGCGCAACTGGAAGATTTGAATCTCAAATGTTTCAACTGAAACACAAATTTTAAGGACTTTTTGAGGACTTTGGCACCATTTTCAGAATTTAAGGACTTTTTGAGTACTTATTTTTTCTTTTATGAAAATTAAGGACTATAAGGACTTTTAAGGACTTGTGTGACCCTGAGGCACAAACTCAAAAATGAAGCGACTCTCCGGTGTCACGCTGAAAAAAAAACAACAACAACCAAAAAACTGAAGGAAATGCTTGGAAAAAAATCTTGAAAACTGGCTGCTGCAGTGCACATCTCTTTGAAAAAAATTGTTCTGTTTTGATTGTAGATAAGTTTGCATGAAAGATATATACCAAATTTTGCACAAACCCATGCATGAATGATTTACTGACAAACCAGGCCACTGACAAATGGACCTCGCTGCCATGCTGTGAAAAACAGCATAAAACTGTTATCTGATTCAGTATTACTTGGAGCTTTGAGGTGTAAATGCCAAGGGCAGCGAACCTCCTAAAATAAAGACCTAAACACATATTATTTGGAGTTTTGGACTTGCATGGCATATAGGTGGCTAGATCTTTATCAGTGAAGCCCAAATTATATCAACAGCCTTGTTCCCTCTCTTGGTTTGCTGATTTTTGCCAACAGTGAAAATGGAAATGAAACTATGCTGTATAGTAGTTGCCACACAAAGAGAGATAGGATGTTTCATCCTGGGAAAATCTCACACAGGTATATGTGGTGTGCGAACTCTGATATATAAATATGTTTTTGTTCCCAACTATCAACACAAATTGATATGCTTTGCTGGTGAAAGAGATAAAACTTTCTGTTTCTAAAGAAGTTTCGTCTCCTCTAATGTCATTCTAAATATTTTCAGAACTTCTTTCAGTATATTTACTACCAGTATGTAAAACATAACTTTTTGGAAAGGATCTAGTTTAATAGTACTTAAATTTGTAGCCTGACAAGATCCGATGAGCATCTGAAAACATCTCTAAGGTGTTTTAGAATCAACGCTTGGTGGAATGAAGAATAAATTTTTACATGTAAGACATTTAAGTCTCTCTGAAGCTTAGAAAAACAAATTATTATTTTAATATCCACCACAAACACAAATTTGAAAAATAAAGGTAAGCAGAAGCTTTGGGGAGATGGAGTACTAAGAAAATCATTATTATTAAGTGCCTTGCTGGCAGGCGTTGGGGATCATAACCCTCCATCTCTTGCGATTTTTCGTAGCCCTGATGACGTCGTTGGTGGTGTGCATTCCCAGCCAGGCCTTTAGGTCGTCCTGCATCTTTGTGCGTTGTCGTCCCCAGCTTTTCTTCCACTGAATTTCCCTGATGTTACCAAATGTTCCAGTCCTCGTCTTCTCATTACATGTCCAAAGAATGTTCCGTCTTTTTCTGATCTTGTTTAGGAGTGTCCTCTTTTCCTCTGCTTGTCTCAACACTTCTTCATTTGTCTTCATTGCAGTCCATGGAATTCTAAGTATTCTTCTCAGAAACCACATTCTGTTGCTTCAAGTTTTCTTACTGTTTCTGTATTTAGCGTCCAGGTTTCGCAGGCATACAATAAAATTGGTTCAATATAACACTGCAATATAATTCAGAGAAAATGTGAGTTGGTTAGAAGTGCACATGTTAGTTGGTGCTCAGGAGAGCAGGTGTGAAAGAAAGAAGAAAAACAAGTCGCTGTGCCGGGGATCAAACCCGCCACCTCTGCTACAGCACCAATCATCTGGCCAGGATTAAGAACAACTTCCCTTTAATAACTGTTTGGCCACTTCATACACGTAACTGGTGCTGAAGTGCAAGTCGCAGGTTTTGATCCTTACCTCAGTCACTTCTTTTTCTTTGTTCTTTCACTCCCACTTTTCTGAGCACTAACCATGCACAAACACTTCTAGCTGCCTAATTCCCTCCCCCAAAATTACAACTGACGGAAGTAGCCTTCTATCATGGAAAACACATACTTTTATGAGAGGTCATGAGTAAAACCAGACTTACCTGAGTCATGGCATCACAGAACAAACACCATTCACAAAATGTGATAATTGTGCTCTCACTCTGACAAACTTGGTTTGGTGACACTGATTTTCTAGTTCAAAATACAACAAAACAGTATAATAATTTCTGACATGACTTGGCAGATAATAAAGGCAAGTCAATCAAACCTGCAGAAATGGATGCTGAAAATTATCTACATGTATATAATGCAAACAAAACTGTATAAATAAAGAAAGTTTCACATTAGTATATCTCAACTCTCCAAAAAACATATCCCCAATAATTTTATTGAAAAAAAGGGGGACTGAGATGGGGATGGGTGGGGGGTCTTTGCATAATCAAGAGATAATATCCACAACTCAGCCAGATACACAGACAACAACAGAACATTGGTGAGACACCAAGCAGAATGACAACCACTCTAGCCAAAGATCAATGTTCCGCCTCTTTGTGAACCAATGGACAACTTATCAACAAAATGAGTTGCAATGCGCAAAATCGGTACTATGCCAAAGCTGCCCCAGTTGAGAAAATTAAACAAATTATTGGTTGCGGCTCAAAATATGACATTTTTCTCATTTTTGCCAGAACAGATTATTATGTCCAGAATTAGCAACAGAATGGGACATTTTTTTTCCAATCATCATTTTGCTTGACTTTCTCACCTTGGGGAGCTGTGATGACATATTACTGACTACCCTATACTGTTGCCTCTCATACGGCTAATTGGCACATACTCTACAGGTATGAAATAATTGAGGCTAGTGACTTGAAAACATCACATTTTGATTAACTTAGTATCCTGGAGTCAGGAAGAACAAACTCTCACCCGAGTTACATGCACTTGTAGGTCACATTCCATAGTTAGCCACTGCGGATGGGTTGCTTCAAAGAAACAATTAGAAACTAAGCCGCCCATGAAAACCAGCCTACACAGATTTTTTTATTTTCAATTCATCATGCCATTGCAAACACTTTTACGCACAACTGGTTTGACATTGCTAAAACAAAGATGGGTATTGAAGATTCGTTAATTTCATTGCAGACCTCATTTAATACAATGGAATGGTCAACTGTCACAAAATAACCCAAACACATTTCATGACAAAATTAAGGTAGCTCTGTATTCATATTCAACCTAAACTCTCTTGCCTACAGCACTCTTTTCCCTGTCATGCTGTCATTTTGTTTCTGTAATCAAAGGGAAACTACAAGGCTTCCTGCCAATGGCAATATGAAAAAAAACACAAAAAAAGCAACACTTATAATGCTGTTTTTCAAAAGTTAACAAGAGAAGCCAAAACAATTTTGTTATAGCTAATTTATTTATATTTTATTACAATTGATTTCCAAGTGAAATCAATACTTGTGGAGGTTGAAACAATATATCTGGAATGGCAATAGAACTAAGAATAACAAATGTTAATTCTGATTAATCAGATGTCTTGACAGTGTCCCCAGAATGCCACTGATCTTGCTGTGCTAGTTTAACTCTTTCTCATGGCTGTAAATCTGTTACTAATGAACTTTATGCCAACACTATTTTCTAAGTCTATAAATATGAAATTCCAAGCATTATATAATAGATTTCATTTGTACACAGATCAGGAATATACATCTAGATTTCGGCAATTTAATTATTCTGTCATTGTTCCAAAATTTCCTTTTATCAGTATCATCCCTCTGAGCAACTAAAACCACGGTGCCTGGAACTGATTCTTGAGAGAATCTGGCATTTCACAGGTATAACAGTAATGTGAACCACAAATTTCAAAGCAAAACCATCCTATCCTTGTAACTTTCCAAAACACCTCTCTTGTCTCCAACAACACTAACCATTGGTCATCATTAGGTTGGATACACACTCATTCCAAAAACTGAATAATATAACAGTATGATCCCATCTGTCTAGGAATCACAGAATTTACATACAAAATCTCACAGCTCACAGAATGATCAGGAAATACACGTCATGTCCTCTGATAATATCACATGGGTTTTCATGCCATACCAAAGCCCTGGTTCCCTTCATTGATGGCAATCAGCAATAACCGATGAAAGGTTTCCATACTGTCATAGTCCGGCAAACACAGCTGATTAAAACTGAAAAAAAAATAAAAAAATCTGTACATGGAAGTATTTATTTCTGGCTCTATCATGAAACTGCACAAATGAAGAAGAAAACCATTCTTTACAAGTAACTTAAATACATCTTTAGTTATAAAAATCTGAACAATTTGAAAAACTGTACTCTCCCTTAATCAGTAAAAAAAAAAAATTCCTTCAAGTTCATAGAATATTTGACAAAAAAGACTTGCCATCTGCTGCTGTACATGTCCAATTTCATGACAGAGTAAGTGTTATATATCAATATCACAAGCTTTAGCCATTTCTAAATCATACCATGGCAAATAGCTGAAATATTTTCATAGACATAATATGATAATATTAAAACTAAGTTGAAATCCACATCCCACAGCACATTGCACTTCTCCCAACAAACCTGCAACAATGCTTGTAATAGCTACAAACATTGTATTGGGAAAACAACAACAACAAAAAAACAAAGAAAGTCAATTATTATAATTTTTATGAAGCAACAGTTTATTCAGGTTTAGCTAAAATCAGTAGGCTGATGAGTGTCTTTCTGCACAATACTGCAGCGTTACGACCACTTCATTACCTGACAATGTATGTTCATGTGAGAAAAGGAAAGTGAATATAATCTGAAAGGTAAAAACTTGCACAAACTTGGGTCTGATTGTACACTGCAAAATACTTGACACACAAAGTATCTCTGACTAAATTGCCCTTTCCTGAAGGAAGATACAAAACTATAATGAAATTTATTCCACAGCACATCTCTTCCTTACCATGTGTGTGATGAAGGCAAATTGTTGTAGGTGGGTGCAGATGAAAGTTGAATTTTGGGATTGAGCTCAGAAAATCCCCCTGGTGGAAGCTGGGAAGATCCAGTAGTGAACTGAAGGAGTCGAGCCATTTGTTCTTCACTGAAACTGGCAATGATAGTCCAAAACCAGTCCAGCACCTGGTATAATTACATGAAGTTCAAGCATCAATGAATACATATCTTTGGTAGATTTCCATAGGACAGTAATTTCTCAGAAATAATGATTACTATTAATTTAAGCACATCTGTCGACAAAGAGAACTTCATGACCTCAGAAATAAAGTTCTGTTTTAAAATAAGCCTATAGGTCAACAAAGAGAACTTTGTAACCTCAGAAATTATGTTCACTATTAAATTAAGCACATCTGTCAACACAAAGAACTTCATAAACTGCAAAATAATATTAAGCACATAGGTCGACAAGCCAAACTTCATTAAAAAAATTATCCAGATCGTAACTGAGATATACTGCTGTCTCCACTTTGCAGGCAGTCGAAGGTGCATTTCAAAACCTGATGAATTTGGAACAAGGACCCTAAGCAATTGGATAAAGTCATATATTCTAAGAATAATGAAGTTTCAAAGTGTGCCAAAGTTACTTTTGAATACAAGATGAACAGGAGACGGTGGCTCATATCTAAAAGTTTGTATTTGTTTTCAGTGACTGTTTTTGGATTCTGTACTTTCAAAATAATAATTAATAAATCACATCTGGAAATTTTAATTTTTCCTAACGTATAAAAAAGTATCGCCTTTTTGGTGTGTCTTCATGAATTCCAATATAGAGTTGGCTTTCAAACATTTAAATCCCAACAAGATATTTTAAACTTGTTAAAGTGTTCAAATAGATATCAAGATCGCCTGTAATCTTGAGATAAGCTACTACAGTCAGTGACTTAGTACTTCTCAGATGATCTGAGGGGCAGATCTGGTAATACTGCTATATGCAATCATCCACATTCTCGGCCTTATTTCACTGACACTAATAAGGCCCTGCTAAAGGTTCACTGGCCCAAATTTCTTATAGCTCACCCTGTTGAAGGAAGATGATGCTCCGACTACATTATGGTGAAGTTTGAAGTCGGCTATGCTGTAAGTTCCCGTACCACACATCAGTAACTGTAGAAACATAGTTGACATGAGAAAGTATAGATTCTACAATCACAAAAGGTGAAATATGACCAGACACTGACCTTTGAACTTTCTCATAAAGAATTATTGGTTCAGCTCTACAGAACACCAGTAATAAAAAACATGTTAACCTGAATTTAATTAAACCTGCTGAAAAATCCACCAGTGATGTATTACACTGCAATACAATAGACAAGGTTCCTCTTACCAGACTTTTGGACTATTCTGAAAGTTTCCTCTGACCAGGTTAATAATTCAAACTGGTGAACAAGCTCATCCCAGCCATCAGATTTCATTTCAAGATTCCGCTGCATCTGTGTTGCCATCTTTAGGCCTAACTTTGAAGCACCCGGGGCGCTATGTGAGAAGCGTGAAGACTGGTCAAAATTAAAATTAAAGGTGATTTAGTCTCACCACCTGGTCAGAGGAATCACCTCGTAATATCACACCCATAGGTAAAGACCCCATATATGTAGGCTGGGCCGATCTTACGCCATTTCGTGTAAATAAACTCAATATATTTATAGTTCATGGTTGCACAATCAGTGGACATTACATGATAAATGAATTCAAACACAGCCCATATTACACTTGCATTTCAGACACCCGAACACTTTTTCTACACTGTATCATACAGATACCTAAATAGCCGGCAGATTTTGATGGAATCATTTTATTCTCTGATGGTGTGACTTTCCAGGGTGTATGGATGTAGAATAAAATTCATTTCTCATTTTCACCTGAAATAAGAATTACTGGGTATTCACTGCATGCAAACAATAAGTCGCAGTTGAGTGACACCTGACATTCCCCCATACTATGCCTACCTCCAGCTCATACTCGTCAAATATACTGAGCAAGTTTTCAGGTATGAGTTCCGTGCTCAGTCCTCTCATAAAACTTTCCACCTCCTCTCGGACTGGAGTGACCAATCGGTGCTGAGCCAGGGCGTCCAGGTAACGCAATTTGTTGCTGTTGGTCACTGGAATCTTTGAGCCATTAGGGATCAGATCGATCACCTGGTGAATTGTACAATGTTAGTCTTAATGAATAACAGCCAGGGAAACTTTTGCAAGATCTTAAAACTTTAGGTCTACTGAACTGCAAAAATGCAGCTAGAATGGCAAATTGAACTCCTCTTAACTCATTCGCTATGTCAAGCCGAATATTCAGCTCGCGGGTTTTCACTTCACAATGGATAGCCAAATATTAGGTTTGAGTGGACACTGATTTTCCAACACTAGTATCTAAATTCAACTTTTTGAAATGTCAAATCCTGTCCTGGTTTATTCATTTTCCTTTATTTTGATGTATAATATGTCCTGTCTTGTGTTAATACTAAGTGAAAGAAAATACGTCTTCGAATCACCCATAAATTTCAAACTGGTTAGTGTCGACAGTTCGCATCCATACCCATAAAAGTTGCCATACGGAAAGAGTTAATGCATTTTTTTGTATAATTCCCAATTAACCAACAAATTCTTCAACAGCATATTGTTTCTTAACCTTGTATGATAAATACCATTGAAAAGCAATAACACTGGATGAAACGGCCATTATAAACAGTTTCAGCTGAGAGTTCAATTTTTCTTATTTCTGGAAAATTCCACCTGACTTACTGAATGCAATGATATACTTTCAGCAAAACTATGTACAGGTGAATATGTGGGTGGATCTGACAAAACTGGACTAGAGGTAAGTTTAAACAACCAAAATAAAATATTTCTAACATGATTTATGCAAAACACTGTCACTGAATGCAGAGAAATGGCTAATCTTTCATATCATAGCCAAATCTAAAATTTCATAGAACCTCCACCCCCCCCCCCCCTCCCCCGGTTTCTCAAGAATTTGGTCCTCCACCGTAAGATCTCTTACAGCCCAATGGCCAAGAAGAACAGTTAAAGAAGTGAAAAAAAACAAAACAGCATACTTTGACCAGCTGACCAGTCCCATTGTAGATTTCCTCAGAGAATGTCAGCTCCATGTCCTCCACATCATTGTTCTCTATGTAGGAAATTTTGGTGGTGAAATATTCAGGATCATCTGTCTCAAAATGCTGCAAGACACAGGTATACATAAACGATTAATCTGAAATCGTTTTGTGAAGAAAGAAAATTAAAAAATAAATTAACTCGGGTAAGTACATTTCATCAGAATGTACACATATTGTTTAAATGCATTGTTTCTGCACTGTGGCATTGTTCTCAATTTCACTTGCACTGGACTAGACTAAGATATGATTAACCTTGCACTGGACTAGACCTAAGACATGACTAACTTTGCACTGGACTAGACCAAAGACATGACTAAACTTGCATGGGACCAGACCAAAAACATGACTAATCTTGCACTGGACTAAACAAAAGACATCACTAACCTTGTAGGTTACCCTAAGACCAATCAACTGGGCCAGGAATGACCTTGTAAATCTTGCCTTGACCAGCTGTGTCCTGCCCACTGAGGACTCAAAGAGACACTTGCCCACAACCTTCCCAGCAAACTCGTACAGTTTGATCTTTTTGTCTGGCGGTCGCTTAGGGTTGGGATGAACCTGGAAAAGTAATAAAGGATGATTTGTGACGAGCATACTGATCATGTATGTGGTATTCATTTTCACTCCATAGGCAAAACATTTGTGACAGTTAACACCTAGCAATCCAGGATATCAAACATTCTTATAATATTCTGAATTTTTAGTTGAGACTGTTGTCTCTATATGGTCAGATCACCATCTTTGTGCAATACCCACATTACTGTAACTTCAACTTCTTATTTTTTGGTGGATGTAAGTGAAATAAGAATGTAGCTGTGTGAATATTGAATAAATACTATCTATACTGGCACACCGACACCAAAACAGTGGATATTCCTAGCCTTGCCTTAGCATTTGAAACCCCAACACTGCTATATCTTTTTCCTCTTTAAAGTGTCTGAACTTACAGGTTACATGGTTTTAGTGTACTTCCACAACACATGCACACTACTGATTTTGGGACATAAGGTGTGAAGCCACAATGCAGTAAAGGGGTGGCTATAAAGAAATACTTCTCAACTGCTTTTCTGTGAAATAGTGTACACTCACCAGCCCCTGTGGATTGTCTGTCAGTCTGGTAAACAGCTGTGAGCCATTAGGGTCAAACAGCTCCTTGCATAGAACTTCAAACCACTCCCTGCTAACCCCACCCCAGTCCAGACCTGGCTCTCCATGAAAGATAATCTCAAATCTCTTGCACCAGTCGCCAAGGGTCAGATGCTTGGTGGCTTTATAGGACTGTAGGTACAATTTGTACAGAAACTGGTTAGAATATAAAGATTCATAAATCCCCTGCCATATACCCTCTTCTTCCTTATCTCCTTGAGTCACTGTTTCCCTTTTCCTCTCTCATTCTCAGCTGATTGGACTTTGTTCCAAGAAAATCAAAAGCACTGTTAGACCTTATGTGATATCATTTACGAATAAATCATGACAAGATCAATGTAAATTTAAGTCTAAATTAGTTCAATTTGTTTTCAGCAAAAAGTTTCAACCAACAAATCTTACATGAACAAAAGAAATGTAGAACACAAGAAAAACTCATGGATTAGTGGCCCAATTCTTAAAACCCTGTTGTTAGTGTCTGTAGTATTGTACACAGCAAGCTTTACCTCAACAGTGTACACAACTAAGTATTCTCTCTGTAAAGCGTTGTAGTTAGCCTCCTTAAAAAATCCAGTTTCTTTCTTCTAACATTGAAAAATTTGTTTTCAGTAAATTAAAAATCTCCATAGGTATCAAACTTCATAAATCTATGAACTGGAAGGACTGCAACAACAAGAAGTTTTACAGTGTGAAAAACAAAAGTTCTAATTGTCAACGTACAGTAAGCAAAAGATTTGGTCTGTCTACTTTCAGCATCAGATTTGAGTGGGACCGTTTATGATGAGTGGCTCGGACTTCACGGTAGAAGAAATCTCGCTTGTCATTAAAAGTTTCTGACCCACCTGCAGATGCAGAGATAAACAATGACTTTGTCACAAAGCGCAGGTGCAGACAATGGTACTGCAAATGCGGTTTGCAACCTTGGGATGTTCCGGCCTATGAGTGACTATAACACACCAATGGAAACAAGTGCTTTACAGTTATACACACAATAAATTTATTGGGACACTTGGGATGGGGGCTTAATTAATGTTGGTAAAATAGTCTAAATAACGTGTCAGAAGAGATGGACAAATATTTCATACAGATATTATGACAATGATCAAATTCAAAAGATAATGCGTTTAACAACAGCTAAGATAATTACCCTGAAAGAAAAGGTTTCTGATTAATGCAATGAAATGACAATAAAATGGATTATAATATGTTACTCTAAAACACAGATAAAAAGGTAATTGTATATCTCACCGACTCTGCACTTAAAGAACGTTTCACACAGGATATATCCACACTCTTCCAATAATTACTCTAACTAAAATGTTACTTAAACTTGTCCTATATCTTGAATCTGTAAACTTGACGATGATGGTCCTAAACCGAAGAATGTCCGGTCTCTTGGGAAACTGGACTCCACAAGATAATGTTCTCTTAAATTCACTACAGGATACACTCAATTGCAAATATGTCCTTACTCCACATAAAAAGCACTGTCCACATCCACAAGATGACTAATAGTATATAACTAATGTCCTGATAAGGCTCTGGTCACAGTCACAGGATACACAACAGGATCGAAATGTCCTAACAATATGCACAGGATACTTTAAAACAGGTGGTTACTTTATGGTCTTGGCCTCTAGCCTTCCCGCTGTTCTGCACAATTCACAGAAACGCCGGGTACAATGCCCTACACGCGGACAGAAGCCTGCCTGGTCACGCTGAGACTTACAGGTCTAACACTGCCACAAGAAGCGAGTACAACACTGGAAATTAACGAGTTCCTTAAGAACTTAAGATATGTGCAATATGTGCAGAAATGCTATACATTATATGCACCGCGTACATGAGCTAACTTTAACTTTAAGCTTAGACTCACACGCCGCTCTAACTGAGCTTATTTCATGCTTTGACAAAGCAAGAAATATGGAAATTTACTATGACTAAGTCCTACGCGAACTTGAAAGTCATAAACGCTCTATACACGAGCTAACTTAACACACCGTGTAGGCTATGTTAATATACGTCTGTGTCTTACAATAAGAACGACAGACAGGTACACCACTCTATGTGAGCAGGACCTCGCTCCTTATGAGCTAAATTTTAATACAGGCCTTAATAGACACTGTAAATACACGCCTGAGTTCTACAGGCAGGTACACTGCTTCGCACGAGCAGGACCTCGCAGTGAGTCTATCGCAAGCGGACTGACGACTCCAGATTTGCTCTGGAATATATACAGAAACTCAAAATTACAGAAAATTACAGAGAGGAAAACTGGGAGGTTCTAGCTAGCTCAAATTCGTGAGCCATAAAAACGTGCACAAAGATTCTACGGTGGCCAAACTCGGACGCTGGGGTATTAGGTGGACGGGTCAGAGATAATTGCTCTACCCGCAGGTCGAACGTGAAGTCAGTCCTGTTGTATGGATGTGAGACTTGGAATGCGTCCCAGGCCTGCATAAAGAGAATCCAAGTTTTCATCAACAGATGTTTGAGGAAGCTACTTAAGATCAGATGGACAGACAAGGTCAGCAATGAAATTGTATGGAAAAGAACAAGACAGAGCCCAGTCAGAGAGGAAATCGGTAGGAGGCGATGGAGATGGATCGGCCACACTCTCAGGAGGCCAGGAAACAGCATCATGAAGAAGGTATTGGATTGGAATCCCCAGGGCAAGAGATCAAGAGGAAGGCCGCGCGGAACGTGGAGAAGAGCCAGAGAAAATGATGTGCAACGAAGCGGAAAGACTTGGAATAATGTAAAGAGGCTGGCCCATGATAGAGAGGGATGGAAAGTGTTTGTTGGTGGCCTATACCCTGATCCAGGGTGAGAAAGGCAATGATGATGATGATGCAGGTAGCCTGAGACATAACTTGGAACAATAGATCAGGAAGGTGGACCGATCGAACGGGCAAGTGGACAGTCGTTACGCGGCATTTCGTTACAGGGGCAAGGTGGTCTAGAGGCAAGGTGCTCGCCTCTCATGCCAAGGGTCCCGGGTTCTAAACCCGGCCAGTGCAGGCATGTTGGAAGTTTGGGATTTTTCTCATATTTTCATGTCCCTGATCCTATTGAGGGGTAGGATCGAGTACCTAGTCTTCTCGGATAAGGACGAAAAAATTCGGAGGGCCCGTGTGCACGTTAAAGATACCTTGGCAGTTGGAAATCGTAAAGAGCAGGCCGAACAGGCCGCTGCCCGGGCAAAATTAAATAAAATTCATCCCTACCACCCACTCCCCCTCATCCCCCCACCACCAAAAAAAAAAAAACGCCGACCGGCGCTGCACTGTGGCGACGACGTGCCTGCTCCAGTTGTAACTGGGGTGCAATGGCACAAAGGCAAAATTTCCCAAATGGGATTAAAGAGTTATACAAATACAAATACAAATACAAATAATTGATCTCAAGCTCACTAAGCCTGGCTGTCCCTCTCGTGACCCCAAACTCTTTAAAACTGAGCCAGGGAAGCTCTATCCAATCCAAACATCCAGCAAGAGGCTCTGCCATGGAACTGCACAGGAGCAGATGACAGCTTTTTTTTTTTTTTGCTAAATGTGAGTGGATCTGACAAAACCGGGCCCCGGGTGAAATGTTTATACCTTTTTAAAAAAAAATCAAAATAAAATCTATTTAAGACTATTTCATGGAAAATGTTTTAAATGAATGCAGAAAAATGGCTAATCTTTCATATTCTAAGCAAATCTCAATTTCCACAGAAAATTGTTCCCTCTTTTGAAGGGTTTTCATAGGAATTTCATCTGTCTTCTTAAGCCCGATCTTGTCAGATCCACCCACAAATATTCTATGAATTCCTTGAATGAGTATTATTTTTTCCATTGATTAAGGGAGAGTACAGTATTTCAAATGTTTATACAAAAAATACACCCCAGATAAGGAATACATTTCAAGTAAAACAGTTTCTCCATTCCTTTCCTACAAAGTTCGGTCTTTGACACTTATGCACTTTCACAACAAGCTTAGCAAAGTGCCACATGTACAATAAGCCACTTGCTATTACATGGCTTCCATAATAATGCGTTTTACAGCCAATGCAACTTTATTTTTCATTAAAAATGAGATATGTTGTGCACCTTTGTACTCTTCCCTAACTCCTTCCCCACTCACAATATACATCCCTCATCTTTAAGTATGACAAACGCATTGGACAACAAAACCTTTCATTAAAAAATGAACACTAGTCCTTTTCATGTGATACTGAATTTTTTCTCTCAGCTTTTTATGCCAATTATTTCAAATCCATTCCTATTTTGTCAAATTTTAAACATCACATTATGAATATCATCGGTAAGTATTTACTTAACTTATTAACCAAGATGGCTCATTTTTTTTTCACTCTTGCAAAAAGGAAGTCAAATACCTTATAATTCCAAATTCTATGTCACATAAAATCAAACTGAATTTCCACCGACCTATACTTTTGAGAAGAAAACATGAAAATGTGGCAGCAATGGTGTTGCGGTCTCTGGCCGCCAGCTCTATCGATGGCTGACTCCCGTCTTCTATCAGAAATGTTGCTGCATCATATTGGTTGTTACGCCCATTAAAAATAAACTGAAACAGAAAACAAAAAAGCACATAACAGGAAAAGCGTTCTTTGATACTGAGCAAATTAATGTCACCATTCAATGTGCATTATAACAGAAAAACAACAACAAAAAAACCCCACCAGATTAAATGACAATAACTGACACAGGATAATGTTAAAAAAAAAAAAGCAATCATTTGTGGAGCAGGAAAAGAATTTAGCTTTACATTCAAACACAATGTTAGTTACTCAAATAATTACTGAAGACGCCAGCCTTTGCCAGCCATCACTGCAATAGATAATTCATGGCGAGGATCAGCCTGATCAGCTGTCCAGGCACAGTACATGTCCAGACCTTGGGAAATTGAAGTTGTGATCATCGTTGCTTGTGATGGACGGACAACAAGAACTACTTAATTAAAAGACCTAAAAAAACCTCTTGTTCTCCACTATCTCAATGCACTGACTTAATTAGCAGCAACAACAATATCATAGGAAGTAAACTACACATAAACAATCAGAATAAAAACTGAAGAGTTTTTACAAGAGCAGTTTCTCAAGCAACTGACCATAATTCCCTTTCGAATCATATCTACAGAGTTGATCTGACAGTTTGCTTACCTTGGTCCATGGACAAACACGGAATGTGCATAGCTTTTTAGGGTAGATTTTGAAATAAAACTCTTTGATTGTCAGTTGCTGAAATAGAATTTTTTTAAAAATACATAAAACAGTCAGCTACATGTGGAAATTTCTTATTTTAAATTTATAAATATTTATACTAGCACATTAACCCAACGAAGTGTCCAAAATATTTAGTGATGTATACAAATATTTCTAAATTTACTGGCATATCTGCCTTTACTAGTTTGCAAAGAAACATTTTGAACTGGCACTGATTGTAATTGTAAGAAAGGCTATAAAAAGTGTTAAGCAATTTATTATCCAAGCAAAAAAGAAAAAGAAAAAAAATTAAAATTCCAAAAGTGGGGAAATTAACAAAGATTTAGATAACTAACCACAACTAAGAGACGCAAGTTGTTTCTGTGTTGTTGTTTTTTTCACAAATTTCCATTTACTCAACTGATGATCCTATAACATAAATTTTATGAATACTATATGAGACTCAAATTTCATTCTTATGCTATGTATATTACATCTCATTTTAAAATCTGAATTTACTACTTTGCTGGAAAAACATTTTGATGGGAAAACTTGAAATATGACTAAAACAATGAAACAAACCCTAAAAACTAAGGAAATGAAATTTCATTGACATTCCATGCAGTATCTAGCCACCAAATTTATCATGTCAGCTTTGACAACCTTTATCAATGTAAATAATTAATAATATCTTTTATATCCCATACAGATTAAATTTCACATTAGCCACAATATGGAAATTATCTAAAGAAGAGGAGCCAGTTATGAAGATATGCATAGTAATGCGCATCACTAAGCATAGGAAGTCTGCATGGTTACACAATGACCTTATTTTGGATGAGTGCAAAAGAAAAACATGCATTATCGTGCACTT
Organism: Onchidella celtica; assembly: GCA_963931925.1. Taxonomy (NCBI): domain Eukaryota; kingdom Metazoa; phylum Mollusca; class Gastropoda; order Systellommatophora; family Onchidiidae; genus Onchidella; species Onchidella celtica. The sequence goes on from OZ007569.1 coordinate 45,469,427, forward strand.
TTAACCAGAATGAAATGAATATAAAAAAGTTACCTTTGGGGAAATATATACATAAACTTTCTTTGGTTTTTCCAGTTTTTCACCATTCTGTGTCAGAAGTCTGGCTTCATACCATAAATTGTGCTTGCGTTTTGTCACATTTTTCTGTACTTTGCTGAGCTCTTCAGCTGAAAAAAAATAATTGATAGTTCATGAAAGTACCCACAATATATTTAATTTTGTGTTTAGTTTTCATATTTGTCTACAAAAAAACCCAAGCAAATCAACGCTTACAAATGTTTAATGCATTTTCATTTGCATATGGTTACACTGTTGTATCAGTCCAGGGGAATCATTGACCTTTTCACACACATCATAAATCACCATGTAGGTTCTGTGAAATTTTGGCATCTCCAATGAATTTAGACTTGTATCTAGCCACACTAACATTACCATGGATACTTCAAACATTTCCCTTTAATATGTCTCGTTAATGTACCTAGAATGTGAGACATATACATATTATACACAATTATATTGTCTTCTAATTGTTTTTCTCCAATCATTTTCTGGCCCAGAGGTGTATCAAAGAAACTAACATTCACATTACTTGCAAATGTATCCATATGTTTGTAGGCCATCATATGGATATGTTTTATATCTCAAATGTAAATTAGCCTAAATAAATCAAGGGTTGGCAGCCAGAATGTTTTATATCCAAAATAGTCAAATTGAGAAAATGAGCTAGAAATTCGTTACCTCAATGAAAATCAAGTAATTGCAATAACTTCAACACGGTCACATGAATTGGGTTAGGAAATAAAGTCACACACCTTGTTTCTTGGATAGCTACAAGAATTTAAAAGCAATGAATAAAATTGGACACAACACATTCTGGTTGATAACCCTTGAAATATAGTTGGCAGTTAAAGGGAGTTAAAGTGTTTTCAGCATGACTGACCCTGGATTTGAAAAGAACAAACGACAATTACTTTGTTATGTCCCTTGACTTAGAAGTACACAAATGTGGCCGAAAATAGCAACTGCCTGAATATTGGTTGGATGGAACTCATCTAATGCTTCTGCTCTCGTTACCCTTTTATCTTGCTTGAACACATCATAAAATTTCTGACTGATTTCTGGCTAAATCCAGGTATTAGAAATCAACTTGAAGTTTGCCACGATTCAAAATCGCCTTACTGTAAAGTCTTTCATGCATACCTCTTACCTTAGCCCCATAATTAAAAGCCTGTCAGTCCTTCAACTTAGATACAGGGTCTCACTGACATGCACATAACATTTATATGGCATTATTTAATTCTATTTGTGAAATTCAAATTGATGAAGCTCTGAATACCAAACAAATAAAGTACCCAAAAAGACCATAAGAGGTGCGAAGGTGCCATTACTATACTGACATGCCGCAAAACCCCAACTTGAACTCAAAGCATGCAAATCTACTTTCAGAAATGCCCAGTACTTTTGTGCAGTACTTACAGTTTAAAACTAAAATGTCAAATTCTCCGTTTTTCAACTTGACATCTCCATAAGACACAACAGCTTGGTAACAGCCTTCTTTCTGAATCTTGATGTACATCACCAGTTTTTTGTCCTGTGTGTTGTAGATGATCTGAGTGGTGGGGGTATATCTTTCATTTGTACCAGCCTGAGAGGAAAATCATAACAATACTTTAATAAACAGTGACAGAATGATCTTAACCCTCCGTTGCCCACACAAAAATTGCCAATCCCAACACTTCTGAAATAATATGCTGAACTGATTTTAAATACTCAGATTAAAGCCCCCCCCTCCCCCCCAAAAAAGCAAATATATCATGGGAAAAACTATTTGTTAATAAACAGGAAGAGTAAGTGTATCAAGGTTAGTGCCTTTCAACTCCAAGTGACCTATTTCTGATATGGTACACTGGGCACCAGAGGGTTAATAACATAGATAAGAACTGGAAAATCTTCATAGGGCTGAAAATGGACTGAAATCACTTGACCGGCCTGAGCCTAGCTGTAAACTTATATATTTACTATTTTTATGAATACATGATGATACATGAATATACATAGGCTGAAGATGGACAAAAATATCCATAGGACTGAGGTCAGCTCTGTCAAAGACAATTCTCACCAATGTAAACAACCCATTATTCACACAAAACATTAGAAACAATTTGTATATCACTCTCGTTTCTCTGCAAATATAACAAATTAAATGATCTCAATGCAAATAATTCTGAAACAGATGGAACTTTAAACTGTCCGGAATGCAGAAGAACTCGTCTCTGGGGGGTTAAATTTTCGTTCTCTTCAAAGATTACAAGGTTCTCATCTGGTTATCTCTGTTTCCAACAAAAGTGGTGTTGAGTCAGTCTGCTCTTTCATTCGTGGGCACTAATGGTAATCAGCGGAACAAAATAGTGCTAACATCCCAAGTTATCATGTCTTGATCATCATAACACAGGGTTCATACAAAGTCTTGAAAACTAATTTTAAGGACTTTTTAAGGACTTCCTAAACACAACAATGGTTATATATTTCCATTTTATGTCTCTAACATACAAAAGAAAAAAAAATTCAATTAAAAAAAATAGAAATTATCACACAAAATATCGATGACATAAAACTCTCATATTTACTTTCAATCCAAACATGAAAAGAAATGACATCACAGTTTCCTAAAACTGTAGTAACTGGTTTTGACCGTTTTTCACGAGAAGCAAAAAACTACTTTATTGTAACAGATTGGTTTATTGATGATGACCTGCTGAAAGTGTGCCATTCAATTATTTTTCTGCCCAAAGGAGTCTAGAACCAAAATCATTCAATTCGGCTTTGAATGTAATTGAATATAAATAATAAATAATTATATATATAAGTCAATTTTTTTAAATTTAGGAGTTGCTACAGCCTTAGGGAATGGTGATGATGAGTGATGACAATAAATGGAAAAAAAAGAACAAACAAACAAAAATACCCTGCAACTTAGGAATTAAAAAGCTATCCAATCATTTTCTTTTCCCTCCATCCACCACCCTCCTCCTCCTCTCATACCATTTGTCTATCCAACCCACCTCCCTGGCCACACAGGCCAACCATGTCAACAAGCTTGCTTAATTTGATTACCTCTTTCACTTTAATCTTGAAGAAGGCCTTGTGATCAGCCCTATAGGCAGCCAAGTTCCCAAAGGAGTCTCTGGTCTCAATAACCAAAGGATAGCTGGTGCCAGATGGGAAGACCACAGTGGAGGTGTAGTGCATGAAGCCTGTCTTGGACGGGTCGATGGGCCCTTGGAAATGGATGACACACAGGCAAAACATAATCAACTAAGAGGTTTCATTGTTGGTGATGGCATGCCTAGGTCAACGTGACCTGGAGTAAAATGATACTGCCTATGCCTGAGGCTCTGTGGCTTAGACAATTTGCCCATTCTGAAGAATGCTTAACTACACTTCAGTTTAATTATGTTTCTGAAACAGTTCATTTATTTTTTTCTTTGATGTAAATGGCCACAAGAAAAAAGGCACAGCATAAATTGTTAATTCACTTCGTCTCTGGGGGGTTAAATTTTCGTTCTCTTCAAAGATTACAAGGTTCTCATCTGGTTATCTCTGTTTCCAACAAAAGTGGTGTTGAGTCAGTCTGCTCTTTCATTCGTGGGCACTAATGGTAATCAGCGGAACAAAATAGTGCTAACATCCCAAGTTATCATGTCTTGATCATCATAACACAGGGTTCATACAAAGTCTTGAAAACTAATTTTAAGGACTTTTTAAGGACTTCCTAAAGACTCATTATAAGGGCCTGTGTGCCTGTGACCAAGAAATATTACATGTATGCAGCACTCAAAAATCAGTACTCATGCGCAGGAAATATTACCACTATACAAGTGGTGTGCACCGCTCATAGAAACGGGATGTGTCTGTATCCAGAGTTCAAACATAGTACATTCACTCTGAAAAGTTCACTCATTTCAAGGTATCGTACTAATTATCCAGTGTGCATTAGGAAGATTTGAATCTCAAATGTTTCAATTGAAACACAAATTTAAGGACTTTTTAAGGACTTTGGCATCATTTTCAGAATGTAAGGATGTTTTGAGTACTTAGTTTTTCTTTTATGAAAATTAAGGACTTTAAGGACTTTTAAGGACCTGTGTGAACCCTGATAACACTAAAATATTCTCAGATCAAATAGTATCAATGACATGCCTGATTGGTCTGACCTGGACCCAGCTGCTTTATATGAGAGGGAGAGCTTCACTGACTCTACAATACCATATATACTATAATTATCAAGGATCATTTTTTAGTATCAGCATCCTGAGATCTGAAACAGATACACCCTTTACATAATGCATTTCACAGTAGGATAGCTTGGTGTGATCAACAACTGTTGACAGGCATAAAAGTTAGAGCTGAAGCGTAAGGACATTTCTCAGGACAAGATCAATTTTGAGTATCAGTGCAAGGTAAAAACTTTGATATAGATAAGGAGATAGAAAAGACAAAATTAAGGTTGCTTAAAATGTAATGTAAGTCAAATTTGAATGCTGCAACTATTTGTTTGCAAAGATAAGGGTTGATTAAAATGCAGTGGTGGGGGAAAAAATTGACTTTCTGATCACTGTAACCTCTATTTACTAAATGTGATTTTACTGGGTGAGAAGTATGTAAAATTACTGGCTCACGAGACTTATTTAAATTGAAACCTGCAGTCATTTCTACAGTCATGAAGTTGAGCTCTAGTTGCGTCCGAACCCATCCCCATGGTGACCACGATAAATTTGACGCTTCCAAATGTCGAGAGACGGAGTGCATCCAACCCTGGGATCACAACAGGAATGCTGCTGTTTTGGGTTTGTTGAAATTTAAAGTTGACTGAAGTTTGAGTTCACTAGACATGTTTAAAGGCTGCATAACACAGAAGTTAGAAAAAAAAAAAAAAAAAATTGGCCAAAATTGAACATTTTCTCATTTGGAGTCTCCAATATAGAAATCACGCTCCATTTTACGTGAAGCTGTTTCCATATTTTTGTCCCGGGTGCATTCTTATCCGTTTAAGTGACTGCAGGAAGTTGAGCGCTGGATGGATTTATATGGAAGAAGCTGGTAACACAAGATTACCCATCTCTTTCAAGTTTTCAATTAAATTCTTCGTTGTTTTCTTTTTCCTTTCAGTGTCAATGGCGAATGTCGAAAACCACGAATGTTTTTCTTGCTGACGTCATAACCACCCGATTCATTCTGACTCCCATCCAGTTGGCAACTGACAAAACATATCGCCTGGACACTGCCCAGAACCGCTATGACGTCATCTGCGCTCGTGATATCGATTTACAACAAGTCCCAAAGCGGGGACCTTTCCTTGGCAATGACGCGGTTCAAATGCCACTGTGTGATGGGTGACGCCGTCCTAGGGCCATCTTAACATCATTATGAATCCCTGGGCAAAGCAATAGATTGCCACCCGCCCCGTTTAAAAAACTAATGTAAATTTGCATGCATGGGGCCCCCTAAACCCCTAGGGGCCCCCGGGCAACTGTCCAGTGTGCCAGTGCATTAAGACGGCTCTGCGCCGTCCCGAATTCTGCAAAACACACTTCGTATTTTAAAAATTAATTGTTACTTGGCTATAATAAGGAAGTTGCCCTTTAAATAGTCTCCAATTATCCGTTTCTGACATCCATAACATGATACGATAATGATTTATCAGTGCACGGAGGACCCCAGTCATACATTATCATACATATGTTGATATTTGACAGACATTTCTATTCAGAAAACATTTACGACATTGTTATTGCTGGACATTTAAGCACTTTGGACGTGTATTTCACATATTGCGACCTGAGTTCTTGTTTATTCTATCTCCATTTTCTTGGAGATCTTTTAGTATGTAGAAGAGGGTACAACAAATACACACTTTGACGCTTGTTTGAAATGCGTTGTGGCACTTCTCAAGCCGTTTTCACAGTTCCGAGTTATTCTAACTCCTTATCCTAATACGAAAGCCGCAAACGTTTAACGTCGAATTTCTCAGTTGTGCAAAAAGTGGAGTTGGAACAAACCAAACTATGGTCGCCATATGTGATGGCGTTGAACTGCTAAGTATGTTAGAGTCTGGTGGGTGGTTTTGAATTTACTTGTATTTCATACAGAGAAAGTGAGAGGCAGTGTAAACTGAGTACAAACGTAAAGACAGGGGGAAAGGGGGCTTCTCCTGTAAAACTGGTTACGATGTTATCCCCCAACAGCGTCGATTTACCTTCACTTAAGCGTTCTTTCCCTCGTCTCTCCATATCCACCCAGGAAGGTCGAAACACTTAGCGGGCTTGCTACCCTCGGTCTGGTGCCAGTGGTAACCCCAAATGTAATCACTAACTCTTCCTTTATTTTTCCTTTTTTCCCCGTTTTTTTCTCCCCAGTGCGTTGACCCCGGAAATGTGATTCTGACATACTCTCTATCCATTTATCTAGCTGTCTATAGCAAATACGATGCAAAAGAAGCTTTGCCTTATTTATCCTATCAAAATTAATGTTAAAACATTATTAATTTCCCCCTTTACTCTTCTTCACCCCCCCCCTTTTTGTTCATCATTATTTCTTTCGTTCCACGCTATTCCCATTTTTTTTTTAAACGTGCTTTTTTTCTTCCTTCCTTCCTTCCTACCTTTCATGCCCTTGTTTTTCCATCCATCCATTTTCTTTTCTTTCTTCCCTCTGTCCATAATCTTACCATGTTTCGCTGCACCAATCATTCTGTGCTTTTTTTCTTTTTCTCTTTTCTGTCCTTTCTTGTCATGTTTCTTTCTCTCTCTCTCTCTTTTTTTTTTCTTTCTCCCACTTTCCAAACTGTTCTCATCCTCTCATTCATGCGTTCACTTCCTTGCCACCTCCCTTCCTCTCTTTACTCACCCGGATCAAAGCACTTGGTGAAGGGACTGTCCCTCACATGCCTCCCTCCGACCATGATGGAAATCTTGTATTCTCCAGACTTGTGAACAGTGAACGAACACCGGACAAGATTGACGTCATCCGGGTTGTCTCCAGAAAATTCCACAGTCCGGGCCACCTTGACCCCCTCGTGGACGATCTCTATCAAAATACCATCTCCGTCCGACACAGGATACTGGCTCCCGTTTTTCTGGAAAAACTGGACACAGACACAGAAGATACTAAACAACAACGAAAAATATAAGCAGTGTGTAGTGAAGAAATGGCCACGGTTATGGAGCCTCTAATGGCACGATGGGTATTTGCGATTACAGTAGTATAGCGTCATGTGCCGAATGAGTTATAGAATCTGTCCCCATCCCCAACCCCATACTACATTCATGTCTCACGACTTTATTTCCCGTGCAAAGAGATGGCATTCTTAGGCTTCTGACAGAACAAGTTTATGTGTTCACTTACACGCCATTAGTACAAAATTTGACACTGCATAGAATGTACAGATATGTTTACGACAGAAAAAATCTATACAAAAAACAACAACAACCATGTCATCGACGTCGAATATAATGACGTCAGCATATTGTGTGTCCAAATTATAAGAAATGGAGAACGAAGAGGAGTTGTCCACGCAAGGGCTGAGGTGTTATGGTGTTATATATTCTATTTTAAGATGCGCGGACTCGACATCGGTTTTCTTGAAAACTGCCTGTTGGATTTATTTGAAATTTAGCATGGGCTCGCACTTCATACTGAACCTCATGGAACTACTTTTTCATTAATTTTGTTCGACTGTAGCCTCGTTTTGGTTTGCTTTCTTTCGAAAAAAAACAACAACAACACATTCTCAAATATACGCGCAGAAGAAAATACCCTTCATGGGAACAGACTATAAATAACAAGGCGAGAAAAGGCAAGGAATTGATTGGGGAGAAAAAAAAAACAACAACAACAACACGACTCACAGCCAAGAATTATTAAAGACAATGACAGAAAGCAACAAAACAAAACACAAAAAATGTCGAGCGAATAAAGAGAAAGCAAGGCGGGGGATAACTATGGCAAACAGGGAGAGAATGCGGGATAGAGAGATGGAAACAATAAATGATTGCTTGAAATACAAAAATCGAGAGAGAGAGAGAGAGAGAGAGAGAGAGGGAGGGAGGGAGGGAAGAGAGACGCTTTCTTCATTACCAAAACGGCAGAGTGAAGAAAATAGATGGCAAACAGTCGAGGAGCAGGGAAAGAAAAACGAGAGAGAGAGAGACGAAGTGAATATGACAAAAAGAAAAACGCATTCTGCTGCCATTAAAAATCAATACAAGTTTACAAAAATGATCCGCGCGAGAGATCTGCAGCTACAAAACAACGTAAGGTTTGTCAATTTTCTGCTGCCAGGCTAAAACATGATGCACGGCTGACCACGCCCATACTTCAAAGATAACAACTGGCTACAAATAGGCTGTCAGGGGCGTAAACACATGGAACAGTCGCAGGGGCGTTTAACGTGCCGTCTCAAAGACAAAACACAGAGACTTATCTATAACACTGCTGAATTTGTCTGTCTTTCGTAAAGAAACTGTTTGTGAAATCTTTTCTTGTTTTCACCCTGTCTACACAAAAAATATTCTACCCTTTGAAGCTGTTTTTGTTGTGTTTCATTCACGCTAGTTTAAAATTGTGTGTTTTACCTGTTGAGGTTTTCATGTGTCCGATAACTGAAACTTAAAAAACTATGCAATTGGTGAAATAGAAAAGATGAATGTGTGCGCCGTTTCCGTACACACTCTTTCTTTTTTTACTTCTTGACGGATTTTTGTCGTTTCATTGCCGCTTCCGTTTCAGTACACACGAAAACAAAAGCTCTTAAGCTGGGTTTTCAAGTGTACGGTAACAGAAACTGCAACGGAAACGTCAAGAACTCTTCAAGTAGTGAAACAAAAAGAATACTTTCACGTACAGGGAGACGCCGTTTCCGCACAGATGGACACACTGTTTCTTTGTGGCTACTCGATGGACTTTTGATATTTCCGTCGCCATTTCCGTTTCCGCAAACACGAAAACACGGCCTAAGAGCTTTTGTTTTCGGGAGGGAAGACAGTACATTGAGTTGGCTGTGTATTGTTGTTACTGCCTGTCTGTTCTCACAACGATAACACTCTTGCCACTACAAGTAAGCCTAGGCGATTTTGATCGACCGACGAATTAGATCGTGGCGTCACAACTTTCAGCTTCATTGAGATCGTCTTGAGTCGACTAATGCGGGGGGTTCTCATTAAAACTCAATGTCATGGTGTCGCCACCTCCCAATAACTCGACACATTAAAATCGGCATATCTGCAAAATTTTCACTGAGAGAATTATATTTATCATCTTGATGAAACAATAAAAAGACATAATTATTATCTGTAGATAATGGGTGAATAACGAATCTGAAAACCGTTTATCTTGAATACTATTACGGGTTGGTGAATTTTGAGTGCTGAGTTCATAGTATGAAATCTAATGCTGAATTATTTATTCGTGTATTTATTTATTCATTAATTTATTACTTATTTATTTATTTTTTAGTTTATATATTTCTTTACTTTTTGGGTAATTTGAACTGTTCTTTCTTACACGCAGGAGATCATGTTCTACATCGAGGTAGATTTTCGTACCCTAGACGCCGATTTTGTTGTCGCATTTTCACTTTTGATCTCTCACTTGCTCTTCAATGCTACTAGGGTTTATGTTGGGGGGGGGGGTGTACTGTGGGAGCGGACTGGTACGAGAAAACGGGATGTCAAGGGTAACGGAGAAACTAAGACAAGTTTATCTGTGTTACTAGTCCAGGGTTCATACAAAGTCTTGAAAACTAATTTTAAGGACTTTTTAAGGACTTCATAAGGACTTTCAGTAAACAAATTAAGGACCTGCGTGCCTGTGACCAAGAAATATTACAACTATACAAGTGGGGTGCAGCGGTCATCGAAACGGAATGTTTCTGTGTCCAGAGTTCAAACATAGTAAATTCACTCTGAAAAGTTCAGTTATTTCAAAGTACCAATTATCCAGTGTACAATTGAAAGATTTGAATCTCAAATGTTTCAACCGAAACACAAATTTTAAGGACTTTTTAAGGACTCTGGCATCATTTTCAGAATTTAAGGACTTTTTGAGTACTTATTTTTTCTTTTATGAAAATTAAGGACTTGAAGGACTTTTAAGGACCTGTGTTAACCCTGCTAGTCTCGATGTATTTCATAGGAAGGACTCGTCCCGGTCTGCCTTCTGGCAAACACACGGAAAAAAAGAAACACAAATACGTGGAACTCGTTCACTGTACTGAGAGGTATAGAAATCATTGCATAGTATTCCTGGTACAAACAAGACTCCGGAACATTAACTCTTCGCGAGACAGTGACAAAACCCAGAGATCCTTAATTCCTCCATTTCGACTTGTTTCAGGGACAGACGTTTTGCTGGAATAAAATTATGGACCCCCGTTATTGTCACTTTTTGTGAAGGTAAAGTTACTGAACATTCACTATTGCGCGACATCGACTGAGAAAACGGGACGTTTTGTCCATGACAAACAGTTCTCTGACTTACCCGCGTTGACGGCACTCACGCCTTAAGATATTCAAATCTACATAACGAAGGCCAGACATTGCATAGATCAAGCAAATGAGCGAAGAGAAAGCTGGAAAGTTAATCAAAGGGAAAGACTGTACAGAATACAAATGGCTGAGGATAGAACCACAAAACGATTGTATTGCAGACAAACAAATTTCCTTTCATTTTCCTTGACCCAGATGGAAAAATATTTCACAGGATAATAATCATGATGCCGGACATAAGCTCGCTGTAGAAAAAGTGAATCATAAAATACTCAACCTCAATTATACAGAAACATGAGCCTAGCCTAAAGTGCATTATAATTATGTGAACCTACAATTATCTCAGATCTTTTGTGCTTTTACCCCTTTTACGTTTAATTCAAGATAAACTAAGGTCACCAAGACTAGTGCTTATCCTTGTTCTTTCTCTTCGTTCACCCCAACTGACCATCTCTCTGATCAGCCAGAGTGACCAATTCTCTGACCATCCGAACCGACCACTTCTCTGACCTCCCGAACTGACCACTTCTCTAACCACTTCTCTGACCACCCGAAGTGACCATTTCTCTAACCACCCGAAGTGACCACTTCCCCGACCACCCGAATTGACCATTTCTCTGTTAACCGAACTGACCAATTCTCACTCTCACCATGCGAACATAAGATGACCACCCTTTTGACGGCCAAAGACCTTCTCCAGCCCCCGCGCCCATTCGTTTGTCCACGGTGATTTTGCTGTGGGAGAAAGGATCTCTCTGGGCAGAGTTGGTACCCGAGCGAATTAAAGATTGCCAGAGGTCATCGTCGTGTCAAAAGAAAAAAAAAAAAGGTAGCTGAGACTTTGCACCCTCAACTTCCTGTCGCGCAGGCTTCAAATTTATCACCAAACTAAGGGCTGCAGTATTGTTAAAATGTATCGTTCATGTTCAATCACTGGTACAACGAGATTGATGTTATATGACGGTTTCGAATTGCCCCGCATATTGCCTTGACATGGCCTTTTTTATTCTAAGGCGTGTTGACGTAAGTTCTCTCTCTCCCCGTCTCTCTCTCTGCGCTTTCAGTCTCTCTCGTTCTCTCCCTGTGCTCTCTCTTTCTCCCATGCTGTGTGTGTGTGTGTGTGTGTGTGCGTGCGTGCGTGCTTCCTCCTCTTTCTGTCTGTCTCTGTGCTTTCTCTCTCTCTCTCTGTGTGCCCCTCTCTCTTTCTCTGCTTTCTCGCCCTCTCTGCCTTCTCTTTCTCTCTCGCTGTGCTCTCTTTCTCTCTCAAACACACACACATACATTCATCTTACGTCACTGTGGCGTCAATCCAGTGTGTAATTTCATCTCTGCCATGCCAGAGCTGCTGGCCAGAAAAAAAAAAAAAAGCCACGGGGAAGGCCGACAATTGGCATATGATTTCAAACCCCAAGTTAAAAAAACTAATTTTCTCCAATCCATTCCAACACAAAGCTGAATACAAAATTAAGACAAAAAACTCCAATTTCCGAAATCCCGCTAAAATCCAATGGGCATTGTCTTCTTGTTTTGTTGCGGTTTTTTTGCCTGTTTTTTTTTTCCCCCTCTATTTTCCCCCTCCAAATTCTGATATGATCTTTTTGTGATGACGCACGCGGATTGATAACATAAAGCATGTGCTCCGGCCAGAGATATCCTACACCAGTGGTTCTCAACCTTTTTCAGGTAATCGCCCCCTTAGGCACCACTTTTTTTTTTTTTTTTTTTTCATCGCCGCCCCCCCCCCCCCCCCCCGTTACAATGGAGATGAGGCGATACAGACTGCACATACTTGGAGTTAGCGAGACCCGCTGGATACAGTCCGGACTGAAACAACTTAATACTGGGGAAAAGATTTTGTATTCTGGAAGGGAGGACAAAAAGCATACAGAAGGAGTAGCGATCATCTTGAGCAAGCACGCCCAGAGGTCACTGAGGGGATGGGAACCCTATGGAAGGAGAATTATATTGGCATCATTTACTACTAAGAACAAGAACATCAACATGAACATTGTGCAGATATACGCCCCAACAAATGAAGCAACCGATGAGGACAAGGACGATTTCTACAACCAGCTTCAGGAAATAGTTGACACATTGCCAAGAAAAGATGTGAACATTATAATGGGAGACGCCAATGCCAAGATAGGACAGGACAATACAGGGTATGAGGACATTATGGGGTGCAATGGTTTAGGACAAATGAATGAGAATGGAGAGCGGTTTGCAAGTTTCTGCGCATTTAACAGCTATGTGATTGGAGGTTCAGTATTCCCACACAAGAGGATCCATAAGGCCACTTGGATTTCACCGGATGGAGTAACTGAAAATCAGATTGACCACTTTTGCATCACCCGACGATTCAGACGCTCACTAGAGGATGTCATAGTACAGAGAGGAGCAGATGTTGGATCTGACCATCACATGCTGCTGGCAAGACTCAAACTCCGCCTCAAGAAACAAGGTACCAGAACAGGAACAAAGAGGAGAAAGTTTCAAGTGAGCCTTCTGGATGGAGACAAGAAGGAAGAGTTCCAGCTGACACTGAGGAATAGATTCAAACCCCTTGTGGACCTCGAAGAGACAGTAGATTTGGAGACTCACTGGGCTAAGGTAAAAGGAGTATTTACATCGACATGTCAGGATGTTATTGGGGAAAAGAAAGTGGAACACAAGGAATGGATCAGTCAAAAATCACTGGACTTGATAAGGATAAGAAGAGACCTAAAAGAACGGGTAAATGCAAGTCGTACAAGAAGCTCAAGAGTTGGTAACCAGGAAGAGTACCGAGCATCAGCTAAAGAGGTCAAAAAATCAATTAAAAAAGACAAAGAGGAGTTCATAGGAATGTTAGCAGAGAAAGCAGAGAAGGCAGCAACAGGAGGACACATGAGGATCCTCTACCAGACTACAAAGACTCTTGCTGGAAAATATGGAAAACCTGAAGTTCCTGTCAAGGATTACAACAGGAAGGCTATTTTTGGAAAGGAAGCTCAGGCAAAAAGATGGATAGAACATTTTAACAGCCTCTTGAACAGACCTCCACCAAGCAACCCACCCGACATTCTACCCGCAAGAAATGATTTACCGATCAGTTGCGACCCTCCGACTAAAGCAGAGATTAATGATGCCATAAAGCAGTTAAATCGAGGCAAGGCAGCTGGACCAGACCAGATCCCACCAGAGGCGCTGAAGGCAGATGCTGCTGGGGCTGCAGAGGGTCTGCACTCACTATTCTCGAGGATTTGGATCGGAGGCAAGTTTCCAAAGGACTGGAAGGAAGGACACCTCGTGAAGCTCCCAAAAAAAGGCGACCTCAGCAATTGTAGTAACTACAGAGGAATCACACTTCTCTCCATCCCAGGAAAGGTTTTCAATCGGATTATTCTCAAGCGAATACAGAATGCAACAGACCAAAAACTTCGCGAGGAGCAAGCTGGTTTCAGGAGTAATCGATCAACCACCGACCAGATCGCCACGCTGAGAATCATAGTAGAGCAGTCGCTAGAGTGGAACTCCCAACTGATAGTGAACTTCCTTGACTACGAGAAGGCCTTTGATAGCATCGATAGAGAAACACTATGGAGAATATTGAGACATTATGGAATCCCAGAGAAGATGGTGAATCTTATCAAGAGCATGTACGAGGGGACAAGTTGCAGAGTCGTACATGATGGTGAGCTTACTGACAGCTTTGATATCAAGACTGGTGTTAGGCAGGGTTGTTTGCTGTCCCCATTTCTGTTTATCCTGGTGATTGATTGGCTTATGAAAGAAACCACCAGTGGAGGAAGAAATGGCATACAATGGACCCCATGGACACAGCTGGACGATCTAGATTTTGCAGATGACTTGGCACTATTGTCGCACACACACGACCAGATGCAAGCAAAGACTACAGCTCTAAACAAAATTTCAGAATCTATTGGATTGAGGATACATCCCGCGAAGTCGAAGGTCCTAAAAATTGTTGCACCCCTAAGCGAACAAGTCAGAGTAGGAGATCAACCACTGGAAGATGTAGAGTCCTTCTGCTATCTTGGTAGTATCATTGACAATAAGGGAGGAACAGAGGCAGAAGTCAAAGCACGAATTGGAAAGGCACAGGCAGCTTTCACATCCTTAAGCAAGATTTGGAGAACCAAGGATATATCTCTAAAAACAAAGCTGAGGATATTCAACTCGAACGTGAAGTCAGTCCTGTTGTATGGATGTGAGACTTGGAATGCGTCCCAGGCCTGCATAAAGAGAATCCAAGTTTTCATCAACAGATGTTTGAGGAAGCTACTTAAGATCAGATGGACAGACAAGGTCAGCAATGAAATTGTATTGAAAAGAACAAGACAGAACCCAGTCAGAGAGGAAATTGGTAGGAGGCGATGGAGATGGATCGGCCACACTCTCAGGAGGCCAGGAAACAGCATCACGAAGAAGGTATTGGACTGGAATCCCCAGGGCAAGAGATCAAGAGGAAGGCCGCGCGGAACGTGGAGAAGAGCCAGAGAAAATGATGTGCAACGAAGCGGAAAGACTTGGAATAATGTAAAGAGGCTGGCCCATGATAGAGAGGGATGGAAGGTGTTTGTTGGTGGCCTATACCCTGATCCAGGGTGAGAAAGGCAATGATGATGATGATGATGCCCCCCCCCCCTTGCCCCTTTTCAACCACCAAAAAAAAAAAAAAAAACAACTTCTCAAACCCAATGGCTACATTTCACAAGCAAACACACTACACACAAGTTAACGACGATAAGTTTTTCAATGCCTTATAAAACCCACTTACGCTTGCTGTTGAACAAGACAAAGGTTGCGCCCTGCATCTGCCTCAAAATTCCCCTCGGTTCATGTTTTCACCGCCCCCCCCCCACCCCATATCACGCCCTCTCATTGTTTTCGCCCCCTTCTCGCCATTTTCTTCGTTTTCGCCCCACCCCCAAATCAAAATCGTCGCCCAAGGGGGCCATATCGCTCAAGCTGAGAACCACTGTCCATATCTCTGGCTCTGGCAACCACAAAAGGTGGGAGATAAACAAGTCAGTTTAGAAAGAAGTAGAAACAGTAAAGTTTAACGATAAAAACAGCCGGCGTACAAACAGATGGAGAGATTATGAGATGTTAACTGCTGAAACTAATGGAGAGGGCACAGGATCATCATACACAATAAAGGATAGATGGATAGACAGGCTTGATTTGAAAAAAGGACGCACGCAAAATAATAGATTTCAGGCGGACAAATATTCCCATGCGGTCTAAGAGACAGGAACAGAGAGAGAGAGAGAGAGAGAGAGAGAGAGAGAGAGAGAGAGAGAGAGAGAGAGAGAGAGAGAGAGAGAGAGAGAGAGAGAGAGAGAGAGAGAGAGAGAGAGAGAGAGAGAGAGAGAGAGAGAGAGACAGAGAGAAAGAGACAGAGAGACAGATAGACGGACAGACCGCGACGGACAGACGGACAGACAGACAGGCAGGCAGATAGACAGACAGATAGATAGATAGATAGATAGATAGATAGATAGATAGATAGATAGATAGATAGATAGATAGATAGATAGATAGATAGATAGATAGATAGATAGATAGACAGATAGATAGATAGATAAACATATGGACAAAATGCGGTTAATAATAATATTATGACGAAAAAACATTAACAGAATTCATATGACCGGCTCCCAAAACCCAACCCACTCACCTGCCTACCCCCAACTATCCCAAAGAGTCCCAATGTGCCAGAAAACAGGACAACAACAACCGCAGAGATATGCAAATTAATACCTTAAGGAGGACACAGCGCGCGGTCTGATGTCCACTACTGAATGGTTCAGTGTAGTGGTGCCCACCAAATATAGCGTGCTATGAAGTGTAGATGTATACCATGAATTATAGATGACTGTGGCCGTCGCTCTCGTCTTTATTTCCATCTTTTGTCTTCATTTATGTAGGTGTGAGGCGGGGGGGGGGTGGTGCCGGCTGGGGGATTAAGATTCCTTCTGTTGGTTCTTTTTTGTTGTTGTTTGTTTGTTCTTTCCCTGTAACTTCAGGATCTCTCTCTATTTATTCGGGGGGGGGGGGGGAATAAAATCTTCTTGTCCCCCCCCCTTCCTTAAATTCCAGCCTTCCTCTTCATCTCTCCACTTGCCAACAACATCAGTTAAGTAGTTCAACCACAATGTGTGGCATGCAATTGCCACCTATCAACAAAACATATTTTAACTGAACGCGTAGACTTCATACATATCCGAAGAAGGCACTATGCCTGTGGATCCATGAAAGAAGTATTTTCTGACGTGTACCCGCAGCGCATCCTGTCCTTTCTGAGAGAGGCTAAGATTTACAGCTTGATTTAATAACTTTTATACCCGTCTACAAAACTTTTTCCAGATCTATACAAAACAACTTTTCAGAATTTTACCAATGTGTTAAGTTAAAATGATATGAATGTATTTAATTCTATGTTAAACTAACAGTTCTGAATACAAAACATGAATAAAGAAAGTGTGCCCAAATAGACCGTGAGGGGTGCAGGATGGCCGTTATCGCGCCGACGCGCCGTGGGACCCATACTCAAACTATAACTCAACCATTTTTCACGCCGTTTTCTTCTTTGATTTCTGATTCTTATTCTTGCATCCCTAATTTCCTCTGTCATTCCTTCTGTGCTGCGGTCTGCTGATCATCTCTCATGTTTTTGCAATGTGTGTGTGTGTGTTGTTGTTGTTTTTTTGTGTTTTAAATTTTATCTAAATGAAATTTACATTTCTCTGATTTCCAGTTTCTCTATTGCCCAATCCCTTGCCTGCCCCCCCCCCCCCCAATAGACATCACCTCACCTGTCACCTGTCGGCTTCATCGTCATCGATGTTAGCTGCTACAGTGGATGTCACGACAAAATCTCCTCCACCCAATCCTGTCCTTAGCTTTCCTAGTTAGTTCACTTATTTCCAGCTGGCTGACTTTCTTGATGTTATCGTGATATGTAATGGGTGGTCTTCCTTGTTTTCTCTTTGTTTCTGTCTTTCCTTGAAGGATTGATATCATAAGGGCCGTGCTTTTGTTTCGGGCCGCGTGGCCGATGTATGCAAGTCTTCTTTTATTTATTTCAGGTGTTATTCTTCTGGTGGTGCCAAGCTGTTCTAAGATGCTTGTATTTGTTCTCCTTTCTGTCCAACTTATTCTGAGCAGCCTTCTGTAAAGCCACATTTCAGCGGCCTCCAATCTTGTTATGTCTGCCTTTTTGAGTGTCCAGGCTTCACAACCATATAGTAGGACTGGCCAGATCAAGCACTTAAGTATGTTCACTTTGAGGTCCGTTGGTGTGCCTCTATCCTTCCAAATGTTGTTTAGTTGAACCATTTTGTGTTTTGCCATTCCTATCCTTGTTTTTATGTCCTTTGAGCAGCTTCCATCTTGCGATTTATGTGATCCTAGGTATTTGAAATCAGTCACTTTTTCTAGTGCTGTTTTGTTTACTAGTATCTCCTGGTGTTCATCGTGCCCTGTTCCAGTATGCATGACTTTGGTTTTCTTAGCATTTAGGTGTAGGCCTGCTGTCTTGCCCGCTTCATCCACTCTGTGCAACACTCTTTTCATGCTGGTGATGTTATCTGACATAAGAGCTGTGTCATCAGCGTAGCGAAGGTTTGTGATGTTTCGGCCTCCGATCTTTATTCCCATATCTTCTATGTCTGCGTTAAAAAGTTAATTACAAAGTTAATTACCTGCACTGAGAAGAGCAGGCTGTGACATTATAATACTTACTGTATTGTACAGTACAATTAATGATTATTATAGCAGTCACCAATATTGATATTACTTTTAAATTTTAAGATAATACAAAAGATACACAATATCGTTTCTGCCCCCCCCCCCCCCCCGCATCTCGCCTCAACATGATGCTTTAGCTAAATGCGCGCCATATTTCCCGAAGGTTCCTTACCACGTCACTTCACGATTGCATGCCTGTTATTGTGTTTACTAAGTTGTGATATATGTTTATGTAAAGATGCGTAAGACGTATGTATCATGTATGTGTTCTTCAACGCTCTGTGAATGAGCATTTCCCTCGTGGGACAATAAAATGATTTTTATCTCATCTTATATTATTGAAGAAGAATAGCAAAGACATGCTTTGGAGCTGCGATGATATGATACTTGGAGAAACGGAAGAAATCAATAATGCCTGGCGCTGTTAACGACTGTTCAATACTTGGACAGCTGTGCATCTAATCGCACCACATCCGTCTATTTTAAAACGGTGTATGTATGGAAGCAAAATTATACAAGTAAGGTTTCCTAGAGATAGACTGGGTTTGAGCTTGAGTTTGGAGATGGCACGTCGACACGGTAATGGTCACACTGTGCTAGCAAAAAGCCGGACGAAAAACAGGACATTGGAAAAAAAAATAATAAAAGAACTAGAGGAGACCCCATCAGTGGCGCTCCCGGCCCACCGACCACCTGCCAAAGAGTTGAGTCTGGAGAAAGCAGGTGGACACGTTACCAGCCACACTGTGCCAGGGGACAAAAAGCAGGACGAAAGAGAGGACATAAACTAAAAATAATAGGACAGGAGGAGACCCTAGCAGTGGCGCCCCCCGTCCACCAACCACCCGGCAAAGAGTTGAGCCTGGAGAAAGCACGGCTACATGGTACCAGTCACACTGTGCTAGGAAAAAGCAAGACGAAAGGCAGAAATACATTCTTTAGCAGAATATAACAGAACAATAGGACATGGGGAGACACTAAATAGAATACAATTTTAAGTATTAAAATAAATAAAATCTTCACATACAACAGACATCTGAATGTATATAAAATAGTTTTATATTTTGTAGACAGTTTTAACTGCCAGGCGGTCAGGCGATATCTCGTGGGCCTATTTTGTGGTAGGCTTACGGCCCGGCATGAACATAGCAATCCTGGACTCCCCTCCGCAGAACTTTTAGAATGAGTCCCTGTAATGTCATTCTGCGGAGGGAAAAGTCACACCCACCGTGCCGTGAAAAAAAAAATAATTTAGTTTTAAATCCTACCTTACTCAATAACGTTTTTAAGGAACAAAGCCCCCGAGGGGGGCTGGGAGTTTAATGGTAGGGCCTTCCCCTCTCCTGCTTCTCCTTCTTCTTTTTGACATCTGTGGCGCCCACGAACAAGTACAAGAAATAGGACAACGAGAAGAAAGGGGGCAACAATGAAGAACAGGGGGCCAACAGCCTTCGGCTGAGGCCCCCGAGAAACCAAAAAACTTCTGCCTTGGGGAGACCCACAGACTAATAAAATAACCAAACTGGATGATCCCATTGTGTGACGTCACAAAACAGCGAAAGGTCATGAACCATCCGCCAGTTTAGGTTTAAGGTACCGACCGACGCTTCAGCATAGCTACAATTTTGAATGATACCATTTTGACGCGCCTGCTGAACGCGGAAGTTTGGTTCCGCACCAAGAAATTAATACATGTACAACCAAGCTTGACAAATAAAAAGAACTTTCTACTGCAGATAGAACTAGAATCGGAATTTCCCTAGCGGCGGCCATGTTGGTTATACAGTCGCCGCTCGGGAAATTCCGTAAAAAACGACACAGCCCGAAGCTCGTGTCTCCAGTCTGGTTAATTTATTAGTCTGTGGGGAGACCCAATCAGTGGCGCCCACCAACCACCCGCCAAAGAGTTGAGTCTGGACAAAGCATGACCACACGATAGCAGTCACATTGTGCCAGGGAAAAGCAAGACGAAAGGCAGAACAGAACAATAGGACGGGAGGAGACCATACCACAAGCGCTCACCAATCACCCGCTATGGAGGCCTATAGACACCTTTTAATTTACCGTCCTCCATATCACGTGCTTTGCAAACAAAATGGCGGCGTGCCTCACTTGTAGGGCGGAAGCGGTGGACAACGGTCGAATGATGCCATCCTCTTGTTGGGCACCCAACTGTACAAACCCGTTACGTGCTGGTTCTGGCATAAAAGTGCATCTTTGCTTTGCATGTGCATATATTCTGATGCCACCATCAAGGCAAGTTGAGGTTTTTGCCCTACACGGTGCTTTTCGAAGCCGTGCGGCTCCCCGCAAACAACAATAACGCGGAAGTTGAAAGGGTCTATAAAGCTATTAATACGAAGACAAGATGGAATGACGTTTCTTGTTTCCAAAACAGACAATGTTTACTCCCGACTGATTAAATCTTTCTAGGGAACGTGAAGACATAGAAGAAAGAACGAGAAGATGTAGGAAAAAAAACAACAACACACACCTAAAGACAGAGATGTCGAGGACAATATGGGATAGGAAAGGAAAAACTATTCATACAGCTCACATTACATTTGTAATTCCGATTAATTCAAAGCGCGTAAAAGAAACTTTACTGCCTTATTCCGACACAGAGCAAAATGGCATCGTATGTAAATACAGAAAAATGAAGCGATGTCGTCTTTCTGAAATATTTTTATGCATTACAGCATGTGATGACAAGGAGCTTTCTGGCATGAAATTATATTGAGAAATAAAGTGTACACAAGCAGACAGACTGACAGGCACGCAGGTAGGCGGAGACAGACAGACAGATAGACAGACAGACAGACAGGCAGAGACAGACAGACAGACAGAACTACAAGCCGACAAAAGACTTTGAATTTCATCTAAGATGACACATCGACACAATGAATTTCATGCAGTGCCATGTCAGGAAAGAAAAAAAGAGTCAGACGTTAAAAGGAGACCGGGGAGAGATAGAGGAGGTGATCTAACTTTGAGGTGATCTAACTTTGAGGTGATCTAACTTTGAGGTGATCTAACTTTGAGGTGATCTAACTTTGAGGTGATCTAACTTTGAGCTCATGGCAATCAGCCTCTGAAACACACGAAGACAAAACGACGGACAGATGGACATACAGAGAGAAGAAAAATACTTAGAGAGAAAGACAAGGATACAGGTGGTAAGAGGACGATGTGCATTGCCGGGAGGAAAATAGATAAACAAATATAAATAAGTGAGTAAATAAGTAATAAATTAATTCATTCATTAATAAATATATAAAATAGAATGAACAGGACACCCTGAAGCCTAAAAGATAAGAAAGATTAAGTATACAAAACCCCCTGAAGCTACTGATAAAAATGAGTTAGTAATGCCACCCACCATGGGCTGCGCCCAAACCTGCTAATCAAATTTCTTAGCTTAATAAATACAGAGCCGATAAAAATGTCGACCAATACTTTATGATGTTCGGGAAAGAAAAAAACAACTGATAAATTAAATTAGATGTTTGCTCCACCAATTCAGTGTCTCCTCTTGCCTTTCCCTTACGAATTATGTTCGATTTTTGCGGAGAGGGAGGGAAGGGACACGGCAACAGGGCTGTCATTCATTTCCTGAACGCTGCACTTCCGATCTGAAATCGCAGAGACAAGTGGAGATAACCCCTGCTGGCCTTATCCCACCTCGACCTGCCACTGCTGAGCAATCCAATCGGCCTGGTGCACCCCAGACTGATACAAACCTATCCGTCTTCATTAAACCGGCGCATTCGGTTATCCGGGCCAAAGAAAACTGGACTAGACGCAATTATCCATGAGACATAGCCTGGGATTGGCACTTCGATAAACCGGGCAAAAACGGCGTTAATATATTTTTATGTACAAAGACGCACAAGAACAATAACATACATAACGTCAAGAAATCGAGATTGTGAGGGTGATTCATGAAAGAAAACCAGAACCTACTTCAGGATTGTCCCGATATTATTATTTTGTCTCTCTAAGCTTATAGTTTGCTTTTTTATGTCACTGTGGCCGCTTGTGTAAGAACTAATTCATCATTTTCTAGTCACAAAAAACCATCAACAGTTTCTAAAGAACTCCTGGAGATTTTTGTTAGAAGGATTTCAACCACAGACGATCAAACACAATATGCCCACGGCCACTCCACAACTGCCGAAGTCACATTTTGGTGTTTCTTTGAAAATCAAAGACAACTGTTTACTTCGAATATAGTGGTAGCTGTTGTTAGGGAAGTGTGGTATTTTACACAGAACAGAACGCTGTAGCTGAACAGTGAAGACAACCCAGCATTTCCTCTATTTGGCTTTGTAATTAGCTCTTTGTGTGGCATGAATTTTTCCACGTTTGCCAATACACGAAGAAAATAGTGGGGGGGGGGGGGGGGGGGGGGGGGGCGGAGGAGATAAATAAAAACTAACTACAGCAACATTTATGAATACAAAGCCGATAACAAAATAGCCTGGCCTTCTTGTGCACTGATACACTGATGATTGAAACAATCGTGTCCAGCGGAAGAAACAATCCATCGGCTATGGGTCCATTGCGAATGACGTCACAGAGTGTTTTTGTTTCTTCCGACACCCAAGATGGCCGGTGGATCAGCTGATGAGTGTAACTTCGAGATATGTCTAAGCGGTTAAATTGCCTGCTGGTTGCATTGCAGTTGACTGTTATGACAGGCGTGGAAAGGATGGATCCAAGCTGGTCAGATTCTCTACCATCTGTGTAAACAAGGGAAAGGAAGTGGAAGAATTGACCGAACGTCTCCCACGTGCATGTACTGCATGTGCCATTGTTTACTGTAGTGAACTACTTTTAGCTCGCCGCCAGTTGGTTCGCGACGCCTCAAGAGCTCGCAGTGCAAATCAGCTAACGAATTAAAATCAATGCTACAATCGCCATGGTGATGCGTCAGTCCTTACATCAAAGATGGCCGGTATGCGCAATGGGTCTATTGGCACAAAAAGAGTTAAACTGCTCTCCCCCCAAAAATTTCCAAAATGGCGGTTTAAGTGGATGTGGGTTTTCATTATAAAAACACAAGTCAGTGAAACAGTACAATGTAACTGTTGAACGGTGCAACGTGATTGTCCGATTAATGTGAGCATTTCATCTTAAAACACCAAAAACTTGATCTGGCCAATTGTGGAATGACCTTGACGATGTTATAAAAACAAAAACAAAACAATACACATTGTAATAAGTGCAAATAGGTTGGCCAGTAGTACTAATCAAACTGCTTCTTCTTCAAAGACGACACCATCATCATCGTAATCTTCTTCGTCATCACCATCATCATTATCACCTTCATCGACATAATCATCATGATCCTCTCTCGTCATCATCATCGTCATCATCATCATCACCACCGTCATCATCATCGACGTCGTGATCATCATCATCATCATCATCATCATCATCACCATTAATGACTGTTGCCAACATTGGCCGTGATGATGCTGTGGTCTCGTAAGTTGATTAACGTTAAAGCAGCAAAACCATCAGCAAAACTGCTCATTTTGTCCTTTTCATTGCTCAACTGGAAAGCCATCTGCCATCTCGGATTAAATCATAATTCACCCAAAGCTTAGCATTGAAGGATTTCCCATGTAACAACAAAAAGCTCAGTTTGTCTCCTAATCGCTGCCTCAGGACAGGATTACAATTACAAATAATGGATTACTGTCGGTTCAAGGGCAGTTTTTTTTTTCCCCTTGCCAAATCCTCATTGTCTCACCGACTCAGCTCTCTTCTTTCTTAAAAAAGAACAAAGTCATGAGTTTCTAACTCCATAATATAATATATGGAAGGGCAGATCGATATGGGCGTTTGGGAAGAAGGAAGGGGGAGGGATGATAAACATTATGCACACAGAACAGACAGACTATGTTTAGGAAAATGGGCAGAAAAACAGATCACAGAGGAATATTATGTAGACGGATGCATGGTGTCCTGGTGCACAGACAGAGAGAGAGACAGACACAGGCGGGGAGGGACAGGCAGGCATAGATAGATAGATAGATAGATAGATAGATAGATAGATAGATAGATAGACAGACAGACAGACAGACAGACAGACAGACAGACAGACAGACAGACAGACAGATAGATAGATAGATAGATAGATAGATAGAACGATGGATGGATGGATGGATGGATGGATGGATGACGGACGGACGGACGGACGGACGGACGGACGGACGGACGGACGGACGGACAGACAGACAGACAGACAGACAGACAGATAGATAGATAGATAGATAGATAGATAGATAGATAGATAGATAGATAGATAGGTGGGTAGGCAGGCAAAGTCGTGGGCAGACAAGCCGGCAGGCAGACAGACAGACAAACAGATAGACAGACAGACAGACAGATATATAGATTAAAGCATACTGCACATAATAAATGCACAATCTACATGTCCATGCCAATGCCAAAGATCTCTACCTAAGATCGCAGCGTTTCTCGCCACTTCACCCCCACACATCATTCTTCCCCTTGCCACATAAACACGGAAGTAACCTGCCACTATGAGATCCTGTTAACTTTATAACACCATCAGTCCTGGTTAAAATCTCATTTGAACGTCTCTGCACGGGCAGTGAAAAATGCACAGTGTTCCTGGAGCCCTGACTGAAACTATAACATCCGTCCGTTTTAATCTCCGATTGAAAATCGATGCTTGTATTTCCCACTCGTTCACGACAAGCCAGAACAATGATTTGAGCAATAACTGTAGTAAGGATTATCTTTGTGTTTCGTTAATTGTATCTCTATGAGATGTAACTAAATAACGGAAATCCCCGGTAGCCATTTTCATGATGATGTAATGCTGACCTTGTACATTCAACATTAACATTTGATTGGAGAAGCCAACTGTTATTTTAAGCCTCACGTAAATTGTGCTCCAAGTAATGTTCTTTTGACTGTAGTCCACGTAGCGAATAGCGATCCTGCACGAGAGCTCTCCCCCTGCAAAGGCCATCTCGTTGCTAAAGTCTTTCATTAACTCTTTTAAATCTCTTACATTGGAATACCCCTCCATATCTAGGTTACCACTTAAAAACTCCACTTCGGTGATACTAGATGAAGTCATCAACAGGGCCATATGGCACTGAGATTTCATATGACTCGGTTTTGGGGCCCTTGAAGTTAACCCCCCCCCCCCACACCCGGCGCACTAGTGAGGCTGAAACAAGTCTGTCTCGATGATTGATTCAAAGGAGGTTCTTGTCTGAGTCGAAACTTAGGCAAAACAGACGACTCAGAGTGCCAGTAGTCTTATCGTGAGATCTCCCCTTCCCCCACCCCTTTTTTTCTGTCCGTTCGGTACTTCAACAGCACATCGATGGTGTCGGGCGCAAACCAGCCGAGTCAAGATAAGCAAATTTTACAAAAAGTTGCGGATAACACAAAAAGGGAAATGTACTTAGCTGGTTTGATCACATGTCTATTTTGAATGTTTCTATTGAATTATGGTAAGAGCTATTTTTACAGATGATGCGGGGTTCCAATCTTCATAAATTGGTACTATAAAAGAAAATATGAAATTTTCGGACTGAGCTGGTTTGCGCCCGACACCATCGACATCCCATTTCGTCCTCCTCCACTTAATTTCAGATCCGCCAGTGACGCAGCACCGTGACCCACATTCTGAAATGGTGACCCACATTCTGAAATGGTGTTCCACGGACAACTGCCCCAGTTTGCAGCATCTTTTATTTCTGTAGTTAACGGCAAAATTTGGAGTTTCTAATTTCTCACTGCAGGGAAGTCGAGGATTAGCCTTTCCGTATATAAACATAACAAAGCTTTATTCAGCCAGCATTCTCTGTCATGGAGAAACATTCTTGTATTTGGCCATGTCCTCAAGGTAACGGCTTCAGCACCGGACTAAGGGATGGGCTTCATGGGCTGCAGCCTAGAAACCTCCCCCAGCTGAGGGCCTCCAGAGATTAAGCGCAACTACAAATATCAAAACCTTATTTTAATCATTATTGCGGGTCGATCTCCTTAAAATAAATAGTAGTATTTTAATGAAAATGTTGGCAGGTATTATCTATAATAATTTACATGACATTATGTTGTAGAAGTTAAATAACTGATTTCAAGAATCCGAAATTCGTGCTTTAATTCATTATTAACAGGGCCTAAGAGTATTTGTAGCCCAGAGGCCTACAAAATCACAATCTGGCATTGAACAGCTTACGTCGAAAGACGTTAACAAAAAGCAAACTTGACCAGTTAACATTTTAAAACTTTAGCCTAGACCCGGTGGCCTTTCAGGACAGAATACAAGATTGTCACTGGAGCGTTAACACGAATGCCAAACAGACAAACAAATAAACAAACACTGGACAAACAGACCCTCGCCACAAGCGACAGGACTGCAAATTGAAACGAGGCGAGTGGATGAATTTTCCAGTGCCAGCCCATGAAAGCTTGGACTTGGAGCTTCGTAAAATAAAGGTCAGGCTATCCCTATTGCCCAGCCCACTCCTGTATTTCCAAACCCCCCTCATTCTGATCTATCGCTATTTTACTCTGTGACTTAACAACCTCCTCTCTCTCTCTCAGTGCCGCTTCATGACCAGGCCAAGCATGATTGAATGTAATTTACGGGGCTGAGGTCTGGTCTGAAATTATAGAGAGATGCATTGGGGAAAATTGATGCTTCCGAGGGTACGCGTTTGTTCTATATTGGGGGAGTTGCTGGTTTTGTTGGTACAGTATGGCATTTGATGTGAACGATTTTTCTTTAGAAGTGACTGGGGTGAGGGGATGGGGTTGGGGGGTTTAAATGGACAAAATTATATTCTGGACTGGGGGTGGGGGTGGTGGTGGCGAGAGATGGAGCTAAACACATCTGAGGACACACTGCCCCCTCCCCACCCCCCACAGAAAAACAACGGTAACTATTCAGTATGGTGCAATTTAAAGCCCATTCTATGAAAGATCAATGAGGTAGGTGGCGCAGGCTGTTCTGTTTTATGTCAGGCCATCAAACACACGATGTTTCATGGATGCGTAAAAGGGTGCTGGGGAGGTCGGGAATGGGCAAAAGGAAATACGAGGGGAAAGGACACGAATCGAGAGAAAGAGCGGGAGACATGAATTAATGTCCGGGGAATGGGGGATGGAAGGGGGAGAATGAGAGAAAGATTTAATCAGGAGAAAGGGAGAATTGAAAAACAAAGGAGGGAGGAGGACAGAGGAAGGAGAGGAACGGAGAGAGAGAGAGAGAGAGAGAGAGAGAGAGAGAGAGAGAGAGAGAGAGAGAGAGAGAGAGAGAGAGAGAGAGAGAGAGAGAGAGAGAGAGAGAGAGAGAGAGAGAGAGAGCATCAGAAAATAGAAGAAGAGTGACGGTCGCTCCTTAATTCAGTAGGACTCACCCGAACTCCAAAGGTCATAGCTTTGCCCACCGTCTGAGGCTCTGTCCAGTCCCAGGTCACCTGACTGGTGTGGGGTGTGGAGTAACGGCCGGTCAGGAACTCGTAGATGGAGGCCTTGGTGGTGGGCAGCGCCTGGTAGCACAGGTTGGACACCGTGGTCAAGCCGGACACCGTCCCTAGACTGGCCAACAACATGGCGAGGCTGGCGATTAATGTGGGCAAGAGGATGGCCGTACCTGTTGGGATACAACACAAACAGTGGTCATCTTTTGTGTGAAATGTGTCTCGTTGGCAATTAAGTTCATCCAGGAGGAACAGAATAGAAAACAAACAGAGAGAGACACAGAAGATCGTTTACTCGCCTCAGCAAGACACAACGGCTATTAAGCCCATTGCGAATGACGTCACAGAGTGTTTTTGTTTTGTTCTTCCGTCACCTAAGACGGCCGGTGGATCAGATGATGAGTGTAACTTCGAGGTATGTCTAAGCGGTTAAATTGCCTGCTGGTTGCACTGCAGTTGACTGTTATGGCAGGGGTGGAAAAGATGGATCCAAACTGGTCAGATTCCTTACCATCCGTGTAAACAAGGGAAAGGAGGTGAAAGACTTGACCGAACGTCTCCCATGTGCATGTACTGCATGTGCCCTTGTTTACTGTAGTGAACTACTTTTAGCTCGCCGCCGGCTGGTTCCGAACGCCTCAAGTGCTCGCAGTGCAAATCAGCTAACGAATCAAAAACAATGCTACTATCGCCATGGTGGTGCGTTGGTCCTTACGTCAAAGATGGCCGATATGCGCGTGGACCTGTGTGTCATAATTATTTCACTGAACTTCCTCACCATGTCATTTCATGTATATTTGTTATTAAGTTTATTGAGCTGTGATATATGTTTATGTAATGATGCGTAAGATGTGTGTACCGCGAATAATTAGGTTCTAAAACGTTCTGTGAAAGAGAATTTCCCTCATGGGATAATAAAGTGATTCTTATCTTTTTTTAAATTCTTATCTCAAAAGTGTCCAATCTCATTTAACTCCAGTTCCACGGGCCAACAGCAACAGGGTGAGGACCGCCAGAAACAAAGGCCTCTTCGTGACTCCACTTTTGAGAAGTTTGGCCACACGTTTAAGGGCCCCAAAACAAGAAGTAATGAAACTATATAAATATCGAGTATCATCGCCAATTTTGTGGACGACGGTGGACTTGAAAATGACAGGAAATTTACATCAAATACGAGCAGATATCCATTGACAGCGAACACACAATCTGTGCGAAAAGTGGACACAGAACACAATAATTATGTAGATCTAAACTGGGAAGATGAATTGGCCATAGATCGTAGTCCGTGAATAGCAAAGTTCTATCTCTCATGCATTTCAAACATACGTCTCAGGCCACGACACATGAGACAGAAAATTCTCTAGAATGGAAATGCTTCTATATAACGGAAGTGGACATTACTATAAAGTACGAATGTGGACATTACGGGTTTAAAATAAGAGGTGGATAGAAATAATCTGACACAATGATAGAGGACAATTTGGCCCATAATTAGGAGTAGACACTTTCATCTGATACACGAAAATGGAAACTGATACACAAAAGCAGACATTATAATCTCATAGTCATACATAGCAGTGCACATTACAGACGTATGCACGGAAATGGAAAGTATTTAATCATTCTGATACATGAAGGTAGACATTGCCATGTGATACAAGGAAGTAGACATTATAAACTGATACATGGAAATAGACATTGTTATCAGACACACGGACATGACATTATAATTCGAACACAGGAGCAGATATTTATCATCTGTAACGCGGATACAGAAATTACAATCTGGTACACGGAAGTGGACATTCTAATCTGATACACGGAAGCAGACATTATTATCTGATACACGGAAGTAGACATTATTATCTGATACGAGGTAACACACATTGTAATCTGATACAAGGAAGTAGACCTTAAACTGACACACGGATATGGGCATTGTAGTCGGATGCACAGAAGTAGACATTATTATCCAATACATGGAAATAGACATTGCAATCTGATACATGGACGTACGTATACATTATAATCTGAGGCACCGAAATAATAATAATGGAGATCATTTATATAGCGCCTAATCCACATAAGTTCGCTCCAGGAGCTTTACAGAAAGTCTTGTTCTTTCATATTGCATCGCTCTCTCTTTCTCTCTCTCTCTCTCTCGTCTCTCTCCCTCTCTCTCTCAATCTCTCTATCTCAATCTTGTGATGCAGCCTGTTAGGCGCAGTTCACAACTCACAACAGTTCACATCTCGCAACTGTATTATAAAGTATTATAATAATACTTGAATTAATATATATTTAGTAATGAATAATAAATTTTTGGTGATGGTGGGGGGGGGGGGGTGATAGGGATAAATTTTAATATATTAATTTTTGTTTTGCCCGGGCAGCGGCCTGTTCGGCCTGCTCTTTACGATTTTCAACTGCCAAGGTATTTTTAACGTGCGCAATGTGCACACGGGCCCTCCGAATTTTTTCGTCCTTATCCGAGAAGACTAGGTACTCGATCCTACCCCTTACCCCCCCCCCCCTCCCAAATAGGATCAGGGACACCAAAATATGAGAAAAATCCCAAACTTCCAACATGTCTGAACAGGCCGGGTTTTGAACCCGGTACCCCTGGCATGAGAGGCGAAAATAGACATTACAAACTGATGCACAAAAGCTGATATTATAATCTGAGACTCGGATAGGGACATTGTAATCTGATACATGGATGCAGACATAATCTGTCACACGGATGCAGATACTATAATCTGGTACACGGAAGTTGGCATTATAAACTGATATACGAAAGTTGACATGATAACCTGATAGTGATACTCTGATGCAGACATTATAATCTAATACACAAAAGCAGACTTTATAATACGATGCACAGGAGTATAACCGATACCTATCTTTGCACATTTAAATCAGATACATGTAACCGAACAGTGGACAACAGAATAATTTTTAGACAGATGCTGATTTTATTATCTAATACATAAACGCACCCGTTTCAGTTATACATGAAAGTATACAATATTTATGTAATGTAATGGATACTTTGATCAATCCCTAGTGAACGTTACTGTGCATGGCACTGCCGTTATTGATTTAATATTACTGTACACCAAACACACCTTCAAACACACTTCAGACGCAAGACTATAAAATGAGACCATTCTGCAGCCACGCGGTGGTGTTGCGCCGCCCGGCACTGGCATGCTTTCCTTGAGAGTGAACTCCTGCGAGAGAGAGAACCATCCCGTCTCAACTTCGCCATCCAGCTTCACTATTCAGTTCGCATGTCTTCAAGAACTTTACCGCCCGCCCGCGCCGCGCATCCAGCCAGCACATATATACATAATCATTATCAGTAAACAGCATCAGAACAGGCAAACACAGAACTACAGAATGACAGGCGGATATGAAGGAGGAAGTGAAGAACGGCTGGTCCCAGTCAAGGAACAGCGGCCTCCAGACAGATCAATGCATTATTCAGAGGCAAATCAGTTTGAACTGTCCCCAGTGGTTCTCAGCGACTTTACATTATCCAACCCCGTAAATGTGTACACAGCCCGCTAGTTTTTGACTGACTCGCGCCGTATGTCTGATGTTGCTAAATGAAAATCACCTGAACCTTTCATCTGACTTAACCCTCTGGTTTTCCACTGTTTCCATTTGGAAATATGTAAACTGGTACCCAATTCGACCGCTGTTATGTTTTACTGACTCGCAGCAGGTCTGGTGTTGCTAAATGAAGACCACTTAAACGTTTCATTTTACTTAACCCTCTGGGCGACAGTGTTTCCATTTGGAAATATGTCAAATTTGACCAATACTTGGATATATGTCAAATTTGACCAATTTGAACACTTTCTACTTTATCGATCAATAATTTTCATGATTTAAATATACATATTTACATATATACCGTTTTATTCATTCATTTAAAGTAATTTTTTCATGTTTCGGAAGTTCTCGATATGACAGTTTTTTGGGCCCCAGCGAGTTAACAAATATGCCACGTAGAAATCTCTCTGCTTATGTCGATAAATCGCAGCATGAATGTTTTCGTTTGTAGGACTGACCGTGAATAATATTCAATATAATATCATAAAATAATAAAGTAGAAGAAATATAGGAGAAATATAGAAAGGAAATAAAACAGAGAAAAAAGGAAATTTTAAACTATGAAAAAAACAAAAGAATTCATAATAAATATAAAATTAAAATATTACAATATTATCCCCTCTTTCTTCCTGCCGCCCAGCACCCTTGTAATGTGCATCAAATATCGTGTATTTGATGAAAATGTTGTATGTAGCAGAGCCTCGCAGTAAGAAATAACACAGAAACGGTACAATAAAACGCAAAAGGAAAGACAAATCAAGCTTTCGATCGCTTGATCTTTTTCAGGAAAAAAAAATGTAGCACGACAGAAAACTGAACAAACAAACCTGAACAAATGAAAAGAGTGGTACAGTGTTTACAACTACGAGTACTTAGCTGGAGGTCCAGACCTGGACTTCGGACCGCAGCACGTCCGTCAATGTATGGTGGCTCAAAGTTGCTGTGTTTTGTTTTGTTTTTTTTGGCCATATTTTATTTTGACTTCGCTTCAAGTCTCGCTGCGACACCACAGATTTTCTGTGCGTTTTTTTTTTTTTTTTTAAATAACATTTTGTGTATTTGATGGTCTGACATAATACAAACAGTCTGCCCCACCTACCTCACTGATCTTTCATAATGGGCTTAAAATTGCACGATGCTGGAGAGGACGAGGTGCTGTTGTTGTTGTTTTTCTTTGGGGAGGTGTGCAAAACCAGCCTCCTGGTCGACAGTTTACATTTTCACACCCTTTCCTCCAAACGACCACTTCGGCCGATTCAATGCCATCTCACGCACAAATGGTATTAAATTGAGTTATCTCAGTCTAAAAAGATCGATGGTTTCAGAATGTACCCAGAATTCTGGCAGGCAGCCACTTCCCATATTTCAGCCTTGCATTCTGCTCCCGTCCTCATGCTTCTTCTTAGTGTTGCGTTCCCCAACTGTCCACTCTGCTGTTGTTGTGTCTGAGTTTGGATGTTGGGGTTCGTCAGTAAGATTACGGTTGTCTTCCGCCCAGCATGGTAATTATCATTCGGACGATATCTACTTGTTCACACGGGAGATTCAATGGTATCTATGATAATACATGGAATCCACCCAGGGTGTTGTCACTGAAATTACACACTATGCTCAAATTAAAATCTCAAACGATATGTTGTTGTCGTTGTTGTTTCTGGTATCTTCATTTATTTGCTTGTTTGTTTTGTTTTAAGAAGAACGAAGGGCAGAAGGAAAGGGAGAAAAGAAAGAAAGAATCAATATAATATACGTAGCTGGCATTGTATCATCCTACGCCCCACGTCCTTACGGCAAACAAAATCGGGTTAGGGGTGTTTAAACGG
Organism: Onchidella celtica; assembly: GCA_963931925.1. Classification (NCBI taxonomy): domain Eukaryota; kingdom Metazoa; phylum Mollusca; class Gastropoda; order Systellommatophora; family Onchidiidae; genus Onchidella; species Onchidella celtica. The sequence continues at coordinate 45,502,649 of OZ007569.1, forward strand.
TGTAGAGGGGGTGATAGTGAACAAGGTGTGTTTAGAAGGATACGAGCAAGCCAATAGGACTCTGGTTGAACGATTTCCAAGCTGCGGATCATGGTTTCCCCCGTGGGCTACTACGTATTACTAGCGGGATGACAAGAATCATTATTTTGCTACACGCAAAGCCGTTCAGTACCACTGGGCTGAAAATAAAGCGTATCATCTAAAAACACTAACATTCATATACATGTATTTGTCAGACAGACATAAAGACAGACAGAGCAAGAGAGAAACAGGCAGACAGACAGACAGAGACAGAAAGAAAGACAAAGAAACACACACGCACACACAAAGAGAGGAGAGAGAGAGAGAGAGAGAGAGAGAGAGAGAGGGACAGAGACAGAGGGAGAGAAAGGTGAAAGAAAGGGTGAGAAATAGAAAGAAAGAGAGGAGGGGGAGACAGGAGGTCAGACAGACAGACAGACAGACAGAGACCTTGCTTTCGTTATGTGTTACACTGGACTAATCAAAAGTCTTGGGCTAACAAGGTCCCGGCGCCGTTCAGTAGACACCCTGAATCCTGACTTACTTGTCCAGCATCCACCATTCAGTCTAGTTAATGGAATCTGCCACCCCTCGTGAATACAGTATTGTCTTCTCTCTCCTGCATGGGGGATATCGATTTTTGGGAATGGACACGTTTAACTACCGTTCACAAATATATTCTATATATTATACATGTATCTGTGTGTCTCGATCTTCGAAGACAAATAAGTTCGGCGAGATGACAAAGGGTACTAAAATGCCCACAATGTCTCTTCAAAACGACACTCCTCAAAACCTCACGGTAATTGCAATGGAGAATATCCCATTATTGTGATACATTATAAAACGTGGAAGTAAAGAATCAAAACTATATACATGTAAATCTGTATTCGCCCACACAGCATAATCGCCAACTAGTACTCGAAGAATTTGGGACGTTGTCCCGCTGATGCTGACAGGAGCCTGACCCATTGACCAACTTCTAATCAGGAACATGAACTGCGAAAGCTGGTCTATTTTCATGGCTGGCCACTTACAGTCTCGCAAAAGTTAATGCCCCCTGACGAGAAACGGGACACGCTGTTAAAATACCCCCCCCCCCCCAAAAGGAGGGAGGGGGTCGTGGTTAATTCCATTAAATCTTGCTCTCGACTCTGGTTCCAGTAGATATGAGTTCCAAGCCCAGCATTTAATGCATCGGATTTACACATTTCAGATTTTTTGTTGAGGTCTTACATATTTCCAACAGACACTAGGCCCGGCTTACATTGTCTTCACGGGCAAGAACAGTACCTTAACAGGGTATTTAAGAAATAATCATACAAAACAAAACTAAACGAAAATATAATGAAAAAAAACAAAATATTTCAAACAACCGACGGAGTCACGAGAGACAGGACTGTCTGAAAATTAACATTTCGGCAAAACACTGACGGCGGCTTTACAAACTAATGATAACAAATTCGTCCGCTTTTTTTGCTTCGTTCCTTCCTTCTGTGCGTCCATTCTACACGATCACATTCCATTTGTAAGCTGATGATAGCGTCAATGAGTGGTTTGATTTGATAAAATGATGATACACCATCTAAACGCACAGCTTGTGAGCCAAGTTCTTTTCACCGATCTTGCCCGTCCATTTTTTTTTTTTAGATCACATAGCAACAACTCTGTCTACACAGGCACTAAATCTAGTCCAATGAAACGCATCCAAAAAATTATTTTAAAAAAAACCCTGAATATTTATCAAAACAATATCAATTAAGACACATGATCCAAGATTTAGAATTCAAAGAGAACAGACGTGTAATGATTTGAATTGGTGTATCTTTTGAATGTGTTCAAATTGATGGCCGGCCTGGGCCAGACACTAATGAAAACGCAGTTCAAAAGAGTTGTAAACAACATTAAGCATTTCATTTGCATACACATTTTTTAATATTATTTTTTAGATACCCCGCATTCTGAGCAAAATAAATGGACAACGCAAGAGAGGTTGGGGGGTTCGGAATCCAATAAAGCTAACAGTATGATTAATGTTGGAAGGAAGAAGCGGAAGAAGAATTTTTTATTACGTTATTCCTGTAACAGGGCGACAGTCAGGCAAGGTATAGCTAGCGTGGGAAGATAGCTAACGGCGGGGAGACAGAGTTATTGTAGGCCAGAGGGGGAAAGTAGCCGATGCAACTGAAGCGCTTTGACACCCGAAAAGGGTAGTGTTTACTTGACCGCCGTACTTGTCGATCAGATCACCTGGGAATTGCTTGGGGGGTAGAGCTGTTTCAATAGTATTTGACGTGGAGTCGACGGGGGTGGCTATTAGGATAACTAATGTACACTCGGTGAGCGTCTTGGGACGCTACCTGACTGGGTATAAATCCCCGAACGCTCCTTCCAACTTCAGACCGCTGAGAGCACTCACCAGCTTCGTGCCGAAGAGGAGACCACAACCGCAACTGTAACTTTGTACTAGTCTTGTGAGTGGGGAAGGTCAGGGAACCCGCAAACATCCTTTGTCAGAGCGTGGTATCTTTGGTATCTTGTCGGCATTTGAGCTGTTGCTGAGTGAGGAGGAAGAACAACGCCTTCTTGGCTTCTCAACTTCTTGTACTTTGATTAACGACATCGTGGCTTCTTGGCTTCCCGACCTATTGGTACCTGCCGATACCTGTTGATCTAACTGCGCAGTCAAGCCAGGGTAGAGAGGAAGAACCAGTGCCCAGATAGCGCCATACACCCCTAAAGGAGAGGTTTCCTTATGCTGAATGTTCCCATGTGTTTTATAAAATGTGCTAGAAATTGAATATTACGAAGCCATTTAATTAGCATGTACTGATTTGCATCAACTTCATTCCATCGAAATTCACATGAAATTGTATGACCTATGTTCCTATTATTATTGAATGAATTAATAATTATTGTATATATGTAAGCAATACAGATATCGTTTGTTATAACTTATAGAAGAGAGATAGTCGATTATTTAGTGTGTTTGTGCCGTGCCCATCACGGCTGGTGTCAGAAGAAAGTTAGTGAGAGAAAGTGGAAACATCACAATGGTGTCAGAAGTGGGATCCTGCTAGTAAATAACATTTAATTTTGATCTGGGTCGTGTCAAGGGGCTATTGTGTGATTGTGTGGACAGGTCATCTGCCCTGAGGCGAGTGAGAGAGATTGACATTTAGTGCCTGCGACATGCTCTGATTTTACCTGTGCATTGACTGTTCAATTTTATCTTTTGTCACAGAGAAAATTGTTGTTTGCTATTGCAGGAATATTGTTGTTAACTTCACAGTTACGATCCACGCTTTATTGTTAGCTTTGTTTACAGGTCAATTGCTGATGGACTATCTGGGCGCACTGAAGCTTGCCAGACAAGAAGGCATTAGTGATGAGGAATTCAAAATTAGGTGGGACGAAGAGAAAGCCCAAAACCGAGAACAAAGGGCTATCGAACGAGAAGAAAAGGAGCGCGAACGAGAAGAAAAGGAGCGCGAACGAGAAGAAAAGGAGAAGGAAAGACAATTTGAAAGGGAGAGAATGGAATGCGAACGGGAACTAGCCAAAAACGGGTGTCACAATGGTAAAGGGAATGGAAAATCTGCTGCCCCGAAGGTACCTAAAATTGCCATTTTTGATGACTCGCGCGAGGATCTCGACTCGTATTTGAAAAGATTTGAAAGGCTCGCGCAGGCAAATGATTGGGAAGAAGACACCTGGGCAGACATGTTAGGGGCATTGTTAACTGGCAGGGCGTTAGATGTTTATTCCGGTCTCAGCGATGAAGACAGTAGGGATTACGAGAAGGTAAAGAAGGTGTTGTTCAAGAAGTATCACCTCACGGCAGAGGGTTATAGGCGTAAGTTTAGGGAGAGTCGTCTAGATAAGGACGAAACTTATACGCAGCTGTCCGTGAGATTGCAGAGATATTTTGAGAGGTGGGTAGACCTCTCAGAGGCAGAGAGAACTATGGAAGGGATTACGGATCTGTTAGTCAGGGAGCAGATGTTGAAGATTGTCGACTGTAATCTTTCCATATATTTGAAAGAGAGGGACCCCAAGTCCGTGCATGAGTTAGTTGAGATGGCGGACTTGTATAGTGAGGCTCATCAGTCGAAGCGAGGGCTGGAGCAACAGCAGAAGTCAGGTAAGAGGGTTGAGGAGAGCAGAAGTAAGGGTTTAGGAGTGAGTAAACCGGTATGCTTCAACTGTGGCTCTCCCAATCACCTGAGTAGGCAGTGTGACCAGGGCAGGACGAAGAAGGGTGCTGCTGCCACTGTCGAGGACAGCCGAGGTAAGTCCCAGCGTGAGAGTGGGCGTGGTTGTTTTGTGTGTGGGTCACTTCTCCATATTGCGAGATTCTGTAGGAAGAGACAGAAAGAGACGACCGCAGTCGTACTAACCAGCGATGAGGAAGCCGATGACAGTCAGTGGGAGTCATCGGGCAGGGCGAATACTCAACCAGGGGCTGAGCAGAGTGTTGGGCCACAGACCTTCATTTCTTGGGAGACGGAAGGTAAGAGTATTGGGTTAGAAGGTTCGACAGAACATGAGCCCGAAGACGATGTTCCGGAGAATGATTTATCCGCTCCATTTTTGGAGAAGGGGAGGATAGGGGATAAAGAGATTACTATCCTTCGTGACACGGGATGCACGTGTGCGATTATAAAAAGGGACAAACTGCCTCCTAACAGCTTAACTGGGAAGAACAGGAGTTATGTCCTGATGGACGGGACGAGAAGGTCTGCTCCTGTCGCGGAAATGTGGGTAGAAACCCCATTTTATACTGGGCTTCTCAAAGCGCTAGTAGTGGAAGACCCAGTGGCCGATTTGATTATAGGAAACATAAAGGGGGCGTCTCTTGAGAAGATAAGTGTGGTACTCACGCGATCTCGCAAGGTGGAGATTGACAAGGAAGAGCATGAGTGTGAGAATGCGAGTGCGAAAGTGAGTCAGACCACAGATAATGAGGAGGCCAAGGGCAACTCAACGGAGGAGGTAAGGGTAGGGGCCAAGATAGGGGAACTCACACCAGGTGAGATAGCCCGGGCCCAGAGAGAGGACGAAACTTTGAGAGTTTTAAGGGAGAGAGCCACGTTGGAGCAATCGGCTGAGGTAGGTACTCACATAAAGGAGAGTAAGGGAATTTACTATCGGGTAAAGAAGGCCGGGGCTGGACGTGCTGATGTGGAGCAGTTGTTGGTACCTAAGCAGTACCGAAGTGAGCTGATGAAGATAGCTCACGAAGGAGTGTTCGGGGGACACTTAGGAATTTCGCGCACACAGGACAGAATAATGCAGTCGTTCTTTTGGCCTGGGATAGGTGCGGACGTAGGTCGTTTCTGTCGATCGTGTGACGCGTGTCAAAGGACATCCAATAAAGGTAGGGTGACAAAGGTACCCCTAGTGCCGACACCCCTGATCGACACGCCCTTTTCGCGCGTCGCCATAGATTTGGTTGGTCCACTTCCGCGTACGGAACATGGGAGATCGCGTTATATTTTGACGCTAGTAGATTATGCCACGCGTTTCCCGGATGCCGTAGCCTTAAGGGGGATATCAGCTGAGCAGGTCAGTGAAGCGTTAATGGAAATATTTTCTCGGTTAGGCATACCAAAGAAAATAGTTTCAGATAGGGGATCACAGTTTACCGGTGAGCTGATGAGAGAGGTCAGTGCACTTCTCAAAACGAAACAGATATTCTGCTCGCCCTACCACGCGATGGCCAATGGTCTGTGTGAAAGATTTAACGGAGTGCTGAAGAATATGCTTCGCCGAGTAGCTCATGACAGACCCAAGGACTGGGACAGAATGTTGTGTCCACTGCTGTTCGCGTATCGCGAAACCCCACAGGCCAGTACAGGTTTTTCGCCGTTTGAACTAGTGTTCGGTCACCCTGTGAGAGGACCACTTGCAATACTGAAGAATCTGTGGACTGGGGAAGCGGAGTCAGAAACGAGGTCATCGTACGAATACGTGGTAGATATGAGGGAACGATTGGAGGATGCCATGAAAGTCGTAGCCGAGAACAGCAGCGTCGAAAAACACAGGCAGAAGAAATACTACGATAGGGGGGCCAAACAGAGGAAATTCCAAGTGGGCGATTCCGTCCTCATACTTCTCCCAAGTGACGGATCGAAACTACAGATGACTTGGAAAGGGCCTTACAAAGTAGAAGAGCAGAGAGGGTCAGTGAACTACATGGTGAACGTCGAGGGGAAGAGACGACTGTATCACGCGAATATGCTGAAGAAGTATATTGAGAGGGAAGACGAACAGGAAAACACAGAGGCAATAGCTGCAGCTATAATTGACGAGACCGATGAAGGAGAGGAAGCGACTTCGATGCCTCTGGAGACAGTCATGCCTAAGCTAGAACAGACCGAAACCTACAGGGATGTACAGTTAGGGGACACGCTAGATCAGGATCAGAGAGAACAGATGCAAGAGCTCATGGAAGAATACAAAGATATATTTACCGATGTACCGGGGCTCACTGACCTGATCAAGCACAAAATCCCATTGCTAGATCAAAAACCTGTGAAGGTAAGACCCTACCAACTACCGTACTCAACTAGAGAAGCTGTCAGTGCTGAGGTAGGCAAGATGCTTGCGGCCAGAATCATCGAACCGTCCGAGTCCCCGTACAATAGTCCAATTGTATTAGTTAAGAAGCCCGATGGTCAACATCGTTTCTGCAACGACTACAGGCGGCTAAATGTTGTGACTGCCGATGACGCCGAACCGATGCCTGAGGTAGAAGCCATTATTTCCAATCTAGCGGAGGCAAAATATTTCACCAAGCTGGACTTGACAAAGGGCTTTTATCAAGTTCCGATGGCCGAGGAAGATAAACACCTGACGGCGTTCGCCACACCGTTTGGGCTATACCAGTACAGGGTCATGCCGTTCGGGTTGAAGGGATCCCCCGCCACATTTAACAGGCTCATGAGGAAAGTATTAAAAGATGCTGGCGAAGGGGTAGATGCATTTGTAGACGACTGTCTTATACACAGTGCAAATTGGCCTGATCACTTGGAACGTTGTCGGAATGTCTTCGAGCGACTGAGACGGGCAAATTTAAAAGCTAGACCTACCAAGACGCTAATAGGGATGACAGAAGTCGAGTACTTAGGCCATAAGCTGGGACAGGGGACTGTAAGACCGCAGGAGAGTAAGGTGCGAGCCATTGTCGACTGTGACCGACCGACGACCAAGACACAAGTGAGGAGTTTCCTGGGGCTAACGGGGTACTATCGGAAGTTTGTACCAAATTACAGTGCAATCTCGGCGCCGTTGTCAGACCTCACAAAGAAGTCCCAGGGCACAAAGTTCGCGTGGGGACACGCGCAGGAGAACGCGTTCAATGCCCTAAAAATTTGTTTGAGTTCCGAGCCGATACTACGGATGCCAGACTGGAACAAGGAACTGATTCTCCAGACAGACGCATCTAACCTTGGAGTGAGTGGCTGCCTACTTCAAGAAGACGAGGGTACGAAGTATCCAGTTGTATATGTTAGCAGAAAGTTGAAACCTGTGGAGAAGAACTACTCAACAATTGAAAAGGAATGCCTGGCCATAGTTTTCGCCGTTAGTAAGTTGCAGGCGTATCTGTATGGGAGAAACTTCGTGTTAGAGACGGACCACCGACCTCTAACTTGGATGCGAACTAAAGACCAGAAGAACGCGAGGGTAACTAGATGGAACCTGGCGCTGCAACCATATAACTTTCGAGTCAGCAACATCAGGGGGCGAGACGCTCTATGGGCCGACACTCTATCTAGATTACCAGTAGATTAATAATTTTATTAGCCGATTTTGCCAGGGAAAATCGACTTAAGTGGGGGCGATTGTAACAGGGCGACAGTCAGGCAAGGTATAGCTAGCGTGGGAAGATAGCTAACGGCGGGGAGACAGAGTTATTGTAGGCCAGAGGGGGAAAGTAGCCGATGCAACTGAAGCGCTTTGACACCCGAAAAGGGTAGTGTTTACTTGACCGCCGTACTTGTCGATCAGATCACCTGGGAATTGCTTGGGGGGTAGAGCTGTTTCAATAGTATTTGACGTGGAGTCGACGGGGGTGGCTATTAGGATAACTAATGTACACTCGGTGAGCGTCTTGGGACGCTACCTGACTGGGTATAAATCCCCGAACGCTCCTTCCAACTTCAGACCGCTGAGAGCACTCACCAGCTTCGTGCCGAAGAGGAGACCACAACCGCAACTGTAACTTTGTACTAGTCTTGTGAGTGGGGAAGGTCAGGGAACCCGCAAACATCCTTTGTCAGAGCGTGGTATCTTTGGTATCTTGTCGGCATTTGAGCTGTTGCTGAGTGAGGAGGAAGAACAACGCCTTCTTGGCTTCTCAACTTCTTGTACTTTGATTAACGACATCGTGGCTTCTTGGCTTCCCGACCTATTGGTACCTGCCGATACCTGTTGATCTAACTGCGCAGTCAAGCCAGGGTAGAGAGGAAGAACCAGTGCCCAGATAGCGCCATACACCCCTAAAGGAGAGGTTTCCTTATGCTGAATGTTCCCATGTGTTTTATAAAATGTGCTAGAAATTGAATATTACGAAGCCATTTAATTAGCATGTACTGATTTGCATCAACTTCATTCCATCGAAATTCACATGAAATTGTATGACCTATGTTCCTATTATTATTGAATGAATTAATAATTATTGTATATATGTAAGCAATACAGATATCGTTTGTTATAACTTATAGAAGAGAGATAGTCGATTATTTAGTGTGTTTGTGCCGTGCCCATCACGGCTGGTGTCAGAAGAAAGTTAGTGAGAGAAAGTGGAAACATCACAATTCCTTATGACAGTTAAGATTTGCACCGGCAGCATTTCGCTGTTCTATGTCGCACGATCAATCGATAAGCTTTATCGATCCATTTTGCTGTGCAAACTTCCTGTTACACAAACTAAACACGAGCGTCCCATAGACCATCTCAATTAAGCATGCCCCGGCCTTTAAGACGGGTCCACTTTCAGGCCAAAGGATGCGTGAGACGGGAGGGCCAATCAATTTCGTGTGGAGATCAAAGAACGTAATAAAACTTTTTCTGGTAATACAGTTGAGACGCTGAGTAAATTTGTCCAACACCAACGCAGGAGAGGTGAGTTGTGCGGGGGAACAGGTTAATGGCTCTCCCGGGCTCATTCTCGGAATTCCAGAACTTTGGCAATCTTCATCAAAATGCTGAGCGCAAAAAAAACGAGGGGGGAAAGTGAAACTATTAAAGGAATGAAACCGCAGGTGATCTCTAGAGGAATGGAAGTCATTTCAAACACGTGTTTCAGCCCTTTGACTTTCTTTACGCCCCAGAAGAGTCTAACAATTCTAACGGTATCTAATGTAAGAACTGCAATAGTTTTGGTAGGTCTGTTTTTAACCCTTTGAGTACTGACGCTGTGAAAGCTAGATTTTCTCAATTCCAGTTTATAGTGAGATCCACTTATTTCAGTTATTTTGAATGGTAAATATGTATCTAAATCAGGCCACGGGTCTGTATTTACAAGCTGGTAACGGAGAAACAAAACTTGGAACTGACGGAGCAATGCTGTTTCGGTACTGAAGGGGTTAAATGATAGACTTTGATATCGCAAAACAGTTCTGAACAGCTGAGCTTAAATTTCTAGTACTGTTCACTTGAGTGGAAATGTGTAATAAAAACGTATGGGTTGACGGATTAATTTGATTTAACAACTGATTCACTGAAAGACTGAGCGATGCCTGACTGGATGATTGTCTGTCTGGCTGGCTGGCTGACTGAATGACTTATCCAATGATTCATGATTGATCAATGAACTGAAGGGTTTACAGATCGATTAATTAGTTTACAAGACAGCACTGTGCGTGGGCTGCCGATTTGGTATGTATAAGAGACTGAATGAATGAGCTTGCTTGACTCCTAGCAGCAAACTTTATCGTTTTGATGAGCAAGCCAGCATCGCCTTGAGGCAACTGTATTATGATTCTAAAGACACGTTCCCTCTCCCATTTTTTTCTCGCCTTTAACTGGAGTGGGGAACTCATGAATATTCACTGCATCGCTTTTTTCGTGTGACATTCCAAAAATTCATATTTAATAACAAACACCCTGTCCGCTCTGGGAGCAGATTATGTAATTATTCTTTTCGACTACCGGTATTCTTTCATTCACCTATCAACCTGTCTATCTATCCTGCCGACCTATTTCCCTATTCATCCATCTACCAACATACTCACATGCAGTCCTCCCATCCACCCACCTATTCATTTGTCTGTCCATTCATCTGTCTACCATTCCATCTACCTAGCATCCATCTGTCCATCCATCCATCCCTTCATCCATTTACCCATCATCCATCTTTCCACCCATCTACCCGTCATCCATCTGTCCACCCATTCATCCAACCATCCACCCGCTAATCCACCAACTCATCCAATCATTCACCCGCTTATCCGCCCACCCATCTATCCATCCTCACCCAACAAACATACCCGGTTACATGTACTTCCAATCCTCATCGGTTATGCAATCAGACAACAGCGTGACCACAGACTTCACCAGTCCCCAGTCTTGTCTCTGCCATCCGGACAAGATACCATTCACTCAAACCGGGGCTGGTCCTGCTTTTAGTAACTCAACATGTCTTGCCATACCCAGGCGGGGATTTGCCTTGCCACGTGGCAGCTCAGCTTCTGATGAAAACACACGATCTGTCCATCTTTCATTTCCCCCGACCGTGAGAGATACGTGTAACCACTGACAATTCTCACGAACATCGTTCCTTAGACAACATATGACAGTCAGTTTTCCTTTCTGTGACTATGTAAATGCTCTTGTATTCATCATGACCAACAACTTTGGTGGACAGGCAGCCTGTAGCCACCAGGGAGGAGCCTTCGCGTCCCTAATTTATACATGTACATTTGCCTAATGTTCCTCCATTCACAGTTCTCCAAAAAACAAAATCTCAGTGACTTAACAGACCCAATGCCTCGCCCATTTCATCTACGCACCACTGACATTGGTTTGAGAGACCAAAATTTCAATACAGCAGTCTTTTCGATCGCCTCTAAAAGATAATACTAACATTAAAATGAAGCCTTGACAACTTCTAATATTTGGCTAAATTTTATGTGACCGAGTCCAGAACATGACTGAAAATAACCAAGAAGCATATACAATTTGAAGGCTACACAGGCTACTAACTGATGACTACTGGGGAGTAGAGAAAGGCCAGCTGCAATGCCGTAGTTTCCCATTCATTAGACTAGCGAAAGTGCTGTTCGTTGAACGATGGTCACAGAGCCCTATTGAAATTTCCGGTGATACTTTTCCATTCTGCTCGACGAAATACGCCACTTTTTTGATTGCAAAAAAAGAACAACAACGTGAATACATCATGTAAAAGACTGAACTTTGTCCAAAATGGATGTGTCCACGTTACTTATCGTCCAAAATTGAGGCAGCATAAAAAAGTTCATAGGTTTTGGTCACGTAGTCACGGAGTTTTAAGTGCTTACAAGTTAATCCTCCCGCTCCATTACAGAATGATGCTAATGTGAGTGTTTAAGCTAACACGCAATGCATTCCATGTCATTACACGCCAGTTTTCTGATCACTAGCGTGGGTAAGTGAGTTTGTAATATAACATAATTATACGCTAAAACGCTATGAGTGTGGGTGCCTGCATGAGAATTTTTTTTTTTTTTTTAGAAAGGCGGTGTATCCGGCATTGCCCAACAAGAAATGAAATAACAGGGAAGCAGGAGAATATTGACGAGAGCATTTAATTTGATTACAGGGTGTGTGTGAGATAGGGTCGATTGATGAGTAAATGGGCTCAGGGACAGGAGGCAAATGGGAGGAGATGGGCGGTTTGGTTTTTTTTAGACAGCGGACGACCAGGCTCTCTGTTCTTTTGATTGGATGTTGTGTCCAATTTCCGGGAGCCATTTTGAATTCTATCAGAATTGGCTGGTTCCGCTTTCATCATTTTATGATTCTTTTTTTCCCTAATAATATTTTCGGTCTTTCTTTCTTTCTCTCAGACACCTCATCCACCCCCCCTCTCCTCCTCCTCTCTCTCTCTCTTCCTCTTAGTGTCTTTGTCTCTCTGTTCCTCTCTTCCTCTATTTTTCCCATTCTCTCCTGTTCTGTGCCCGTCAATTTCTCCCTCTCCTCTGTTTTCACAACCTGTGCGTCCCTATGTTCGTCTTTCGGCATATCAGTCGCTCAGTCGACGCACAACTAGGTGTAAAGAGCATCAGAAAACAGTCAAACAAACCAGTGAGACAAGTGAGTGATCAGCAGGTCCTGAACAAATTGACTGCAGGAAATGGAAAACACTTGGGCGCATGTTTTTATGTGATTGAATCTTCCTGTATAATTCTCTCTCTCTCTCTCCCTCACTCACTATTTTCTCTCTTCTCCTTTTCCTCGTTCTCCCCCCCCCTCTTGTTATCTCCCCTCTCCCTCTCTCGCTCTCTCTCTCTCATCCTGTCCCCTTTCCCTCGTTCTCCCTCCCTCTCTTGTTATCTCTCGCTTTCCCCCCCTCTCTCTCTGTCTCTCTCCCTCACTCACTCTTTCCCCTCTTCCCTTTCCTCTCGTTCTCCTTCCCTCATTTTTTTTCATCTCTCCCTTTATCTCTCTCTCTTGTTCTCCCCTCTATTCTATTTGTTTTTCTGTCTCTCTCTTTCTCTGACTGCATATCTATCTATCTCCTATCTCAGGATATGGTGACAAAGGGATTTACGTGAGTGTGAAACTGGAAATGACAGAAGCAGAAGCATGGGTGCCGGGAAGGAGGTAGGGTAAAAAAAAAGCGGGGGGGGGGGAATTATGGTCGGTACTATCCACTATCTGGTGCATGTACTCTCACACACACTCATACAGGCATGATGATGCCGGAACACCCAAATAAAACAAGTGTAAAGCAACAGATTTACAATAGGGCCCGAATGCTCTGTAACTGACAGCAGGAAATAGGAACGCATCCATCTGGTGGTTTATGGACTGGCAGAGGGGAAATTCGGAAGAAGAGAAAGACAGAGAAATAGGGGATGAGATACACAATATAATATACATAACATACTGAGACAGACTGAGAGAGAGAGTCAAGGAGAGAGAGAGAGAGAGAGAGAGAGAGAGAGAGAGAGAGAGAGAGAGAGAGAGAGAGAGAGACAGAGAGAGAGAGAGAGTGTGAGAAAGAAACATGCACAAAGAGAGACAGAGGATATGCGCCGAAAGGTAGGGAACACGAAACGATTATTAACATTGGCAATGTCTCTTTGTGGTTTTGTCAGAGAGACAGAAAGATAGCAAGAAAAATAATAGATGAGGAGAGCAAAATATTGAAAAGAAACAGAAAACAGAAAAGAAAGTAGCAAAAGACAGGCAGACAGACAGACAGACAGACAGACGGACAGACAGACAGACGGACGGACGGACGACAGAAGGACGGACGGACGGACAGACAGACAGAAGACAGACAGATGGATCTACAGACGGACAGAATGGATGAATGGATGGATGGATAATAAGTGTCTCCTGAAAACCCATCTAAAAACCAGGGTGATAACCTGGCGGGATAACGAAACAATACAAAAGCCAGATTCACAAAGAGCAATGAACTTCTGATGACCTACTTCAGTCGACCCGTTCTGTATCAACAGAGCCAATAAACGTACGACTTCAGGCAGCACCGTTTGGCACCTTTACTGAACGCACGCCTCTCCGCCCCTCCATATCTCCAATTTCACGCAACATTCTTTTGCCATCTGCTTATCTGGAAAGAAATGTTGGTTCCGGGCCAACTCGTCCCAATTATCCGAATATTGTCATTTTTCCGGTTGAGCGTCGGTTTGGTCTCTAACTCTGCATGACCGTCCAAGTGATCCACACATTGCCAAGTCCCAGACTGGCTTTTAGGATCTGAGATTTTTTTTTTTACCATCTAAAACTGAAATGAACTGACTCATCCTAGTATTTTCTTAAGATGGCCACAGCTATCGTAATACCCATTCTGAAAGTCAAGAATCAGAACTAAGGCCAAGAGAAAACATTGCGAGGTGTAGACAATGCCAAAATTATTGGAAATTTAAACACAAACATTTTGTGTGTGTGTGTGTGTAATTTTCATGCGCCATTTGAATTGGGTGCTTTTTCGTATGAACCGCTGAGAGCGGCTTATATGAGTGATCAGTTAAAACAATTCCTTACGAGAACCGAGACCGGTACAGAATGTTTTCCCGCTGGTTACTTCTTGCATCCAAACTATAAGAAGACTAGCTCAGTACCCGTTCGATGAACAGGTTTGTGTAGGTTGTTTTTTTTTTGGTAAAACTTAATTCATTCCCTACGATAACTTTGTGGGTGTGGACGGGACTTTCAACACTGTCCAGTTTGAAATTTAGATGTGGTTCAAAGATGTTTTTTCTTTCTCTCAGTATAAACACAAGACATAATACATTAGACATTAAAGTAAAGGAAAATCAATGAACCCGGATAGGATTCAATATTTTGAGAAGCTGGCTTAGATTTAGTGTTGGCAAATCGGTGTCCACCCGAGCCGAATATTCGGCTTTCCGTAGCGAATGAGTTAAGACGCCTGTGAACTAAGAAAGGCATTAATGCTGCATAGATAGCTTGTAAGAAGAGATGCAACAACAAAGGACACCACTTCAGACCGAAAGGAATAAGAACAGAAGCCGAGATGCGTAGGGTCATCCCCAAAACTCAGCGATAGGACAGTACACTGTGTGCAGTGGTGCGCACCGAAAAGTTTCAGGAAGTGATGATGTTGTGCCTGAGTGTGATGCGGTTCCTGAACCTTAGGTGACCAAAGTTTCAAGTTACCAAAATATATATAACTAGATGACCTACCGGGCATTGCCCCGGAATAAACAATCATGTTATCCCCCCCCCCCCCCCAGTATAATAAAAGTAATAAACTGCAGTCTTGCTTCAGAACTCATGCGCACCACAACACTACGCACCAAACTGATCGCTTGATACGGTTACTTTTTATGACATGCACGGTACTATATATTACGAAACAAACATGCAAAAATACAGATGTTACATAGCAATAAACATTGTTATTTTTTAAAAATACATGCTTGAAGTAAACAACTTTTAATAATAGCCATCATCTTCCTTATCTCAATTGCCACCTTCCTGCCAAATTTAAGACCTGAAGAGTGTATAGTTTGGTCAGTTAGTCATGCCAAAGGTTGCAAGTTAGTGAAATACATATATAATAGATTATATAGATTTTAAAACTTAGGTAGGATCACAGACTAATAAAATACCCAGAATGGATGATCCCATTGTGTGACGTCACAAAACAGCGAAAGGTCATGAACCATCCGCCATTTTAGGTTTACGGTAGCGACCGACGCTTCAGCATAGCTACATTTTTTAATGATACCCTTTTTTGAAGCGCCTACTAAACGCGGAAGCTTGGTTCCGCACCAAGAAATTAATACATGTACAACCAATCTTGACAAATAAAAAGAAATTTCTACTGCAGATAGAACTAGAATCGGAATTTCCCGAGCGGCGGCCATGTTGGTTGTACGGTCGCCGCTCGGGAAATTCCGAAAAAAAACGACACAGCCCGAAGCTCGTGTTCCCAGTCTGATTAATTTATTAGTCTGTGGGTAGGATCTACTTGGGCCACTGAGCCAACAGAATTTTTCTTCCAAACGTTGCCAGATTTCCTAAAACATTCTTGTGGCCACGTCGCCAACTAATAGTCATGGTGCAAACAGTTACTCGGAGTACATTGCACACATGTGCCACGGTGCTCTTAAAACTTCTGGCCACCATGCCTTGACAGAAGTGCAGCATTCCCAGAATCCAAGTTTAGGACTCGCAGGCATAATGTACACACATTTGTTAAAGGTTCTACAATTTCTTTATTTGTTTGATTTTTTTTTTATTTGCTTAATTTTCTATCTTGTTATACTTTTTTTGTTCTGACAAAGGTTAATATGCCGAACGCTTGATTTGTCTTTCCCTTTCCCTTGGGCTTAACTGTGTCGTTTCTGTTTTTATCCTTACGCCGGTATTTTGTTACGTACTGCATTTTGACTGACAACTTTCACGGCAGATGGCTATCAACCCCAAGGCCCCCCCCCCTCCTGTCTGTCTGTCTGTCTCTCTCTCGCTGTCTGTCTGTCTCTCTCTCTCTCTCTGGCCCCCCCCCCTCCCCCTCTCTCTCTCTGTGGCTTCATACACCAAATTTCTCCGTCTCACTGTCGTGCCTAAAACCACGAACTGCTCCACTGCTGATCTGCGGCCGGCTTTCACAGACACGTCCCTCAAGCCAATCAGAGATTCCCAAATTTAACATGCCATTTTAAAAAAAGTATGTCTTACACTTTTTTTTACATTCTCAATTTATTTTGTTTGGGGAACACCATCGACACTCTAGGAACATAATGGCCAAAGTCAGACTTGGGCCAACATTGCACTGATCTTTCGTGTTCTTTTTGAAGCCCAACACTGTCATGTAAACAAACATGTCCTAAACACAGAGAGAGAGAGAGAGAGAGAGAGAGAGAGAGAGAGAGAGAGAGAGAGAGAGAGAGAGAGAGAGAGAGAGAGAGAGAGAGAGAGACAGACAGACAGACAGATAGGCAGACAGAAACACACACACACACACACGTTATATACGCGCGCAATCGCCGTAACACAAGTTTGCGCAGTTTTCTCTGAACACCTGAAAAAAACGTGGACTTAAATTTGCAAAGAGGGCATGGCCAGTCAGCCTCTCGGTTACAGCTTCACGATTTTGTTATTGCGTTCTCATCCAAAACGCTCTTGAAAATACTGGGAATACATGTATATATTATTGTTATGAAGAGAACTGTAAGTGTAACGCATTTCTTCAATTTTATTCCAGTAACAACACAGTCTACGTGGGGGTCGCAAGTTTCAGAGAAGAAGAAAACCAAAAGTTATCAGACTATTATATTTTATCTATGGGCCATGGATACTTAATTTCTCTCCAAAATGAAAAATGCCAGAGTTGCGTACAGTACAAAAAGAAGAGCTGTGGTTTCTTCCCAACGCACGCACACAAACAATCATTTGAGGTCTTTATTTTAGGAGGTTCGCTGCCCTTGGCATTTACACCTCACTTTACTTGTTTTATTATTTCTTGTTCTGGCGGGGGGGGGGGGGGGGGGGAGAGATGATATGGACAAATTTTTAATCTATTAATTTCAATTTTGCCCGGGCAGCGGCCTTTCGGCCTGCTCTTTACTATTTCCAACTGCCAAGGTATCTTTAACGTGCGCAACGTGCACACGGGCCCTCCGAATTTTTTCGTCCTTATCCGAGAAGACTAGGTACTCGATCCTACCCCCCAATAGGACCAGGGACTTGAAAATATGAGAAAAATCCAATTTCCAAGAACTACTCGATCCTACCCCCCAATAGGACCAGCGACTTGAAAATATGAGAAAAATCCACTTTCCAACATGCCTGCACTGCCCGGGTTTAGAACCCGGGACCCTTGGCATGAGAGGCGAGCACCTTGCCTCTAGACCACCTTGTCCGCACACGCACACAAACAAGAAAAGATTGTAACGGAGCATCAAGATCGTGTATTCGTGTACTTGTGTCTGGTTTGGCAGGCTTAAAATTTAAGTTTAATGTTGGAACTCGAAAGAAAGAAAGAGACAGAGGGAAAGACAGAAAGAAAAAGAGAGAACGAAAGAAAGAAAGAAAGAAAGAAAGAAAGAAAGAAAGAAAGAAAGAAAGAAAGATAGAGGGAGAGAGAGAGAGAAAGACAGAAGGAGAGAGAGAGAGAGAGAGAAAGAAAGAAAGAAAGAAGGGGAGAGAGAGAGGAAGGAGAGAAAGAGAGAAAGAAAGAAAAATTATGTCTCCACGACGTGTGACTTGAGGTAAAACAGTAGTAGTTAGGACCGAGCTTAAGTTTTTTACTGAAGAAAAAACTAGGTAATTATGACGTCACTTTAAGATCGAACACCACTCATGACTAGTAACATTAACGTGACCTACATCTCCAGTTTTGTTCTTTTTCGGTGGATATTTTCCCTCGTGTACAAAAGAAACAAGGTTAGTAGATTATGTGGCATAGCGATGGTAATTACGGTTTTTTACGGATAACCAAATAGTTGGGACTGCCAACGTCGATTTTCATTGGCCGACTTTCCGTGTGTCTCCGCAATTAACAACACACACACACTCTCTCTCTGTCTCTCATCACTATCTATTTCTTCTCTCCCACTTTAGAACTTTATACTCCACACTTTTGTCTCCCCCATTCTTTTTTGTTCTCCTTCTCTCTCTCTCTTTTCTACACTCAACCCGTGTGTATCCTCCTTCTCCCTCCCTCTCTCTCGCTCTCTCTTTCTCTCCCTCTCTCTCAGCCACTCTCCCTATCCCTCACACTCCACTCCTACACATTCCCCTCCCTACTTTAAAAACCGCTTTGTTTTCCCCCTACCTCCGTTCACCAATCGACCAGTCAACACCTCTGTAGCTGGAGCTGGCTGGGGCCAGACATCTTCAACTTTTCACATGGGAAAAACGACATGACCTCGGAAGGAAAGGGAAATGTTTACACACATTATTGTTCCTTCAGCTTCTGGTGCCAAGTTATTTCCGTAGGGATCGAAATGCTCCAAATATTGACCAATAACAGGGCAGGAAAAGTGTGACACAAGCGAGAACATTTGGGGGCAAGATGGGCTGGCTTTTTCGGTTCCAGTGGAGTAGTATTCATGAATAATAATATAAACACTGTCTTCATCCGTCCATCCATCCATCCCCTTTCCATCCATCCATTCATCCAATCACCCATTTGTCCACTCATTTATCAATCCATTCATCCACCCATTCACCCATTTGTCCACCCACTCATCCATCCATCCGTCCATCCATTCATCCATCCTCCACCCGTCCGTCCGTCCGTCTGTCTGTCCACATGTCTGTTTGTCTGTCTCTATTTGTGACCATCTACAGATCTTGTTTTCGTCAAAGTGAGTGGATGTAAGCTTTGTTTTGTTTTGCTTTAAATATTCAAACTGGCTGAAACCACTGCGTGTGCGTGATCATGTTGTGTGCAGGATTACAGAAAAAACAATAACCAGCAAGACGCAAAGCTCCAAACACATGATTTTGTACTTGTCGTGCATAATAGCCTTATAAAATGCAATTTTGTTTCTAGTAAAAATACTGATGTTTAACGGTGTCTGTCATGATCACATTAGGATCATAAATGTCGTGCTAGGTCACGACGTCAGTGAGTTAATTTTTACGATCTTGTTGATTATAACCAGCGTAATTTGTCCTTGAGCTGTTCTCGTGAACAGTTTGTTTTGAAACACCTTTTTTCTGATGGATGGAGAGAAGGAGGGGCGAGATAGAATAAATGTATAGCTAGGAATGACAGAGCAGTTCTCGACCCCGTGATTTTGATTAACATAGATAAGGGGCGAGTAAAGGTTTATTTAGACGCTTAGTTGGCGTTCGGAAATTCGTGCATAAGAGTAGAAAGCACGGGGTTTGAAGATTTTAGTAGTTAATGTTTCGCATTTTAAATTTTGTCTAGACCGTAAAATTGACCTTGATTTTGGCGCAAGGCCATGACAAGCATAAATTAATATTGCAGGCTGAGCTGAAGCGACTGCACCAATCAAATGTATGAATCTGGACGGAAGGTCGAGACATAGCTTTAGTATTTAAACCCGTGCAGAGCTTAGATAGAGGCCACATGTAGACAATCCATTTACGAGGTGGACGGCGATAGTCCTCAGCCAGATGAGAGACATAGAGACGCAGTTGAGCAGTCCATATTGTGAGGAGCGCCATGATTTAAAGCTCCAGAGCCTAAGCTACTTGGTTTGATATGAACCCACAGCGTTTACATCCAGCGCTCTCACTCCCAGTGAGGGCCTAATGGTGAGAGTCCATACTAATTTGTAATGATGAAAGTGAACCGTTCTACTTACTTTTGAAGACAGTTTCAGAGCTACCGCCAGACAACGCATGGTTGTACAAGCATTCTCCATGGCGTGTCTAGAGGAAATGTCCATATCATAACATGTCTCATTGAATTAATAGAATTTAAACTGTTATATCCGTCGCCACGTGCGCGGATTCTATTTGGCATATAACTCATATGACCTGCAAGTAGTTAGAGTGAATAAGTTAGTCTTTATAGAAAGCTGTAGTTTCATTAGTTAGATTCAGTTGCCTTTGAATTGATATTTATATTTATAATTATATTTGTTACATTAATTCCTGTAATTAAACTGCCTTACAGTTCTGCTAAAAATCAAAGCAATTGATTTATTTAGTTTTTAGAGTGCCAAGTATTTTTTTTGTGTGTTCGTCGATTGTGGGAGCGGACCTCGAAAGAGTGTCAGTCGAATTCTCCCCATCTAACCCACATCGCGACAGTGTCAAGCTCACTGTAAATGCCAAATGCCATCGACTATTAGAACAATTTCGGTCCGCCTAAGCCTGCAGGTTTCGTCTGCCACTAGGTTGAAATCTACTATCCAACCCTTTCCAAATCTGCGGAAGACGGTGGTCATTATCAGTGCCATGTTTCCAACATTATGTTTAAGTATAGCAGCCCATGCCATGCACTGCCACTCATTGCATTAAAAAATCGTTGAACGCGATTGTTTTCCCGCGACAGCTCAACAGGGCCTCAATTGGAGCTTTTCTTTGTCCACTTTTGTATAATTATGTACTATGGATCGGCATAATAATTATGTTACATGTCGGGAGCAACACTCCCGCAAAGAAACAGCTGACATTTTGGTTTGTTCCACATGACGTGCCCTGTTACGAAAACGAAAAAGACCATTTATGCCAATCTAAGTTCAATTCACCTCTCAACATAATTAATAGAAAAAACTGACTGTGGTCTATAATTCTGTCTGGGTTGCAACTTTATACGACATTACTATCGTCGGGTATTTTCCATACGGTTTATGAGCATTTTTGCCTTTTCGAGAAAATGAGGATTGAAAGCCCGAAGAGTTACATAAAATCAGGGTTGTGTTCAACAGGCTTCAGAATCGAAACTTGCATAAAAATGCCCAAGAAAAATACACCCATATGACACTTAAACATAATAAGAATTAGGAATGAGTGAACCACTTTCATGACAAAACCTCAAAATTGGTAAAATGTCGCAAATAATAATATGGCAAATACCCCTCGATATATTATATTTTCTTTCGGTCATCACAAAATAAAAACTGAACGAAAAATAAAACGAGCTATCACATCAAAGTGCTTGTTCATCTCCTGCAAAGTTCTGTTTTCGGCGAATACGTTCGTTTTCCAGGCCATAACACGGCAGAAATGTTGCGCTCCTCATTTTTTTTCCCTCTTCGCCTCAAAGGATGGACTAAAATAACTATAATAAACAGTTTTTTGTTGTTGTTGTAACAAGGACGTAAATTTATTACCAAGTATTTCTATCGTCTTGAGACAACCACAATTTTTTTTTACAATAATCAAAGGCAGTTATGTTATACCAATATTATGTCCTTGTTCGCAAATAATTATTGAGTCCCGATGTGCGGAGAAACGTCATTTTGAAGCACGCTTTGAAAAAAACGCCACAGACTTCAGTCTTCTAGCAGGACACTGTAGGCTCAATTCTCACATGGACAGACTGAAGACTGCACCATCGCCTCAGTGGAAATGTCTGACAAGTGAGCAAATTCAAAAACACACGGATATTATTTATTTACACACCTGTCCACTATGGGCTGGTTTAAGATCGAAACCATGGCTTACTGAGAAAAGTACCTTGGAAAAACCATGGTCATCGGCAAAAAACTTGCCGACTTCATAGGAAAAAGACCCATCTGGGCGTTTGAATATGGACGAGGGAGAAGAAGAAAAAGACAAACATTTGGAAAATGTCAGAGAAGCTGAGATTCTCCAAATGTTTAAATCACCATCACTAAAACTAGCAGGGAAGCATTGCATGACGGTTTACAATTCAAATTCGGGTAACATAAGATAAATGAAACATTCCAAACACGTTTAATTTTAACTCTTAACCCGCTTTGTTGTCACATTCAAAATAACACAATGCGCGTCCTCTGAGCTAAGAATATTCAGAGAATGACCCTGGGGGCTTTAAGCTGAAAATAGACCGTAAAATGTCAATGCCGTCAGCATTAGCTCTTCCCACGTGTCATTAGGTTGGCCTAAACCTAAACATGACAAATAATAATATCATTATAGGGGCCAGTCTCAGTCTGACACAGCTGACAGAACAACACACTGCTCTTAACAGAGTTTGAATTGGCAGAAAGCAAGTCGACATGATAACGGTCACATTGCGCTAGGAACGGTAGACAGAATATAAAAGAACGATAGGACAGAAGGAGACCCTACTGCATGCAGGCACCCACCAACCACCCGCTGGTCTTAACAGACAACGGACAGGCAGATAGATACGTCATACTCTAAAATCAACACTTTCGGTACTTTAATAATACTAGTTGCCCCCCCCCCCCCGACTCGGGAATACGGGAATACACAGATGTGATTTTTAAAGTTGAGTTTCGATCACCAATCTGTAAACTGAGGTGGACAGCGAATATTTGATGGCTGACCTACATTCAACTAGCTGGGTTTTCCCCAAAATCTTGTTTTCTACTATTGGTGACGTAAATGAAACACATCAATGCGAAGAATAAACTTTGCGGCACTATGAGGTCAGTAATTTGAGTCCTGCGATACGTATTGGTCACTTGGTGTTCTTCTGCAGGTGACAAAAAGAAATACATATGGCTGACCCTATCGTGCGCACAGTTTATAGAATCTCTGATGTTGTAGTACTAATGAACTCCGCTATGTCGCTGGCTCTTTCAGGAAACCGCATAATTCGCGACCATAGTTCTTGTTCGTTCCAGTTCCACTTTTTGAACAGCTGAGAAATTCGACGTTAAACGTTTGCGGCTCCTGTATCATGAAATGAAATGGCACAAGAAAGTGGTTAAGAAAAAGGAAGCAAAATATTTTTTTCTCTTGCAACAGAGATATATTTTCAGACTGCTCAAAAATAAAAGGAGAAGAAAGGGGTGGTTTTAAAATAAAAAAAGGTGGGTGGTGCAGAACCGCAAAAGGCGATGTAACTTAGCACTCTGCTTCACCAAGCGACCAAATCAAAATGCTTGTTTTTATTTAAGTGCTTTACTAATACAGTAAATATTAAAGATAATGTACATAAAAGGGCATAGTGTACAAATAAAAGGATATTCAGCAAAAGCCAGAGGATGTAAAACTTCACACACTATACAATCACCAATTAAACATCAAATAAGAAATGCATGATGGACCGTTGAAAAGAAAGAAAATGGGCACAATATATCTGGAAACATGGTAGAATATTACATTTTGTATATGTGTTTCACTAATTGCCATGTTAAAAAAATAAATCAGAGCGTCTTCGTGATTCGTCCTCCGGTGGGAAAGAGGGGAGGGAGGGAGGTTTGGTCGGGAAAAGGGGAGGCAGGGTGGGAGGAGAAGGAGAAGGTCAACCCTGAAGTTTCAGTAACAGATCTATGCTGTTTTGAGCATCTGATCGATCGTATCTTTTCTCCCTCCTCCTCCTCTCGGTGTCTCAGTGTCTTAGTTCGTGATCTAACGATCCAGATGGCGGCGAGAACGTGAGGGGAGTCGCTGTCACAATTAACTTCGTTTTTGTGGGAGATGGTGGCAGGCTGTCCTTGACTTGGTTTCTGGCTGCGTCAGTGCACGGTTGAAGGGCGTAGTTTAAAATTATGGTTCCATATCGTGCCTAATTCACAAAAGGGCCAAACTGGAAGACCCCCGTGCTAA
This sequence comes from Onchidella celtica, assembly GCA_963931925.1. Classification (NCBI taxonomy): domain Eukaryota; kingdom Metazoa; phylum Mollusca; class Gastropoda; order Systellommatophora; family Onchidiidae; genus Onchidella; species Onchidella celtica. The sequence continues at coordinate 45,526,529 of OZ007569.1, forward strand.
ATGTAGCCAACTTAACTCACATTTTCGAAAATTTGAAATTGTTCAGAAGAAAATGTGTTCTTATGGATTCCTTAGGTCCTGAATATTAGAAACAAATAAAGTACCCAAGCACCTTTTCATTGTAGCGTAGCATTCACTTTGATCAGCCTTAGCACGCAAAAAAATGCTCAAGTGCATAACAGTAAGACTGAAAATGCCGACGACCTTTCGTAACGAAAGTGCCGAAGTCACAAAGGTAAATGAAAGACGTGCCATAGCCTAAACAGAATGGCATTTGCGAGGCATCAAATTGAGTTTGAAATCGAAACCCTGGCAAGATGGCACATCAAACATTACACACTGTGAAGCAATTCTCAGAATATTCAGAAAGCAAGACGTGCTGATTTCACGAGAAATTTCAATTTTCAGGACTGATTTTCTCAACAACAAAAAAAAGAGGTTTAGTGACTTACGTATTTTTTAGCACTAGGCGTCATCAGTTTGAGACATTGAGAAAAGTGAGTTTTACTTGCCTGTCACGACTCTGATGAATTCGGCTCTTTCAAGGTGCTTCACTTTGATAAAAACAGCCTTAGTTTAATGTTCTATAGACAGGAGACGGTATACTTGCCGATCTTTATGCGCATTCTACTGTTTGTTCTGGAGGGCAGATGGTCTAATGCTCAGACTAAAACAACGTCCGGTGATTAGCCAAAATAGTTTTGTGCCTCAGATGTAGTACTTTTTTGTCTTGCTTCAGTTTGACAATGAACGCCTAGTCTATTACCGCATAACTGGAGAAAGATCATCCTCTCTGGCGAAAAGTAGAAACTCTTTCATATTTTAAGCGCTGAATCAAATATAATCATTGTGTACACCACACCCGAAGTAATTGGCGTCAGAATGCAACAAAAGTGGAAAAGAAAGTGCAAATTAGCAAATAGTCAGACGCGGACATCAACGTAGCACGAATGTGAATTTCGACACCATAACTGAATATTTGGTATTTTGGTTAACGATGGAGAAGCTAAGCCGTGCCCACAGAATGATGACCCCAAACGTTACCAGACTAAAAATGCCACATGCCATGGGCAGAAACTGGCATTTACTTAGGGCATCGCGAATTTTTTGGGAGAGATTAATTTGGTACAAACATGACACGGACTGTTACGTCATACACAGAACATGAGCGTAAAACTGGTAATTATGCAACTCTGTCCTTCCTGTTCTTCTCCGCCTTGATTAATACCCACTGGCTCAAGGTCAAGGCCGGCAGTTTCTTTCCATCTTCAAGGGTGATAATGACGACAGTGGATGCCCATCCCATCTTGATATTAGTTTTGCGCCTTTCCTTCACGGATCATCCATAAATCGTGTATTTCCCACCTCCCGGTTGCTTCTGTTCACTCTTGTAGTGAGGGCAGAATCCATATTTTTCTCTGCTGATGTCAGTGAACGCTCGACCAGTTACCCAAAGACTATCGTTATGCCATTTCATCCGTTTGAACAGTTATTTCTTTGACCCTTCCCTGAAAGCCTATGTGTCTCGGCACAACTGCGGATAACATTTTTTTTTCTTCTTTTTTTTTTTAAACCAATAATATTCAATGAGCCCCTTAAAGGAATCAGTTTTTATTTCTCTTGATAAAGGGGGAGTGCAGTGATAATATTTTTTTTTTCAAAATGTATTTAAGATCGGGAGTATACTTAAAATAAACCGTTATTTTCACTCCTGTAAAATTATGTCCTTCGCACGTGGGCGTTTCATGATGGGGCCAACGACTCACTGGAGTTCGTTAGGGCCAAAACATCTATAAAATTAAACTGTGCACACGACAGGGTCAGCGATATCGCAACCTTGGTTCTTGTTTGTTCTAGCTCCATTTACTGAAAAACTGGAGATTTTTGAGTATGTAGAAGAGTCGTAACAAAGGCACACATCTGAAACATGTTTCAATACGTTGTGTGGCACTGATCAAGCCGTTTCACAGTTCCGATTTATTCTAACTCCTTATCGTAATACAGAAGCCGCACGTTCAAGCCCCTAAACAAAATATTACAAAATATTTCTAGCATTTATAATAATAGTCGTGGTTAACCCTCTGGTGCCCAGGACACCATAATTGGACCACCGTCTTCGTTGCCGAATGTTCACCATTTCGGACAAGTTCTAATTTCTCCATAAATTACATGTATTTCACTTGATGATAATCATTATTATTATTGATATGGTCTTTTTTTTCTGTTTGTTTCAATATGTAATGGACAAGGAACTTTATGTCTGGGTCTAATGCCAAGGGCAGCGAACCTCCTAAAATACAGACCTAAACCACATCTGGGCACTAGAGCGTTACTGTGACTTTGTAAATAATATGGCTCTGTATTATGGTAGAAGTGTATCTGAACAAAAGTTTCAACAAGGGGGCTCATCTCACTTGACCTCACAGAATTTGTGCTTCTCCGATGTTTAGGTTGGTGGACCACTGAGTCCTCTCGATTTGAGTGTGAGATGTGCACCATGGACTTAACGGGTTCTATCGCACAGGTAAGATTGAAACGAGTCTCGTCTCACTATTTTGCGCGTCAAAACTGTCTTGAGTCAGCTGGCACGCGGAAAGAAAGACCTCACGCACCCAGTCAAAACTGACACGAAACAGTGCGTCACCGAACTAAAAGTTAACTTGCCCTCAAAATAGCGACGGAGCATTGATTGGCGGGTCTGCCGCTCACATTTAGTGCCGTGCATGAAACAGAAAGAAACAAACAAAATTCATTTTTAAATTTTGTGAAAGAAAGAAAGAAAGAAAACAAAACAAACAAAAAAAATAAAAAACAACAACAACAACAAAAAAATGAAACATGAAAGAACCAACACGTGCCTACCTTTGGACAATCCAACGAAGCAACAGACACAATGAAGATTTGTTTTGATATATATATGTCAAACTCGCGAGAGGTCAGCACTACCGTAAGTCACCCAATGCATAACCAAACATCTCAATGTATGTGACCTGATGGAACCACATACTATTACAACTGCTTTAGCAGCACTGTCTACCTAACAAGTGATTAAGAAATAATCACCTTCAAAATTTGTTTTTCCTGTATCACAAAAATAAAACGGAACAAATCGCGTTTCTACGTCACAAAAATCTCCCACGCCACCCAAATGAAACAGGGTGTAAAAGTTCGACATATATCACGACCTTAGTTCTTGTCTGTTCCATCTCCATTTACTGAAAACATGGCAGATCCTTTAGTATGTAGAAGAGGTACATGTATCACAAACGCTCTCTTTGACACTTGTTTAAAAGGCGTTGTGGCACTCATCAAGCTGTTTCACAGTCCTCATCAAAGTACAAACGCCGCAAACGTTTAACGTTGGATTGCTCAATTGTGCAAAATGTGTAGTTGGAACGTACAGAACTAAAGTCGCCATACCACAAAGATCTTCTATATCGCAAAAATAAAACAAAAAAAACAAACGTCCTCTACCACAGAAATCCCCTATGGGGCAAAAATAAAACAAAAATAATGAAACATTACATACCACAAATATTTTCTATGTCATAATAATAAAACAGAATAAATAAAAGTCCGAAAATTACGTTGACGAACCCTCAAGAAGACAGCGGTTTCCTCCTCATTCAAAACGACCTCGTCTCCAGACTCTCGGCAACTTCGTGTGTTGACTATCTAAGGACAATTTTTTTCACACTTCCTTCCTTGTCCGCCTTGTCCATTATCTCAGTAAATCTTCCCTGACCCTAGGACAGATAGACAGATGACCGCACTGACAACAAAAGACTCACAGAGTTATCCACGGGTGTAAAAAAAAACTTTGAGGACACAAAGGACTGACATGAGACCCCTTTCACACGGCGCGGGTCCACCCGCACCCGCACATTTGCGTGGGGTCCACCCGCACCCGCATACCCTTTCACACGGCGCGGGTGAAAATCGCACCCGCACTTAGATCTCTCCAGTTTTTTTATTCTATTTTACACTGTACAGTCGTGAAATATGGACAGTGATCGGTTTCTCCTCCTATATCTTGTATTTGCGACAAAAGAGGAGACATAGATGTACATTATCAGTGTATCCTTTGACGGGCGAAAGAACTTGCTCCACCACTGGCCTCCCTAGTACTAAGGATATTAGCAGTTCTATATCAATATCTGCATCCATACTGTTTCTGCAGAAAAAAAAAAGTCACAATCAAAAGGAAATACGGGATTAAAGCGCAGCCAAGGGCAAATTCCTGCATACGGTGTAGTTTCAACTTCGCGGGTGCGGGTACCCTAGGGGAACCCGCGCAAACATTTCGCCCGCAAACAAGTACGACCCGCACCCGCGCCGTGTGAAAGGCTCCATTGAAAACCTCAGCCTTAGGGTTGACCCGCGCCGTGTGAAAGGGGTCTAAGGCGGCACTGATTCAGTGATAACCGTGTCGCGGAGGAATTGCAAGGTCTGTACTGCTAGGTTACGGCAAAAGACAGAATTGGTCAAACTAGGTCAAAATTCACTTTTTCTAACACCTTTAGGAAATGTGCCCTATCGTGATATCTGGGCTGTACGTTTGTACAACAAAGGTGGTTATATCATACTATGTCTGATCATATAGTCAGTTGCTGCCAGCAGAATGTACACCCGAGAAATAGTGGCCGAAACTGAATGTGTCTGACCGGGCTTAGTATGATACGGTCTTCCCGGATTTACTAAGAAAATAAAGGAAATTATGGTATGCACCTCTTGTCTGCTAGCAGCTGTCTGCCATTCCGGGCTTAGCATGATAGTTGATACCCTCCTCGTATTTTCTTTTGGTCGTCACACAATGGAAATTGAACTAGAATAAAACGTGGCGCAACGCGAAATGCTTTTTGGTTTGCTGTCACTTGTAAAATTCTGGTTTGGGCGTATACCGTCTTTTCCCACAGAACGGCGGCGTAACGTTTTGTCCTTGCGGTAACGGTAACAGAGTTCGAAGCTTTCAATCTTCTGAAACATCACAAAGAAAGGTCATCGACTTATGAACTGGTCTCCGCAACACAAAGAAGTTAATGTCTACCACCTATGACGCCCTGAGAGTTAATGGTCACTGATATTTTGTGTCTTTGCTGCCTTCAGGGTTAATGGTCACTGATACACACACACACGGCCCCAATTACGTCATACGTTCAGTGTGATCGCTGACCCTGGTGGTGTTACAAACACTGAGGTATTGAGTAACGAAGGGGCGGGCACAAGTCAATCTTAAGGACAACAAACTCGGATCTTCAAGGCCAGACAGCATCTCCTATCCTACCCTCGGGGGCTATTGGACCTTGCTGAGAAAACGAACATAACTTTAAAAAATGTTTGCGAATAAACATTTCGCTGCTATGTGAAACAGGAAAGCCACACAACTCTATCGCTGGCGATCAACAGATTATGTAATTTTCTTCTTGTTGCCTTGGTTCAATCCGTCGTTCTTTCTCAAGCTTTGTTTTTGCGGGACAAAAGTACTCCTTGTTAAATGTGTGTTGCTAGAGGATAGGTAGTGGTGAATTATGAAGGGCAATGTAATGAACGATGCCTTTGGAGAAAATTACTGACGTTTAATTATGTGTCAATAAGCAAAAGCTGGAAAATGTGAGCCAACAGGTCAAACTGGAAATGAAGTCGTACTTGATCACATAAACGTATATAACTTATTTAGGCCATACAAATCATTTCTCATACACATAAACCATATACTGCGGAATCATAATCAACCAAACCTCAGTTTCGACCGAAATCACCTCTGATCAATTTTTAAAAAAGGCGCCTTCTCCCGCCCACTGCCACTTAACTATGGCTTTGAGAAACCGAGTCACGAATAATCTTAGAGTTGCAATAAAATTGTGATGACTTTAAGGCAGTTTAAGGGGCTGACTTCTAAACTGATACCAAAAACAAAAAAGTATTTTTCGAGACTTAAAATTGTCCAGAATGATAAGAAGCTTTGCAAAGGCGCTATACATGCGCTTCAGAGAAAGAAAGAAGAAAGAAAAAATATGTGTGCGCGGGTCTGCGTTTGTATGTTTGTCTAACTGCAGTAATTTCCATGCCACTTCTGTCACTCCCCCACCCCCGTTTTGCAATCCTGCATTCTGTATGAGTGTCTGATTGTGTATGTGGATGTAGGTGCGTGTGTATGAGAGAGGGAATGGGAGAAACAGATAGTCAGAGACAGACAGAAAGAAAAAGAAAGACAGGCAGACAGGCAGGAAAACAAGCGAGAAAGAGAGACAGAGAGGGAGAGAAAATGGGAGAAAGTGACAGAGAGAGAGAGGCGGAGAAAGACAGACATTTTGCCTGAACTTTTCTCTTTCTATTCATGTCTTGACCATTATCTTTCCTCTAATCTTCTCTCCCTCCCCACTGTTATTCCATCTACCCCCCTGCTTGGTCTTCTACACTTGTCCCAATTGATCCCACTGTAATTTTTATCATCAGAACTGAGCCAGGCCACATTATCCGGGTCCTCTCTTCTCAAACTGGCCATTGTCGATGCTACAAAAGAGAAGACCATGTTGCTGTACAAGGCTGGTCTCTAGAGGAACTCCGTGGATTTTATGAATAATTGACGAACGGTAATGGAACCTAGGATAATTGATGTGCGACCCCGTTTTGTTTCACCAAGATGTAAAATTTAGGTTAGAAGCGTACGGAGTCAGGTCTGTTTAGCGTCGGTTCAAACTGGTGCGCCGGGTCACGTTTTCACTTTCACTGTTCACAAAACCGAAGCAAAACAGACATGACTCGGTGCGCACTGGGTTTCATAAAAAATAAAAACAGAACAGGGTCTCACTGCTCATTGTTCGTTCACTGAGCATAAAAATGAAACGGAGCCGCTGTAGTGATGATACAGGCAAGTAGTTGTGTGAGGCTTGGTATCACAGAACTTGCAAGATTCAAACATTCAGTGAAGGTGAAGCATAATAAAAGACCTTTTTCCACGGTCCAATTTTTTTTAAAAATGGGTTTACAGCACGTATTGCGGGCCGAAACTTGAGGTGCAGAAGACGCCCGACACTTTAAATGCGCATAAATTTGGTGAAGATTAACCTTAATTTAACGCCCCTTTCCATGGTCCAAAAAATGTTTAATGCGTTTTACGCACGTATTACGGACCAAAACTTGAGGTGGAAAGGATGCCGGTCATTGTAAAATACGCATCCCGCTATTTCCAATGCCAACTCTTTCATGGGACAAGAAATACGCACGTACCCTGCAAGTGCAAAAAAACAACAACAACAACAACAACAACAAAAAACGCACCATACTTTTGCATGAAAAAAACAAAAACAAAAAAACGTAAAACGGACGTATTACGTTCGCAGAAAAGACGCAGCAAGGAAAGAAGCTCTAACTTTAAACATGCACAAACATACCGACCAGTTGATTTCGGTACTGTTTAGAAATAAAACAGTATTTTTATTTCAACTTGCACAAGGTCCCAAAGAGACAATCATTATGATTAAAATGACTGGGCAAGTGTGGGGAAATTTGAAAGCTGCCATACGCAGGAGTCGGAATTCGCGGGGTGGGTTTTTAAGTTTAAGTCTACATGTCAGTTCTGTGGCACACATTGTACTGAAGGAGAGTCAATAAGAACACACGCAGGGTCTCATGCAATGTTAAGTTTGGTGCCTATACATAGCTCCTACTGCTTCACGCTATGTCAGCGACCACCTGTTTCAGAATGGTGATGAAAGCAGTCAATATAGACTGAATGACTGTTAATGGTCTTTTAAATTAGAAAATATACAAACTTATTGGTACAGACTGACAGACAGAGTGACGAGATGACAGACAGACAAATAGATGGCTATATAGATACCGAACAGACAGATTGTGTTAGGGAAGACGGGCAGAAAATGTATTCTAAAAAATGCACATGCACAGGTGTATGGCCTGATAGACAGACAGACAGACCGCGACAGATCAGATCAGATCAGACAGACAAGGAACGCTGCGTGCAAGTTTTCATCTTGCCACATAATACACAAAGTAGAGACAATAGATCTGCACAGTACACACCCAGTTCTGGATCATTAGTAAATGACACGCAAAGGGTAAAGTATAAAGATGAACGGAAGTATTTAATATAATTACTACAAAACAGAAAAGCAGAGAGTGAGAGAGAGAGAGAGAGGGGGGGGAGGGGGGGGGGAGAGAAACATACAGACAGACAGACATACAGACATAGACAGACCGACAGGGAAGTGAATTTAGACAGATATAAATCCAACATGAAACACTATGAATAGGCATGTGGCTATCACCTTGTCTTGAAATAATCCACTTTTGTCCTCAGCTGCAATAGACATCAGCGGTTATGATTTGAGCAACCCTTCAACTTCAAAGGCATTTTGGTTAATCCTATGAAAACGATGAATCCTAAAACCTTCACTGATTATATTTTTGGAGTGACAGCTACGTACACACAATACACTTTTGTTTTATTATTATTTGGCCGTGTTTTCATTAAGCCGAAGTGCTGAGATTTGCAAACTGGAGATTTCACAGCTGACTCTTGTTTCTATGACACGATTGTGCCCTAGTCACGAATCAACTCCAAAAAATCACACGGCGGTCATTCGCATGCAATCCACTATGCTCCTTAGCACCAGGATACGTTAAGACTGATGCTCTCCCTCGAAAGAAAAGATTCTTTTATTATTATTATTATTATTACTTTACAAAGGGAGAGAGGAGCACGCGGATAATGGGCGCGTGCAGTGTCCATAGGCGCGCGCGGCAGAACACGGCATCGGTATCGTCTTTCTCAACCTTTTCGCCCTCAGCTCGCAGTGGCATCTCCGGGGGTGGGCGATTATGAGTATCGAAATTTTAACTAGATGAACTCGGTACGGATATTGACTTCATCACGGCATCTCGTGAAGACAAGAGGGGTGGAACGAATAATCGTTCACACACAGCCCCACACACCTGTATTAAACACACACAAAGTGAGGGAGCGAAGTACAAAGGAAAAGAAGAAACGGAGAAACAGACCGGAAAGTCTGCAATAAAGGAAGTCTATGAGACTAATGATGGAGAGCAAATGTTCGAATTTCAATGCCCAGCCATCATAGTCAACCATAGAAATTAAATGCAACTGGTGCAATGAAAGAAGAAGAAGAAGAAGAACAACAACAAAAGAGAATCTCACCAGTCGATAGCTTTGAACTGGTTATGCGGCAGACAAACTTTGATAATCAACACAAAACCGAGTTAGGCCCGGCGCGCACTATGTTAAAATTTACCATCCGTTCAATGCAAGCAATCTTTCGCGTGGCGTGCAGCACGGTAAACTCTTTGCCAAGCAAGCAAATATCTGCGTTTGCACGCCGTGCAGCAGGCGAAACGGGATAGTGCGCGCCGGGCCTTAGGCACACACGCATTCAAAAGTAGCACGGAACAGTCTTTCGCTGCCTTACCGGATCTCCTGGAACAAAACCACTTGGAAAGTGCAAACATGATGTGTTTTCAAGATATTGTTTTAATATTATAATGAGTGGATCTGGCGAAATCGGACTGAAGGTGACTTTTTTTCATGTTTCTTTAAAAACGCAAAATAAAATATACATGACGATTTCAAGCAAATATTTTAACTGAATGCAGAAAAAATGGCTGATCTTTCATATCATAAGCAAAACCTCAAATTCCACGGAAAAAAGTTTCCTCCTTTGAAGGATTTTCTCAGGAAACCGACCTTTCGTCTTAGGCCCAATTTCACCAGATGCACTCACAGAATTAAATCGAAAATACTGCAGAAATCTATAATCTTAGTGAGAAATACAGCTTCATTCCATATTTGCGCGGTCATATTCATTTTTTTTTTTCTAACTGCTTGTTTATCCGGTCGATTCAGAGCTTAAAAACCGACTGCCGACATTACTAGAGGACAGCATTTTATAATAACAGATTTCAATTAAAAAAAAAAAAAACAGATTACAGGTTTGACATTATTGAATTAAATCAGATCATGATTTTATATTCTTGATTTGTTTCAAAGAAGCGTGACGACACAAGCCAGTCTTCACGACATATCACTCCTGGTATTATCAAGAAAACATGAGCGTGCGCAGTCACTCAAATCTGAATTCCGCTGCCGAATGGCAAACGAAATGAAATAAGATCATGGCGGAGCAATGACGAGTTCATCGTTTCAAGATGAAACTCGTCAGAACGGTTTTTGATACTGATTTTTTTTTTTTTTTTCATGCCATACAGTAGTACTGGATTTATTCAGACCAAGATGTAAAACGGGACACAACAGCTGGGACTCTCCGTTGTGAATGGCGGTTTCTGACTAGTCTTGACCATCTACTCTAAATCTCTGGTTTTGTAAGAATTTGTTGCTTGGGGTTTTCGTCATCATTTGGTTGATTTAGAAATTACTAAAAAAAATAACTTTTCTCGCTTTAAGTTCTTGCCGGAACCGCAACTGAGTGATAAATTTCTGTATCACTGATGATACATGGGGCGTAGACGGTTATGTATCAATCAGCTAACCAAGGAATCTGTAACATAGTAAAATTCCATGACAAAGACACAAATACCCAGTACTTCCTCCGAGCTGAAACGTTTACCACTAGCCCGTGTACTTTCGGGAGGTCCAAGCTATAAGTGAGAGCTTAACTGTGTTTGTGAACAAGGGACGGCGGATTCCACTTCCAGCCTAGTACTGTTTAAAATGGGCCGTGGACGATCAGCAGGGGCAAATGACCAAAAATAAACACATACAAAATAACCCAACAATTCTGCAGCTTTAGGAGGACTTGAGCAAGTAAACGTGTTCAGGATATTGCAGATCGGTACGTTTAGATGCGCTTCAATTAAAAGGGTGGCAGTATGTGAAACACGTTCGAGTCAAGAAAAAGAAAACTTGATGCTAGCAGAAAAACAACTGATCAACGAGGAGGAAAATTACTGTTGTGTAACCCGTTACAGATGAGGAAAATAAGGCTAGAAAAAGTCTAACAACCACAATTTCAAAAATTCCGTTCTCAGACACTTTCAGTCTGCCACTGCTCAAAGCTGGCATTTTCTGGCAAAAAAATAATGGTATAATCTCTGCTTGAACCTCGACATGACAAAATTTATTCGTGTTTTGTGACGAAGCAATGGTAGAACTTCCTTGACTTACTGATATTAATTTACAGATTTGCACACACACACAAAAAGCCGAAAAGATTGTGAATATTTCTGAGAACAAAATGAAGGACATAGTATCGGACAACAGGAGTCGAATCCGCCCATGTCTGATGTCTTGCCACATGGGGGGCACGGCAGCCGTGGGCCTCGACCAACGCTATCAGTCACTTCCGACGAATTCTTCTTCTCGCTCTGGCAAAAATCGATTTCGTTTGGTTTGTGCTGCCAAGACGTCTCGAGAGTTTGCCTCTTCTTTATGCCCCCCGCACAACAAGAGTTAATGAACCATTGGAGGATGTGTAATTGGTGTTAAATACACAGCTGTTTCTGGTCTCGTGATCAAACTAATTGTATTTATTATTCCTGCCAGGAGCAATTGTTACTGCCCTTATTCTGTGCCCACAATAAATTTCAGTTCCATGATGAGAATTTTGTTTACTGAAACAAAAAAAAAACAAAAAAAGCAGCTGACTCTGATTTAGTATTCCCCGACACACAGGACACCGAGATGGGTCAATTCATCGTTTTCCGTCCGTCGACTTGCGCGCGTATCACCCATATCAACAATGCAACAATTCGCACCACATCTCTTCATAACTGATCGAAGAAGAGTAGTACCACAGAGCTCTGTGAGTAGTAACTCACCGCGTTTATGCGCGCTCAAGTTATGGACATAATAAATAGTGAAAGAAGGAATGGTCCGTCTCGGTATCCTGTGTCTTGAGTACTTGTATTCACCCCCATTTGATTTGAACTCGAAGAACCCTCCAATCTGCTGACTTCCTGGGATAATGGGACTTAACTTGAGGTCAGCGTATAAAATTCTCCCACAATTCCTCAGAGACAACTGCTCGGGAAACCATATTATTCGCTGTTCTGAAATCGTAGATAATCACACGTATTGGCGTTTACTACACAACAGTGACCTTTGCCAGTACAGCACTGTGCCCCGTGGGGGACTTCAACCCAGCCTTTTTCCAGAGCTGCCCAGCATCTCATTGACTTGGTCTTTTCTAATGGTAAAATTTGTCATTTACAGTCAACCTTTTCCTCCCACAGCTGGCGGGTGGGTTGGTGGGCGCTTTTGGTGGCGTCTCCTTCTGTCCTATCATTGCATTATATTATGTCTATCATCTTGTTTCTTCCTAGCGTTAGCATGTCGATGTGCTTTCTCCGAACTCAAACTCAAACCCTCCCGCAGCTGACCAGTAACCAGAACACTCACTCTGTCAATACATTCTGCAAATATGACAAGTCACTCGCTCAGAGTCATCACCACAGGCAGTGATTGTGTGCAGAGTGCAAACAGTTCTTTAGAAAAACTCCCCTCATGCAACAACGCTTGGAAACATGTGTTACACTCTGCTCAGGTCTTTGTTACACCATAAATTTTAATGTTCAAGGCGGCTTTTCAAACAGAAAATATAATATATCAACATCTGAAACTTGTCTTAAATAAATCGATAATGAAAACACGTGTTACGTCAATCAATCAAATTCTGATTTTCATAGTGGGTTATGTAGACCAATGGGTTTGGTTAAAATTATATGCATACCTACACCTCATCATAAAGATGGACGTAAATATATCTGCTGGCAGAAACCAACTTTTACATAAGAGCCAAAATGCCATTTGAGTTTACATCTTAGCTTACGATAAAAAAAAATCTGGGTTTGATTACACACGTGGAAAGTAAATTCGGAATAAGAATTTTTTCGCTTCATTCCTATTGATGTGATTCAGTGAGCAGAGATAGTAGGTTTACAGAAGGGCTAGGTGCAAAATTATGGTGAGGCAAGAAAAGAAAATGTGTTTTGCGCGGCTCTGCAGTATGTGCAGAAAACTTCATATGACATAATTGTAATCTTCTCGTGCTTGTCCACTCCGCAAATGTATCTCCCCTCGCCAATTTTAAAAATTTGGCCCTACCATAAGAATGCTGTTACAAAATCTCAGTAATTCCAAACGTTCATCTTCAGGGCTGCAAATGCAAATACTAAAACAATTAATTGATTTCGAAACACAAAACGGATGGCTAATTTTGCGACATCAACATATCCGTATTCTTTGAACGCAATTAGGGTGTACAAGGAGGAGATCCGCAGAAGGGGCACTTTGGTTGGAAAAAGAAATTGTTGGAAAAAGAAATGGCAAAAAAAAAAGGTTGGCCACTTTTAAAGAAATGCCTAAAGCGCTGTGTCAATGCCCAGTACTTTGTAAATCAGTTCATTTCTCGTGCGTTTAACCTTCCTAGTGTTACAAAAACATACGCTCATCCTCATGAATGCTACGTTTGCCATTTCCTGAGCAAAGAACCCCCCCCCCCCCACCCGCAGGTAAGTATTATTCGTACTGATGGAGCCAGCGAATGGACTATTTATAGATCTCCGGGCCAGTGTTTTGTCGAAGCCTGAAATTCTGTTAGTTTTACAATTCACTACAACCACAGAACTCTTCCCTTTCTTCTTCCACTTTAACAAAAAAATGGGTACGGGTACACGTGCCAGTGAGGACGTGGACAACCAGACCGCCTGTCGGATCCTCGTAAAAATGAGAAACGGGGTGGCTGATGATACAGCTCGAGGTGTTGGTGCCAAGGGCAAAGATCCTCCCTAAAATAAAAATCAACATGTACAACTGACGATACAGCTGTATGTTGTTTAGGATATCTAATAATGGACACATGCAGCGCAGGACCAGGCCAGTTTGTGTATGAAACCTGTTTCTTGCTCAAATCCACAAATAAAAATTATTTCTGGTTTCTCTAGACAAGAACATTCGACTCCTACTTGAATCCCCCACCCCTTTTTCTTAAGTCACTTGTGAGACTAGCTAGCAATGACATGTTCCTGAGTTTACGACAGGTTCAGTAGCGCTACCGAGAACAAGGTCACGTTGAATCACTACTAACTTCTGCCGGCTCAACAAATAGAAACTGCCCGAATATTAAATTGAACATTGGTCTACAGTCCACAAAGATACCTAGAATCATCTTGTATGGGATGTTACCCCCGACATCGCCTGCAATTCTTGTTACTTACATACTCTGTTTTCTACATGGTAGGAAGAAGCAGAAACATGAACTAACATAGCTATAAAATCGATCAATGCCGGCCACAGAAAATTCCATTTCCCACAAAAGTAGATTATGTTACAGTAACTAAGAGGCTCCAACAAATTGATTCTTTTAATTCTGTTCCCCGGTGGCAGGTGACTTGTGCATTGTGCCGACATGCATTGATTTTCAGATTGGATGTTGGTGGAACAAATTGCTTCCAACAGTAACAAGAGTAGGCTGAGTATATAGGGTAACATATTTCATTAGGGGAATATGCCCACCACCCTTCTAATTTCTGTTAAAAAAACAACAAAAAAACTGTACTTTGTGGCAATGAAGACACAAACACGACCCTTGTGTCTGAATGGACCACAATGTGTTTAAAGGAAATATACATCCACAGGTTATTTCAATCAGGGTGTTACTTTCCAGACATTAGACATTACTTTGGTACACAGCAGATTATGGCAAATGTTATTCTGTCAATAAGTTTTTCATGTTATGTGTGTAGGGATGGGGAGCTGGATCTCCAATCTAGAGGATGTTTTTTTGTCCCAAAAGCACATTAAAGTGTCACTAAACTATACTGAAATCCTCCAACAAGTTCCCTTAGTGAAACACACACTTGATGCAAATACACCAAAGAAGCAGAAAAAATGAAAAATATCTTATACATGCAGTGACTCCCAGAGATGCATTTCAATTTTCAGTTATATTGTCAATTAAGTTGTTTGAGTATAATTCAAGCTTGTCACATTAATTCTATTTATTGTCCGGTGTCTGAACCTTCATAAGTTATAATGATTTAAATGTTCACATATGTGGTTTAATTGTAGCATCTGAGTATCTAAACTTGAGATTTGACTTGAAAAGCCTACTACAGTCATGTTTCTTCATAGGATCTGAGTATTTAAACTTGAGATTTGACTTGGTAAGCCTACAACAGTCATGTTTCATCATAGGATCTGAGTATTTAAACTTGAGATTTGACTTGGTAAGCCTACTACAGTCATGTTTCTTCATAGGATCTGAGTATTTAAACTTGAGATTTGACTTGGTAAGCCTACTACAGTCATGTTTCATCGTAACATCTGAGTATCTAAACTTGAGATTTGACTTGGTAAGCCTTTACATTCATGTTTCATCGTAACATCTGAGTATCTAAACTTGAGATTTGTCTTGAAAAGCCTATTACATTCACGTTTCATCGTATTATCTGAGTATCCGGCATCTAAACTTGAGATTTGTCTTGAAAAGTTTAGATTCATGTTTCATCATAGCAACTGAGTATCTACACTTGAGATCTGACTTGAAAAGCCTGATTTACATTTATGTTTCATCATTGCATTTGAGCATCTAAATCTGAGATTTGACTTGAAAAGCCTGTTTTAGATTCATGTTTCATTATAGCATTTGAGTACCTAAACTTGAAATTTGAATTGAAAAGCCTATTTTATATTCATGTTTCATTCTAGCATCTTAGTATCTAGACTTGTTGAGATCTGACTTGCAGAGAGTGGTTTATATTCATGCTTCACTATAGCACCTGAGTATCTAATCTAAGCCTGAGATCTGACTTGAAAAGTCTGTTTTACATCCATGTTTCATTGTAGCATCTAAGTATCTAAACCTGAGATTTAACTTGAAGAGGTCATATCATATTCATATCACATTTACCACAGGAAAGCAAGTGACAAATTTTCTTCCATTACACAGACTTTCACTCTGGGGATCAACAACACATTTTCATGGGGGTTAACAGAAAACCCCACTCTGATTCCTTTTCTCTCTTTCTGTGTGTATGTCTGTCGTTCTCCCCCTATATATTTGTGTGTGTCTCTACCTCTCTGTTTGTGCATCTCTGACGCCCTTTCTGTCTGTCTACATGAAGGCTGTTCTCTGTGTCTATGTTTGTATGTGAGAGAGAGAGAGGGGTGAGAGAAAACGAGAGAATGCAAATTGGGGGGGGGGGGGGGAGTGTCATCAAAGGGTGATCATAGCTTTGAAAGGAATTATTTTTATTTTACATTAAAAATCTCTGCTCCAATATATAACCTGATACTGTTTGATATATAATTTCGAATTCCTCCTTCCCCTCCAGCGCACCATGTACTTACATAGTGTAGAGAAAGTGGAACTGTTTCGAGCCTTCACAAACTCAACAAATTCCTTGCTGCTCAGGACTTTACCACCCTCCTCAAGCGTTTTGTTCAGACGGCTGATATGTCGGAAAAGCAAATCATCATGTTTGACCATGTAATGTTTTAGCAGGTCCTTCAGGCCTGACAAGCTCATCCGAGACAGATCCTTCACACTGAGGATGCCGTGTTTAGTGAACCTGTGGATGCCGTAGCAAAATTACTTTAAACTGATACTTCCACATCAACTTCTTGTCTTTTATCAACATAATTTGATGCTAATACTGAATTCTGACTGATACTTTGAGTTCATTGAGATAACATCCTGCGACATCTGCATTAAAGAGCATACTGGTTTTGTGCAGGTAAGTTACACGGCCAACTTATAAAGCATAATTTTTAATACATTCTTGACAAACTTCTGAAAAATATTATACCTGTTGAAGAGGGATACCCAGATTAACCACAGATAAGATAAAAATGTCCTAAATATAAACCTCATACTTTTGAAAAAAAATAATTTGTTTTCTTTTGGTTACTGGAATGTAATGTAATGTAGGCTTATAGTGAGTTTAATCAGTACCAGTTGGCCTGTTGACTCAGGGAATACACTGAGATGTGATTTTTCAAGTTGAGTTTCAACCACTCAGGTGCAGAATGGAATTTCTTTTCACACTTCTTAATTCTACTCGAAGAAAATGTGTCTTTTTTTCCGGCTCTAAATGTCAGAACACTTTCTTCTGTTCAACTCTGTGGTGGTTCAAAATCAACCAAAGTATTTAAAAGACAGCGAACTTCAACACCTTTTAAAATTATATGCCCATGTACATCTTCGTGTCTTTCTATGTATAATAATATTACCTGTACTTTGTAAAATTTAGGGCTCAGCAGTTAAAAAGCCTTTCATGATTACCCTGGTGGCTTTATGTCCTCTATGATTTTTTTTAACACAGAGGATTTTCAACATTCTGAAGTGAAAATAGATTTTCTGAAGGGCTGGAAATCACTAGTCTAATCTTATAATAATGAGAGCAGAGGGTAAACTGTCTGTGACGCTTATGCATTTCATGGCCATTCAAGCCAGACCCTTGAAAGCTTGCATACTACCGTTTTTGATACTGCCGAGTTGCATGGCTGGCTTAGTTTTTGAGTTTGACCACGTCTTATATTTTTTTGAAAACTGTGAAACGCCTTAGCGTTTAAACCCGGACTAAATTCCTGGTGTAGTTTTTATGATTGTTAAAGTGTTGCATATGGATGTAGCAATCGACATTCAGTATCGAAGGCTGTCATTTTGCGCAAACTTCTGCATGACGTTTAAGCATTTCATGGCCTTTAAAGCGAGACACTCACAATTTGGTATATCTAGGCCTAGGCATACTGTTTTTCTATCCTGTCAAGCTGCATGGATGCTGTGATGTATGTTTATATGATTGTTATGGATGGCGATTCCGCAACCTTTTTACTGGGCGCTAGCAAAACCGGTACACAGTATCGAATATGCCATTTCCTTTGAGCATGGCCTGCTTGAAAGTAAACAAGACATGTGCTCAGCTTGGTGCTGACAATGTTACACAGACAATGTTGTGTATACCCTGAAGGGGAGGTCCACCGCGCCAGTCAAGAAAACACACAAAAGAGGGGACTTTTGAGCGGGCTTATCAAAAGGTTGGGTTTAGTATTTGTATGGGACAAAGAAAGAAGAAAGAAGGAGCAAAAGCGCGGGTTAGGGAAGGACATCATATTATGTTTGTTAACTTTTTTGGTAAGTGGTGCGGACGGGGGGAAGACCTTGCCCCTGAAGTTTTGCGACCATGATTGTCCGGTAAGCGAATAGTTTAAAAACTCAGCATATATTTTGTCTGACCTGTCTTTGCAGTCTCTCAATCTCTTTTGTTTTGTTTGCCACCCACCATTCGGAGAACGGGTACATTTACTAGTTATATCAAATTATTGCTTCTAAGTAGGTTTGAATTTTCAACACCTGAAATGGTAGGAATGATGACATTAATGCCTCTTTGGATATATAAATTTACTAACTGATGGTTTGTATTACTACAAACTTACACATGCATGAGATGTTCCTGCCCATTGTTTCCAAGCCACAGTTCTAACTCCAGTTCGTCATGCAATCGTCTCACTGCTCTCTCCAGCAAGGCTATCTGTTCTTTGGTCAATGCTCGGTGCAATTTGCGATTCTTCTGAAGGCCCTTCATGACATTCAGAGCCTCATAGAGTGATGTTCCACCTGGTAAGGAAGAAAAATGCAACACAGAAAGATTGTCCATGTTAACTACAAGCAAGGTAAATTTCTGATTGTATCAAGCAAGACTCACCTGAACCGGACATATAATTTAATATTTCTGTTGAAATAGGTACTATTATAGCTAGACATGCTGAATTGGAGTAGTATTATTATATGAGGCTAGGCAAATGAAATTTCACGAATTTGGAACATGATTCATTAACATAACAGCCCCTGTCAAAAATTCTGCTATAGAAGCAGACTGAGAGTGAGAATGTCATACTGCAATAGAGGGGGATTCATATTTGATCTATTTACTTTAGTGACATGACCCTGTTTGACATAATTTATTGCCACTGAAAGCTCTGGATAATTCCCTTATTCTTAAATAAGATTCCCAAGACACAAGAGGCCTTTTATTTACATACACTTATCAATACTGGATTGTCTGAACATTTTTTCTGTCCATCCTTCCCTGAATGTTTTACTGATATTTTATGCTATAAAATTTCCCCACGTTAAATTGTCAGAAGAATGAAAGATAGCAACTGGCCAAGGCATTGCACCGATTAGAGGCCTTGAAAAGGAAAGAGAACAAGAGAACACCCCAAGAGACAATGGAGAAATGATGTGGCGCAGTCAGGTGGACAGTAGGAACAAGATGGACCAAAAACAGGAAAATGGAGATCATTGGCCGCAGGCTTATACCCTGCAGTGATGGACAAGGCCTAATAAAACAAAACAAGACAAGACAATTATTTATTGTCTTCTTAGGAGGATTGGCCAAAAAGAAATGCATGTCAACAGAAAGTTAGACAAATTCGACAGTTTCGCCCAGAAAATTGGAATCCCACATCTAGCAAGATTT
This sequence comes from Onchidella celtica, assembly GCA_963931925.1. NCBI lineage: Eukaryota > Metazoa > Mollusca > Gastropoda > Systellommatophora > Onchidiidae > Onchidella > Onchidella celtica. The sequence goes on from OZ007569.1 coordinate 45,546,005, forward strand.
GTGTCCCCATCATACGTAAGCATAGAAATGGTTTAAAACTTCAAAGCTAGACTCACCTGCTTGAGTGACAATGTCGCTTAAGTAGGCTAGTTTGTTCTTTTCCAACCATTTAACCACCTCCTCATGATCTGTTCTGGAGCACCGTAAGTTGAATAAAGCAAGAGCTGAGATAACTGACACAATCACGAAGAATATTTGGCCTTTTCTACTCATAGTCTGTTGGCCTGAAATGTTTGTGGTCATTTCTACTATTCCTATGTCCCACAGAGATCAAAGTTTGCAAACACTTCCTTGTAGTTGTATGCAGGTGACAAGTTTGGATAGGGCTCAGTAAAGGAAAAATTCATACTGAAGTGGGATTATGGCAAAAACCTGTGGATGAAATAAGATGATGTTTACAAATACAGGAATGTGTATCATCATAATAATATATAATGATTTATTTAATGCTTGATGAAAAATGTATGAATGAGTATATGATTGCTTGGATTTTAATTAACAACTGCCCATTGCCCAAAAATGATCAATCAGGTCATATGAAAATACTAATAGTGACCATTTCTGCTCAAAATAATTTAGATTCTCTGTGTCCTACCAAAACTCTACCTCAGACAAAAAAAAAAGAAAAGAAAATACAGTAGATAACAGTTAAACCGAAATCGGCGGGACCACGGGTTTGTTTTTGGTTTCGAAAGAGTTTCGATTTATCAATAGGACTTAGGAGGCTTGAAAAACCCCAATTTCAAGAGAGCTGGCCCAAATCACTATAGATCAAAGATTACAAATCTAAGTGCATTATAAGCAAAAAAAACTAACACGACCTCCGTTGCTCTGAGTTTTTGACTGAGGATGGGCGATTGCTCAGACGATATGAAGCATGGGTATATGCAGGCAAATGTGGGCTAACTCTCAGAGTAGAGAGACATGAGTATGGATAGGCAGTACAGAATCGCCCTCCTGCTGATCTCATTACCATTACCATAGTTGCCATCAACTATGCAATCCATGGCAATTAGTACATCGTATTGTCTTTCGGATGTCATACGATACATTTTACATGTCATCTGCGATGCACCTAATGTCTTGCCTGCTGCCGTCTAATTTCGGACCAGCGAGGTTGTAGGCCTCCCTCTCCCCCTACCTATGTAATGCTACCGCTCCCATGCAGGCCTATACGACCTGGCAGAACAAAGCATGCTCTGCTCTGGATGTTCTTTTCGGGGGGGAGGAGGGGGAATGGTACAGTATCTTGACTCAGCCTATGGCAAAAATCTCAATGGCCACTGAATCCAGCAACTTTCTTTTTCAGGTTTATCCATTTTCGGTTTAACCGTTCTCTACTGTACTAAATTTTGGACTTAGTAAATGTATGTGAACAGATGAATAGGTTTATTCACAGCACATTTCTGTCTACATGCTTTATTTGTCATTAGCATTCTCTTATTAAAAGCAAGGAATGCCCACACAAATAATCAAATAGTCAGATACAAAGAGGGACTGAAACCAAAGATCAACATGAAAAGGGCCCAATGTCTGTCACATCAAATTTATGAGCTTTCGAATGATACGTGGGCCCATCTCACGATTGGTCATTCCCTGAATCTAGTACTATGTATTTCACAAAGAGTTCCATACATCCCAACTGCCCAGCCAATACCTCACCGGAAACTTATCCTTAATCCTGTCCTTATCCCTAATCTTAAAGCTTATAATTTTATACCTGATCCCACCCCTTTCCCATTCACTATTTCAAATAGAAAACAAAAAGAAAAGAACTGTAAAGAATTGAAATGGTTCAAAGTGGTCAGGAGACATAGAACTCTTTTTGATCTTTTCCACTTCATTAAATTCATGTAATCCAAGGATTGAAATTTCAATCAAACGAAGTGCTCATAACAAAGGAAAGGACTTCCAAATTGCTTCTCAGGGCCAGAATGACTTACAGCAGTTAAGGGATATTCGGGAGGAGTTCCATCTGAGACACACAATAGGTATATTACGAGGATGCGACTTTAAGAATGCCTATGTGTGTGTGTGGGGGGGGGGGGCACAGGGGGCAGTGCTCCCCTAGCAAGTTAATCCTCATGAAGTATGTTTTTCTAGTAAATGCATGGCTCGGGATATCCACATAAAGAGGCAACTTTAACTAGAGTAGCTCTGTGTGTGTGCGTGTGCGGGGTGGGGGGGGGGGGGGGGTCAATGCCAGCAAAAGAATCCTCGGACTAATAATAATAGTCAATGCTTATTTAGTAAGACTTTTCTCACAAGTAGTCAGGGTTCTCAGTAGTGTAGTTGTTAGCATCTCTGCCTGTCAGTCAAGTGGCAGTGGTTAGATTCTCAGCGTGGCAGTTTTTTTTTTTCTTCACAAGTCTTTTTATTAGGCATCAATTTTTTTTTTTCAATCCAAGAACAATAACGGAAGAAATCCAGTTTGTTTTTTTGTATCTACCTGTCAATCGGGGGTACAGTGGTTCGATTCTCAGCAGGGTAGGTTTTTTTTTTCCTTTCTTATAAAACTAAAAGTAAAAGTCTTTTTATCAGTAGTCTAATCAATGTGTTTGGTAATTTTATTAAATCCAATAACATAAGGAATAAATCCAGTTTGCTTGTTTGTTTGTTGTTGTTTGTCATAGTCAATAGTGCCGATAGTGTTGCCGGATAAACCTGGGCAGTATCCGCCGATAATGTTGACGGATAAACCTGGGCAGTATCCGTCGATAATGTTGACGGGTAAACCTGGCCAGTATCCGTCGATAATGTTGACAGATAAGGGCGGCCCTTTTCTTATTGTACGGAGACTTTCAGGTGCTTTTACGGTTGTTCCCACCCCTACCCAGTTAACGGCAGGACTTCCGAATGCGTTCCATAGCCCGAGTGAAAACAATACATAGCTACCCCAGCGGCTTTCCCTGATATGTCAATCTGACTACTGCCCAGACGAACATCGGCCCACGGCCTCGATGACACAAACTGACTAGACCCTCACGTCATTACATATCAATAGAGAATCTGACAATCGACTAATAATAATATAGCCTAGATCTAGATATAATATCTAGATCTAGATCTAGATCTAGATATCTAGATCTAGATATATCTAGATCTAGGTAAGTTGGGGTGGGAACTACCGAAAAAGCGCCGACTTCCAAACCTCCTCTTCTTCACTCCATTTATTTCCGATTTTTTTTTTCCCAATTCCTTAGCCACTTTCAAATGATTATTTAGAAACTTAGAGTCAATGCCATTATATTATGGTCTCACCTTTTCCAATCCCTAGTCTAGAACAGTGTTTTTCATCCAAAATAACTTCCCAGAACGATGTCCCAGCTTCTTGTGTATGCCAAAATAAATAACAACCCCTAGAGTCTATATATATCCCAGAAGTATACCTGCAGAATTCATCTGCCGCGCTTCAATACATGAATCGATTTAATAATTTTGGAAAGCACACCATTTTTCTGGAGCTTACTGAAGCGAATAAGCACCCGAATTAATGTTTTTGTTTACTTCCTGTTCGTAAAAACTTGAATGCACATCTATCGTAATATTTGTTTCGTGTCGTCGTGAAATATAACGCAGCTATTTCCCGTATCAACATTATATTAAATCAACATTTACAAAATATGGTGAATATAAATATTGTTTGTATATCAAAAGTAGAATGTACTGTTGAAGACTGTATGATAACGGCGAGTCGGCTTCTTTAATGTTTGTTTCTTTGCTGCGAAAGCTTCATGATTATTGTTTTTCTTAAAGAATTGTTTGAAAATGGCTGACACAGGTGAGTCATGAATAAAATTGTCGGTTTTTCAGAGCACGAGCCTGTTGAACCTCAAAATGGTGAACTCAGGTAATGTTGAATGAAAAATTTGAGCATGAAGTTTTGAAAGTGAGAACCTCAATATAGCCCCTAGTACCAATATTCGGCTAAAACAGGTACATTGATGTGAATAAGGGCACTGGAATCTGGAATGATGTTTTTTCTAACGTCGTAACGAAGTGTTTAGGCCTAGACTATCCACCGATACTCATACTGTAGGCTCTTGTAGTATTGAGGTCTTTATTTTGGGAGGGTCTCTGCACTGAGCATTTGCACCTCACAGATGAGTATTGAGGTCTTTATCATACTCATACTGTCGGATGATATAGATCTAGAATCTAGATCTAGATCTAGATCATCTATAGATATCTATATACATATCCTACTAAAATCAGTAAAGTTTCAAACTTTACTTGAAGAGTTGAAGTGAAATTTTGTTGCACAGTAGTCAGTAAATTAAGCAAAGTAATTTTCAGGCAGCTGAGATTAGATGTAGATCTAGATCTAGATAGACTTGCAGAAATTATATTGTACTTTAGACTAGTTATTTAGATTTTAATAGATCTAGTTCTTCTAGCTTTTTAGTTTTACTAATCACTGGATGTTATGGACTTCCAAATATCATGCGTGAGTTCTCGTCTCAGTCAGGATGGAATGTTTTCAGTAGGCCTAGATCTAGCCTACACTAAATTGAAGTAAAGTTCAGTTTTGCAACGGAGTCATATTATATAAGGTTGCCTATATTCGGACTCGAGTCCGAATATAAAATCATTATATATGGACTCGAGTCCGAATATAATGATTTTATATTCGGACTACGGAGTCCCGATATGACTGTTTCATTCGGACTCGGGTCCATCCTTACTCCTGAGTCCCGATAGCGTTATTTCATACATGCTGGCTGCTCTTCTGTACCAATAGAAAATTATGCCCCCCACCCCCAGCCAATCCTTCCGCGCTATAATCAAAAGTCCCCACATTGATGTACTTTTGTGACAAGTAACACTTTGGGGGAATGTCGGGGGGGGGGTTTGAGAGCCCAGGGTATGAAAAGCCTACTTGGGGGGATGTCGGGGGGGGGGTGAGTCCGAATATAATGATTTTATATTCGGACTCCGGAGTCCCGATAGCGTAATTTTATATTCGGACTCCGGAGACCCGATAGCGCTATTTTATATTGGGACTCCGGAATCCCGATATCGGGCCCGACCGCATTCCCGAGTCCCGATATCATCATTTATTATTCGGACTCCAGAGTCCCGATATGCCTATTTTATATTCGGACTCCAGAATCCCGATAGCGTTAGTTTATATTCGGACTCTGGAGTCCCGATAGCGTTAGTTTATATTCGGACTCTGGAGTCCCGGTAGCGTTAGTTTATATTTGGACACCGGAGTCCGGATAGCGTTATTTTATATTCGGACTCCGGAGTCCCGATAGCGCTTTTTTATATTCGGACTCCGGAGTCCCGATATCGGGCCCGACCGCATTCCCGAGTCCCGATAGAGAAGGCCGATATCATCATTTATTATTCGGACTCCAGGGTCCCGATATGCCTATTTTATATTCGGACTCTGGAGTCCCGATAGCATTAGTTTATATTCGGACACCGGAGTCCGGATAGCGTTATTTTATATTCGGACTCCGGAGTCCCGATAGCGCTTTTTTATATTCGGACTCCAGAGTCCCGATATCGGGCCCGACCGCATTCCCGAGTCCCGATATCATCATTTATTATTCGGACTCCAGGGTCCCGATATGCCTATTTTATATTCGGAGTCCCGATAGCGTTAGTTTATATTCGGACTCTGGAGTCCCGATAGCGTTAGTTTATATTCGGACACCGGAGTCCGGATAGCGTTATTTTATATTCGGACTCCGGGGTCCCGATAGCGCTTTTTTATATTCGGACTCCGGAGTCCCGATATCGGGCCCAACCGCATTCCCGAGTCCCGATAGCGTTATTTTATATTCGGACTCCGGAGTCCCGATATCGGGCCCGACCGCATTCCCGAGTCTCGATATCGTCATTTATTATTCGGACTCCAGAGTCCCGATATGCCTATTTTATATTCGGACTCCGGAGTCCCGATAGCGTTAGTTTATAGGCCCGACCGCATTCCCGAGTCCCGATATCATAATTTATTATTCGGACGCCAAAGTTCCGATAGGCCTATTTTATAATGGAATGGATAGGCCTATGTCAAGGACCATGCCTGCCTCTAGGTTGCTGGCTGCTCTTCTGTATCAATAGAAAATTATGCCCCCCCCCAGCCAATCCATCCGCGTTATAATCAATAGTCCCCACATTGATGTTACTTTTGTGACAAGTAACACTTTGGAGTAGCCTACTCAGGGGGGGGTTGAGCTTAGGGTATGAAAAGCCTACTCGGGGAGGGGGGGGGGTTGAGCCCAGTAGGCCATGGGACCAAACTTGTAGCTTGTCATTCCGTTACGCACCTCAGGGGATAAACTTGCCGAATACAGCCTCAAAGACATCAAAGGACGGAAATGTATCGTTGAGGTGAACTGCCATTTTGCATGAGTACTTGACGTCTCTGACCACGAGCAATATCAGGTCCTTTGTTTCTCGAGCAATATAGATCTAGTACTAGATCTGACGAGTGACTACAGCGTGATGAAGCCGGAAGCTGGAATGCTCGCGCATGCGCGTAAAAAAGTCCGAGTACAAATTTCTTATACGGGCGACGACTCCAAAAGAGTCCGAATATAAAATTCTAATATTCGGACTCGAGTCCGGATATGAAATTCTAATATTCGGACTCGAGTCCGAATAGACACAACGATTATATAATCTGTTATCGGTTAAGTTAAATGCATAAATCACCTTTGAATTTTTGCTAGAGGCTCAAATTGAAAAAAGCAAGAGCTACAAAATGAATAGATTTGAACTGAAATATTGGAAGGAGTTCCATTTGAGTCACACTATGAGGATATTTATCCGTGAATAGCGGGGGGGGGGGGGGGGCGCTTTGATGAGTAAGTCATCTAGGTGGATATTTTTATAGTATGTGCAGCTCAGCGATAAACACACTGAATGTAAAATATGAGCTGGGCTAAAATTGGTGACCCATCCATTTCTTGTACACGAGTGATCCTTCTTCCATGTCAAATGAGTTCCATTACACTTTTTTATAGTGAGAAATGGTACTGTGTGCATTTTGCCAAATAGATTTTCTGTGTAATCCATTTTTATGTCTTTATTTATTTGTCAGGTCTTGTACGATCTGATGGCACAAAACTCGAAGTTGGAGATCGAGTGATTTGTGAAAATCATCGTGCAGTCATTCGTTTCCTTGGAACTGTACCACCAACAAAAGGTTATTATTTATATTATTTGTTTATAATAATATTTGTGGGAAATGTTCATCATATAAATTTTTGCAAACAGAAGGATTTAAAGCAATGATTCATATTGCCACAAGAACTACAGGAGAATGAAATAATGAGAAAATAAATGATTCATTGTTGTTGGCGAACAAATCAGTGAGTTTGTGATTAGATGTAGGAGAAAGTAGTGGCAGAGATGAACAGATGCATGCATGTGTGGGCATTACTGTCATGGAGACTTTGAAGGATGTGCACCTTCCCATTTTGTTCCATCAGCACCAAATAAAAAAGCAGAAAATTGAAAAGCCTCTGGGTAAGAGATGGAGGCAGACAAGGCAAGGAAAAATGGCTCGTGATTTGATGAAAGGCATGAAAAATTTTGGAGAGAAAACAGATGAAAGGAAAACCAGCCCAAATTAGAAAGAGAAATGCGGACGAAGTTCATGCTTTCTAATTAAAGTGCAACAAATCACATAATTTACCAAAGATGTCAATAATCCATTTAAAATCAAAAGCTTTTTCTGAAGACTTTGTATGTTTGTTTTTTTCATTATTAATTAATAATAATATTATTATTATTATCATTGAAATAAAATTTGTATCACTATCACTCTGAAAATTTTAATTTCATGTCCCGTCCATCTTGATTTATTTTTCGCCTTTTGCCATCTTTGTCAGTTTGGAATGGAGACTAGTTGTTCATTTTCAAAAGTGGCAGATCTGTGTATTACTTTATCACCCTTAGGTACTTGGCTTGGGGTAGAGTGGGATGAACCAGCCAGAGGAAAGCATGATGGTTCCCATGAAGGCAAAAGATACTTTCAAACCAGGTAAAGTATACAGTAGGTTGTGCATAACTGCAATAGACAGAAATAGATCACTGTCGATCATTTGGATACAAGTTGTCAAATGCCATCTAGCAGAAAAAGAAGAAAAAAATTAACATTGTTAAATCATGGCGGGAATTAAAAATTAAACTGAAAAAAGTTTTAATTGTAGCCTATCAACTTTTCCTAGTGGAAAATTGTATTAGAATATTTCTTTTAGAGCTGTAAACTTTAAATGTCATTCAGTTTCACTCATGATTGTTCAGTATGCTTTACTTTGAATTTGACACATATGGTGCCATGATAATAATAATTCAGTACATACAGTGAATTTTACTGTAATTTTTTTTCTTTCATGTAACCAGTTCTGCTGGATGATTCACCTTTTCTGTGTTCAGTCCATAAGAAGTTTTCAGTTGATTATTCAGTTTGTAGACATGGATGCACTATTTTTCAAGAGATTCATTTTGAAGATTAGAACTAATATAATTAAGTTTACTGTTATTTAACTTTCATCTAGTCACTCATTGTTGGTCACAGCACAGTTGGTTTTCCTCAGCACAGTTGGTTTTCCTGTCCGCAAGCACCAGGACTGGTTCAATGATAATGATAATGAAATCAAAGTGCTCATCAAAGAAAAAAATAGTCTCATCCAAGCTCACTGCAGTGACCCCTCTTCCACAGCAAAAGCTGATGCACTGCGTGCATGTAAGGGTGTACTCCAGAAGAAGCTGAGGAAAATGAAAAATGACTGGCTTGAAGAGCGAGTAAGAGAAACTCAGAAATATGCCGACACAAACAACACTAGAAAGTTCTTTGAGAGCCTCCGAACTGTGTTTGGACCATCCCGCTCTGGCACTACGCCACTTCTTGCGTCAGATGGTTCAACACGCATTGTTGAATTGAATGCCATAATTCAGCGTTGGGCAGAACATTCGGAGGTGTGCTAAATCGGCCATCAAATATAAATACTGAGTCCATTGACCGCCTCCCTCAGACTCCTATTAATGCAGCTCTTGCCAAGCCATTCACAGCAAATGAGACCCGAACTGCCACAAATCAGATGTCCTTTAACAAATCACCAGGCGTGGATTCAATTCCTGCTGAGGTGTATGCCTTCGGTGGAGAAAAGCTTATTGAAAGGTTGACCGAGTTGTTCAATCATATGTTGAAAGCAGGGAAGCTGCCACAGGACTTCAAAGATGCTTCAATCATCCATCTGTACAAAAACAAAGGGGACAGCCAAGTCTGTGACAACCATCGGGGAATCTCTCTACTTTCAACTGCTGGCAAAATATTGGCAAGAATGCTTCTGAATCGCCTTCTTGATCACCTCTCGTCAAATGACTTGCTTCCCGAGAGCCAATGTGGCTTTCGTAAAGAGAGGGGAACGGCGGATATGATTTTTGCTGCCAGACAGATTCAGGAAATATGCATGGAACAAAATAAAGCGCTGTATATCACATTTGTTGACCTCACAAAAGCATTTGACACAGTGTGTCGTGAAGGCCTCTGGAAAATCTTGGCGAAGTTTGGGTGTCCACCCGAATTCATCACAATAGTGCGCTAGTTTCATGATGGCATGCAAGCTGCAGTCAAAAGCAACGGCAGTGTTTCAGAGCCCTTTGCTGTCACAAATGGGGTAAAACAGGGTTGTGTCTTAGCCCCAACTCTGTTCAGCATCATGTTCTCTGCAATGCTACAAGAAGCCTTTAGCTCTCCTCCTCAAGGGGTAAGCATCAAGTACCGAACTGATGGCAGTCTATTCAACCTCAGGAGACTTCAGGCAAAAACCAAAACCAAAAGTACTCAAGTCTGTGACCTACTATTTGCTGATGATTGTGCACTTCTGGCACATGATGAGGATAGCATGCAAAACTGTGTTGATAAGTTCTCTAGTGCCTGTGACAACTTTGGCCTCACAATAAGCACAAAGAAGACGGAAGTGCTCCATCAGCCTACTCCAGACGACAAGTATCCTGTGACCCCAAATATCAAAGTCCATGACAGTCTTCTGAAGGTGTCGGAGAACTTCACCTATCTTGGCAGTACACTGTCTTCCGCGGCTCGTGTTGATACTGAAATTCTCTCAAGAATTAGCAAAGCCAGCTCTGCATTTGGCAGGCTTCGAAAGAGAGTGTGGGATGTTGCCGGCATTCGCACAGACACTAAGCTGAAAGTGTACAATGCTGTGGTCCTTCCCACCCTACTCTATGGGGCTGAAACCTGGACAGTGTACCAATCGCATGCCAGAAAGCTAAATCACTTTCATCTGGCCTGCCTTAGAAAGATCCTAAGGATCAAATGGCAGGATAAAATTCCAGACACTGAGGTCCTCAATCGTGCCAAGGAATTGAGCATCTTCTGCCACCTGAAAAAAATTCAGCTACGTTGGGCAGGACATGTTGTCAGAATGCCCGACTCCAGACTCCCTAAGCAAATCTTCTTCTCTGAGCTCTCCAATGGAACGAGGAATGTTGGGGCCCCAAAGAGACGTTACAAAGACACTCTCAAGCAATCACTGAAGGCCTTTGCCATTGATGTGAGTGAGTGGGAAAAGCTCTCGCTTGATCGTGCAAATTGGAGGGCAGCCCTTACCAGAGGCAGCAAAGCATGGGAAGCTGACAGAGTCCAGCAGGCTATCAAAAAAAGAGAACGGCGCAAGAAAAGGCCCAGTGGTACTGAACCAACGGAGCACTCTTGTCATTTATGCGGAAGGGTCTGCAGGGCAAAAATAGGACTTATCAGTCACATGAGAAGCCATAAGTCATGAAAGAACAGTCTTTCCATTCTTTCCTCTGTGTCCTTTAGTTCTCTTTATTGTCCATGTGTTGAAATTCTCAACAATTTCTGTTCTTTATTCCTCTGGTGTTGTTAAGGTCATCATCATACCTGATGGACGAACTATTATTAGTCACTCATGCTGTGCCTTAGTTTAACCTTCACCCTGCGAGGGGCATCGAAATACGGCATCGACTTTCCAAGCATTCTCTCTGCACAGGCATATCAATATGGCAAGGTCAAGCAGACCGCGCCATGCGCAAGCCGTATTTTAACGGATTAAGTCATCATCCTCTTTGAGACGTAACTAACTACCACCTCATTGCTCACTGAATCTCTTCTAAATCAAAGGCATTGTGACAAGGACATGTTAACCAGTGAATCACTGGTCGTAATCACAAAGACTGAGCTTTCAAAGGCTCTCCCCACACTATCAAACGGTGTAACATCGACATGCGAACTGTTGCTCAACAAATTTGCAATATTATCTCATTTTCTCACAAGCTGGCCATCACCTAGAGTTGTCTGTATTTAAGAACCGGTCAGAAACCAGCTCTGAAATGACCTTTGTCCCAGATGCCCACATTGGTTCATTAGTATGTGTCAATCTGGATGAAACCATTTGTTTAGGGCTTGGGGGCCGTGGCTAGTTATCATGTTTCGTTCTCACGAAAATTACAGCTGTCAGTTTGGTAAAGGCAAGGGTCAATGAGACCCAGATAAGATTCCTGTGAGTTAGGTCACTGACCGGACAGCGGGCTTCAAGGCGTAGCGTGCAGGGTGTGGGTTAACTTGATTGTGTAAAATCATCTTGCCAAAACAGGATATTGGTGTGTTAAATGCATTTTCAGTTTATTTTTTTGTGATCCACAGCCATCCTAAGTCTGGCTCTTTTGTGCGTGCATCAAAGGTTGAAGGAGGCATTACCATTGTGCAAGCCCTACATGAAAGATATGGGCTGAAGAATGAAGAAGAAGCAGGTATCAAGAAGGAAGAACTGTTTGTGCTGGATCAGTATCTAAATCAGACCACGGTGGAGATGGTTGGAGCAAAGAAAATTAACCAACAACAGAGGTATGCATTTAATCTAAATCAGACCTTAAGCAGTACATGTCACTATATATTATAGATTTAGAAAATTCAGCTGATTTTAGGTCTTTATTTTAGGAGGTTCGCTGCCCTTGGCATTTACACCTCACTTTACTTGTTTTATTATTTCTTGTTCTGGCGGGGGGGGGGGGGAAGATGATATGGATACATTTTTAATCTATTAATTTCAATTTTGCCCGGGCAGCGGCCTTTCGGCCTGCTCTTTACGATTTCCAACTGCCAAGGTATCTTTAACGTGCGCAACGTGCACACGGGCCCTCCGAATTTTTTCGTCCTTAGAAAATTCAGCATTTAGTTGTTTGTTATTTATACCATGAATGTGAACAGGAGAAATTGAACTTTTGGAGTGCAATTTATTACGTTAACTCACTGGCTACCAAGACCGAGAAGTTCTCGGTTTCCGTATACAAGCATTGCCTACCAATACCGAGACTCTCTTGGTCACTCACTGCCGTTACTATTTTTTCTATGGCAGTAATTACAAGTGGTATACATGCCCTTTCTTCATTGTAATATGTAGTCCACACATTCGTTGCTCACAACGAGTCACTAGTTGAACAGAAATACGTGTTTATAGCTAGTTGTCGACGATCTAGCAACACGACTGTCGTAGCCCAGTTGAAGGCACGACCCGCCGGCCACAATGCACATGTATTCAGTCTTTTTCCCGGAGCACAGTTTCAAGACTGGTTGGAGCCGGCATTTCTAGGGAAGTGTCAGTCTACTTGCTTTGATGTCCACCGGAGATGTTACATGAAGTGTGGCATAACCCAGCTCGAATGAGGGGGGGGGGGTGGAGGTGGGATGGAGACCATCTGCTTACCTCAGTCAGAGGTCCATTGCCGTATTGGAGACAGCGGCGCATTTTTGATTTTAAAAAAAAAAATTGAGTCTTTTTTTTTAATATGGAAAGAGAAAGAAAGATTATAGACAGCACTTGTGGAAGCAAGTGATAGCCACATAGGACTACTGTTGCATCCTCATGAGCATTATTACAAGAGAGAAATAAGGACCGTAGTAGGAAAGAAACATGATTCAGGTGTGAACAGTGTGAAGTGCCGCTTTGCTTGGAAAACTGTTTCAAATTATATCACACAAAAGAGGATTATAATAGTAAATCTGTAAGTTCATTCTCCTTATGTTTTTTTTTTTTCATGTATTATATTCATTTTTCAGTTGTTTTAACCAGGTTTTGTGTTGAATCTAGCAGTGTGGTTGATTATATTACCTCATCTATCATATGTCACCCCTAAATTTATCATATGAAAATCGGCAAAATTTTCGCATGCAAACACACAGTTGCATAAAATCCACCATAAGAATATAAAAATGATTGCCAGATTCAGTTAGCCAATCTATTTTTCCATAAACACACTAAATTTTATTGAAATATCATGAAAATTGTTGATTCAATGATTTTCTTGATACATAGCAAAAACGCCTTGTAAATTGGGATTGATCGAGGCAATAGACCTGGTAGCCAGGTTTTTTTTATCTTGCCATGTATGCAGTAAAGACACACAAAAGTAATTTTGTCTCTCATCATGAATTTGTCTTTCTCTCATCAACAGTCAGTTCAACAAACTGAAAAAGATCTCTGTCTTTAACATGAAGGTGTACTCTGCTGGACCAGACGGAGAACTGGGTCGTCTCTGTCCTAATATCACAGACCTGGATGTGTCATCTAGTTTATTGTCTTCCTGGGAACGTGTTGCCGAAATCACCGCACAGCTGCCTTTTCTCAAAGAGCTGAATATTAGGTGAGAGAGGAAATGAATGGATGGACATATACTTAATTTATGTATAACGTAGTTGGACCGATAGTTGATTCTTGCTCTAGTTAAACAGAGGTGGAAGAGCTAATGTGTTGTCACTGAATAGGGTTAATTCATTTCATAAGGTGACACGGAATATTAAATTATGTGAAATAATTACAGGGGGTTGCAAAAATGTATTGTTTCATAAAGTATTTTGCCAGATCTGAAAAAGAAAAAAAGCTGAGGCCTACATAGAAAGTAAATTGAAAAGGTAAACTAATGAATATGCATTATAATGAAGTATTTTAATACAGTAGACAGCGGTTAAATCAAAATCAGCGGGACCGCGGGTTTGTTTTCGGTTTAGACAGAGTTTCAGTTTAGCGATAGGAGGCTTGAAAAAGGCCAGTTTTAAGAGAGGCAGCCTAAATCACTATCATAGAGGACAAATAATGTAAGTGCACAGGCTAAACAGACTCAACACGACCTCGCTTGCTCTGTGTTTTTGACTGAGAATGAGGATGTGCGATTGCTCAGGTCTAGGGACACACGGATCATGGAAATGCGGGGCGAATGTGGAACAGGGAGACATGTGTGTGGACGGACAGTACAGAATTGAGAATTTGCTGGCCTGCTGATCTCGTTACCGTATACAATGCCATGAAATACGCTGTGCACCATTACTGATATTGTCTCTCTGATGTCATACATTTTACATGAAAGGTCACTCGCAATGCGCCAAACGTAATGTCTGCTGCCATCTGATTTCGGATCCGTGAGCTTACAGACCTACTTGCCTCGCCCCCTATCCCCATAGTGCTGCCCCTCCCATGTAGGCCTATACTACCAGGCAGAACGAAGCATACTCTGCTTTTTTGGGGGGGGGGGGGTAGTCGGATAATACAGTGTCTTGTCTCGGCCTGTGGCAAATCACAGTGCACTGGCCACTGAATCCAGCAATTTTCTTTTCGGTTTAACCATAGGATTATTTCAGTTTAGCTCTAGTTTGTTAATAAAGATAAAGAGGAGAAAAACCGGGGGGCCTTTATTTTCCTTCGATTTAACGCTAATTTCATTTTAACCATTTTGGGTTTAACTGTCCTTCACTGTATATCCAAAGCTGAGTCGGAAAAGTGACAACTTCAAGGAAAAAAGCATTTTCCATGGATGTTCCTTCACCAGTAGATCCAGTTATTCACTGCCTGTATTCCATATGAAGTTTTAATTTTAATTTAACTTTATCTTGTGATTGAAGATACATGGAAGATTTGGGTGAAACTGCTTGCTACAAGAATAAACAATATTTAACATTTATAGATCTATATCAATTATGATATGTTATTTTATCCACAGTGACAATCGCCCTCAGATTCCTAAAGATTCCAGTTCTTTATCTTCAAGTTTTCCCAAGTTGAAAAATGTCACCATGAACCAAATGAACCTCTCTTGGAAAGAGATTCTCACCTGTTGTTCCATGTTTCCTCTGCTGGAAGAGCTCCATGCTTGCTTCAACAGTATTGTCAGCCTTTCAGATTCTACCCATGTACTAAACGGCCTGAGAACTTTAGATCTTATGACAAATAATATTGAAGATTGGGCAGAGGTGCTCAAGCTTGGAAATCTTCCAAGGTAATGGCATTTTGATGTGTATTTAATTATTATTGTTAGGGTTTAAACTTTCTGAGATAATAATACAGGAAATATTGGGAATTTGACAATCAGGAGAGAATTCTCTGTCCCCTTTTATATTCCTCTATCTATATATGTTAAACATTCCCTTTATAGCAACATTCAAGCGGGACTGAACTCAGAAATAATGACAGCTCACGGCTTGCTGAGGGGCCCTTGGTGTAGTGAATCCATTCTGACCATGCATGAAATGTCTATTACAAGACCAAAGAATAACATGTGGGTAGAGCAAGAGTAGGCATATGGGACCTGGTTGTATGACAGATTATGAAAAAGCGAGCCACAGAGCTGTGCCTTGGCCAGAGGTAAAAGAAGGGTGAAACAAAAGTTGCTGGGCCCTGACTGGATTAGCCAGTGGCCAGTGCTCGTTATGATCACTTTCACTTGGTAGCTAGGGGACTTTTATCATGTTTTTGCTTAGTCACAAGTATGTAGCACTAGTAGCAGGCAGTAAAATGTATAACTATAAGGCAGTATAACTATCTCAACCTTCTTGTTGGGTTGGTTGTTTTTTTTTGACACAGCATGACTTTCATAATGATGTAGCATCTTATCAACTCCAACTTACTTCTTGTAGGTTTTTTGTATAGAGTAATTTTGTGACAAGCTAATCTTTTATCAGGGTTTCAGTAACATTGGATATTTGTCAGAGACTGAGATTGTGCTCTGTATTCTTGGTTATAGTTATAAATGATGTTATAAAGTTGGTATTTTTATTGTGTTCAGGTTAGAAACTTTGATTGTCAGTGAGAACAAGATCAAGTCCATTTACTTCTCTGACTGCTCACCTACAGAGAAAACATCACAGTTCAAGAAACTCAAATCTCTTATAATAAAGAGAAATGCATTATCGGAAGTAAGTGCATGTCACCTTTCTTCGCCGACATAGAATTTGTCATGTGATTTCTCTTGTCATTTAGACACTTTAGGATCATGTTGTATCAAAAGAAATATTGTTTTACTCAAGAAAAGTTCTTGCAACTACAGTCGAGCATGGGAAACTTAAATTCTTTGAGGTGGCTCCATGTAGTTCGAGTTTGCCGAACTTCGAGGAATACATGAAACACATTAATCATGAAGTATTATTCTTTTGTTGTATATTACCTTCTTGAATTCTCCCCCCCCCCCCCCCTCCCCCCAATCAGTTGAAAGAGAAGTAAATATTAAACCGATGCGACACAAATCATGGTTGCATGTCGACGGTAACATGAGCTTGATATAATGCATGCGCACAGTGGCATACAGCCTTGTTCCCAAACGCTTTTTTCCTCTTCTGAAAGCGCTTTAGTAAAGACAGCTTCAAAATCAAGCTGAACAGAGAAAACATAACTAAAAGGTGAACACAACACACCATTTTTTTCTGTTTGGCCTTATTGCTGTTCATGCCGCAGCTCTTCCTTTCTTTTTTTTTTCTATTAGTATTACCTTATGAGCGAGAGATAAAAAAATCAAAAACAGTTATTTCCTGCTTGAATTAGTCATCTCAGGTGTTTTAATCATTGTTCGGGGGGGGGGGGGGGGGGACACCTAGATGCACTGTCCTGCCACCACCAGACTATGCTACGGCTAACCGATTGGCTTGACTAAGTTTCTGGCATTCGTCTTTTTTTTTTTCAACTTCTAGGCCACTGGGATCACACTTGCAGCAGGAAAACTGGTCTGACGCATCCGTGTCCCAGTTCAAGGTTCGCGTGAAATAACTCCAAAGAATATTGAGAAATAAATTTGGGACTTAGGTCTTAGTTGGTGGGATCTGTGATTTTGACTTATGTGTGTTAGAGTTTCATGTGCTCGACTGTATATCTTTTCAGTCATCATCTGTTTCATTTACATAAATGGACATGATTTTAACTTTTTTATCAAAGAAGACACTTTTGCCAAGGATATCCCGAGGGCTGCAAGGAACATTGTCATAACTCGACTTTTTAAAAAAATTGAGACATTTGGCTTGCTTGTAGACTTAACAGTCTGCAGGTTGCGATATTAGTTCAAGATAAAATTCTGAAAACTATAGATTGAATAACAATTTTTGAGGTATTGTAAGTATTAAGCCTGATAAAGAAAGTTATTCAGTATTTTGCTTCTCTTGAAAAATGCGGAAAAACTGAGTTTCAGTAGTTTACTACGTGGCCCTCCATCTATTAAATGTGTAAAAATTCCTCCAGATTTTGACACAAAAATTACATATGGTACTGAGGTATTTAAGAAAGTTTTGTTTTGCAACGGTTTGTCCATTTTGTGAGACTTCATCTATTTGTGAAGGCAGACAGGGGGATTTTTCATTTTACTGCTATACCCTTGCAAAATCCCCATGTAAAGTTGACTGCTTTGGCTTGCAAAATCCCCATGTAAAGTTGACTGCTTTGGCTTGCAAAATCCCCATGTAAAGTTGACTGCTTTGGCTTGCAAAATCCCCATGTAAAGTTGACTGCTTTGGCTTGCAAAATCCCCATGTAAAGTTGACTGCTTTGGCTTGCAAAATCCCCATGTAAAGTTGACTGCTTTGGCTTGCAAAATCCCCATGTAAAGTTGACTGCTTTGGCTTGCAAAATCCCCATGTAAAGTTGACTGCTTTGGCTTGCAAAATCCCCATGTAAAGTTGACTGCTTTGGCTTGCAAAATCCCCATGTAAAGTTGACTGCTTTGAAAAGCAAAGTTTGTACTGTATACACTTACGGGTCTCCTCCTCACCTAAAAGTGGATAGGATATATATAGTTTCATAACTCTTTTATTTTCAACTAATTTTTTTCCAGTGGTCTTCCATAAATGAACTAAACAAACTGCAACATCTTGAGGAACTACAGACTGCAGAAAATCCTATCCTCAAGACATTCAACTTTGAAACAGTACGGCAGTTGTTTGTTGCCAAAATTGGCAATCTCAAGCTTATGAGTAGAACTCCTGTAAGTTTTATATTATGAATGCTATTAACATTGCTAAAAAGTCTGGATGAAGGATTTGTGTTTACTTAAATAGTTCTTTTTGTCAATTTCAAGCATAGTTATATGACTAGATAGCACTGTACTAAGTTTGAAGTGAAAAAAGATTTTCATGCTAACTGATAGGGGCATTTGAATATCAGAACAGATTTTACAGGACATTCAATTGGTAAAATATTAGGTTTGCTGGAGAGACACTTTCTCCCGAAGTTTAGCCAAATGTGTACACCTGAAAGAACTCTACTTCACAAATTTTTCATAGATTGATGTGATACACATTTTCCATTTGATATTGGGATGTGCTGCTTGAATTATTTCTCTATTTAAGTTGAATATTTTTCAACTCCAAAACATTATTCAGCGTCTGCAATATCTTGAAATAATCTTATAGCACTCCCAATCTCACAAAGGTAGTTGCTAATTCTATTACAATTAATAACAATTTCAGTGTCTTCCCGAATGTCATCACAAATACAATACAATGCAGTGTACTTTGTATCACTAATACCATAACTAATACAATACCGTCATTGCTTCCCAATAGTAAACAGTAGGCCTACTGGTCAAAATAACACAACGCCACCACTGTGGTGAAACAATGATATTATTACAAATCATATAAGGTGAAACGATGGCCCATCGTTTACACAATGCTTCGTGTATGAACCATAGCATATAACTTGTATATAACATAGTTATCTCCAAAATGTATAACTCGTACGTACAATGGCAAAAATACCAATATATACCGACCACTAATTAGGGTCTTCCTTCATCATATTAGGTCAAAACAAGTTACAACATTGCAATATAACACAAACACTGCTTGCTCGCAGTCCCCATTTGGGTTACATTTTCCAAAAATTACACCAAGTTCCATCGGTAACTAATATGACATAGCATAAAATCAAAATGTGACTAACACATCATGACTCTCTATCAGCCATCAATTCAATATTCAGTCACAGATGAACTATGTCCCCAATTACAGTACAATACTGCCGTCCTAGAAATTCATCTAGTAGGCAAAAGTATGGGTTACAATGCATTTCACTGATAGTGTACTACTTTAAAATACCCTGCTCAGGAAATCGGCACAGACATTTTCTCTGCCTTTTACGTAGTGAATCCTAAATCGATAAGACTGTAAAAATAAACTCCATCGTAATAACTTTGGACTGTCAAACTTGGCAGAGTTCAAAAACTCTAATGACCGATGGTCAGTTTGGAGCACAAACTCCTTTCCATACAAATGTAAAGTAAACTTTTTTACAGCCCAAACAATAGCTAAACATTCTCGCTCTGAGACCGAATATTTTGTCTCACGAGGCAATAGCTTACGACTAGCATATGCCACAGGGTACAACTTTCCCTCGTGTTCCTGCATAAGACTAGCGCCTAATCCGCGATCTGATGCATCAGTTGCTAAGACAAACTCTTTGGAAAAATCTGGCAAACATAACACGGGTTTGGAGATAATGACATTCTTCAAAGAGGTGTACGCTTTCTCCTGCGTTTCATCCCACTGAACTATATTGGGCTGACCCTTTCTAAGTAAATCAGACAATGGTGATGCAATCGCTGAAAAGTTAGGAATAAATTCATGGTAATATCCCACTAATCCTAAGAATGCTTTCACTTCCTTCTTAGTGGTGGGTCTGGGTGCGTCTCGTACCTTACATACATTCTCTTCTAACAGGCCAATCATACCTTCTCCCACTAAGTGTCCAACAAAGTCTACTTCAGACGTTCCAATCAGACACTTCGATGGTCTTGCAGTTAATCCAGCTTGGTCCATCCTCTGCAGTAAGTCCTTGAGAGTCTTCACATGCTCGTCGAATGTCTCTGTATGAATCAGCAGGTCGTCCACATATGCTGTCACATTGTTCATTCCACGGATCAATGGCTTTACGATCCTGTTCAGCGTGGCTCCTGAGTTCATCATCCCAAAAGGCATCCGAATGAATTCATAGTGTTCGCCCATGGTGACGAACGCCGTCTTGGGAATGTCTTGCTCTCGAACTTTCACTTGCCAGTATCCCTTGCTCAGGTCAATCCGAGAGAATAATTTTCCTCTCGAGAGACTCTGAAACACTTCTAATGGCGCTGCTGTCGGATGAGGGTCGAATACTGTGATCTTGTTTGACCTCCTGTAGTCGATGCAGACTCGGTTGGATCCGTCCTTCTTCTTGACGACAACAATAGGTGAAGCATAAGCTGATGAGCTCCTTCGAATGATGCCCAGCCGTTCCATGGTGCTAAGCTCCTCCTTCAATGAGTCGCGCATAGCGTAGGGCACCGGGTATGGTCGTTGACGAACTGGTACTTCTGTCGTCAGGTCGATGCGATGTTCACCCAACTGGCAGCATCCAGGGAGATTGGTGAAGACGTGTTGGTAATCCTTCACCACATCGCAGAGTTCTTGACGTTGTTCCGACGTCAGTTGCGTTCCATACTGGACATCTCTGTAGCTTTCCTTCTGGTCCCAGCTTCCTAGGTCGGCAAGGTCCTCCGTCGTTCCACCATTGTCGCCTTTCAGGTCGCAGTCCTCGATGATTGTCATGCCAGCTGACTCCACGGGTTGACTCTTGTCCATCATGTCGTCCTCTGCCAGTACAGTCTCAGCACTATCACCGCCGCCGTCCTTTATGGCGTTGACATGTTCAGGCGTGGTATCTCTCCTACTGTTGTCCATCCCACACATCTCTGTCACAACAGGTCTCGGTTCCATTGCCACTGCTGCTGCTTTTAACGTCCTTGGAATGTATCTCTTGAGGAGGTTGGCGTGCAAGGTCTTTTCTTTTGCACCCATCTTGACTCTATAGTCGTTAACACCGACAACTGAGACTACCTTATATGGTCCCTTCCATTGGACTAAGAGCTTGTTAGTGTTCGTCGGCAGTAGCACCAACACTTCATCTCCGGGGCGGAACTTCCTCTCTCGCGCCTTCCGGTCGTAGTAGGTCTTCTGTTTACCTTGAGCCTTGGAGAGTTCTTCCGTCGCTAACTTCCAGGTGTCCTCCAGCCTCTCACGTAGTTCCATGACGTACTGGTAACTGGTCTTCGTTTCCGGCTCCTCTACGTCCTTGGTCCATAGTTGTCGTAAGATGTGCATCGGTCCTCTCACAGTTCTCCCATACAGCAACCCGAATGGGGCAAACTTGGTCGACTCTTGAGGAACTTCACGTTATGCGAAGAGCAGCGGGTTGATGTATCTGTGCCACTGCTTGGGTTGCTCTGCGCACAGTCGTCTCAATGTTTTCTTCAGTGTGCCGTTGAATCGCTCCACCAACCCGTTGCACATAGGGTGGTAGACTGTAGTGGTCGACTGTCGAATTCCCAGTAGTCTATTCGTTTCCTTCATGACATCTGACCTAAACTGGGTCCCTTGGTCGGACAAGATCTCTTCGGGCACACCCAAACGGCTGTAGATGTTCATTAAGGCTTCTGCTACCGTTTCTACGTCGATCTTCTTCAAGGGTGTGGCTTCGGGGTAACGAGTAGCGTAGTCTATGTACACCAGGATATACCGATGTCCACCTTCACTTGGGGGGTCGATAGGTCCTACTAAGTCCACGGCCACTCGCCTAAATGGTACGTCCACTACTGGCATACTCTGCAGGTGCACCTTTGGGGTCGCTCCTTTGTTCACCGTCCTCTGGCATATGTCACATGAGCGGCAGTATCTCGCGACGTCACCTTCAATTCCAGGCCAATAAAAATTGCTCATAACTCTGTCTTTGGTTTTCTTCACGCCGAGGTGTCCTCCGACGATCGAGTCGTGGGCTACACTCAATACATACTCTCTCAGTTTCTCGGGTAGTACCACTTGCCTTATAACCGTCTCCTGTCTCAGGTCCTTGTAGATCCGGTACAGTACTCCTCCATGTTTCTCAAAATGAACAGATTTATTGCCTCTATTAGTTGGGATCTTCTTCTGCTCTAACTTCCTAATGACTTCGTCTTCTTCTTGGAGTCGGATAAGTTCCTCTCTATCCACTCCCGCGTGCCGTTCTGCCCTCGGCACCTTCAGCGACGTAGACCGGTCCTTCCTCTTCTCCTGGGCCCTCGTGGTCACCGCTCCTACCATCACCTCAGTATCAGGGTCGTACGGATCCTTCGCTCCGTCCACGTTCCCGACTACTAGGTCGCAGATGGTCTCCGGGAGACACAGCGCCGTCACTTTGCCCGTCAGGTAAGGCGTCTTCACGTCGATAACGGCTTCCTCCGCCGCTAGCAAGGAGTTATCGATCCTCGCGATAAGTTTCTTCCCACCGGTGAGCTGTCCGTCGTCCACCAGTGCTCGCCGCACCACTACACCTTCACAGCCGGTATCTCTTAGGACATCTACCGCTCGATTTCCAATCAAGCCCTTCATCACTGGTAACTTCAGCTTTTCCACGGTCCTTCCGTCACTGCATCCTCCGCAAGTAACAGGCACCGCTAACTGTAGCTTCCCGTCCTTCATTACCGCTTGAACGTTGATGCTGGTGTCAGCCGTCGTCGCATCCTGTCTTGACGACTCGTCCGCCGCTATCACTACGGCCGCCGCCGCCTTGTTCGGCTTGCCTCGTCCCATATCCTTCTGGGCTGGACACATCCTCCGAACGTGGCCTGGCTTTCCACAAAGGTAACATTTCAACTCACCTTTGTCGTTTAACTTTGCACGACACTCCGTCGCCTTGTGTCCCGGCCTCTGGCACCTATGGCAGACCTGTGGGCTTCTGTCTCCGTTGGGCCTCTGTCGCACTGGCCGGCTCTGCAGTCTGGTGCTCCCGCTGAGCGTCCGGTTCCTCGCTACCAGGTACGCCTCCGCTGAATCTGCGATGTCCTGTAGCGTCTTTGGTTTCCTCTCCCTCACATGGGTTGCAAGGTCTGGTGGGCAGGCATCCATGAATTGCTCTTTGACGAACAGATCTCTCACTCCTTCGTAGGTCTCCTCCGTCTTCGACAGCTTTATCCACCTCTCTAGATAGGTCTTGATCCTGGTCAAAAACATTCCAACATCTTCTCCATCTTCAGGCTTACCTTGTCTGAACATGAGTCTGTATCCGTCCTCTGACAGGTTGTACCTCTTCTGCAAAGCTTCCTTGACCTTGTCGTAGTCCTTGGCTTCGTCGATCGGTTGTCTGCAGAAGCACTCCAAAGCTCTCCCGGTCAGCAGGGCAGACAGTGATGTCGTCCAGGTGGATCTGGGCCATTCAGCTGTCTCAGCAAACCTCTCAAACCGCAGCAACCAGCTATCCAGATCGTCCTTCTTGTCCTGAAATGCAGGTAGCTTGGGTCTCTTAGAACTGGCGTGGTCGCTGGTCCCCTGCGTCGACTCGCCTCTACCCTGATGGCGGATCCTCTCCATCTCCAGCTCGTGGTTCATCTCCTTCTCCCGAGCCTCTATCTTCAGTTGCTCCATGCGCTCTTGCCTCTCTCTTTCCTCCCTTAGGCCTTCACGGATGTAATCCTGTCTCTCCTTCCCAGTGAGCTCCAAGGCGTCTGCTTCCTGGCTAAGCCTTCCAATAGCCTCTGACATGTTGTAGATAGCTTGTCGATGATATTCCTACAATAAACTATGTAAATAAATCTAGTAATTTTGATCTGGTCCGCTCGAATATGGTCGGATCCCGGACGAGCCCCCAATATGTAACAGCTGAGGTTGTTCTAGCACGTTATAGTAGGGGGGAGTTAGTTGATCTAACTACAACCCTTTAGAAAACGAAACTATTACAGCTGTAAAATAAATAAACACGAGATCCGACGATAGATTAAATAATACTAAAGTTTAATAACTGTATAGTGAACAATAAATTACTAGGAAGACACCAGCGAAACTAAATATCTACGCCACACAAAAGGAAACTCACTTACTCACCCCCCAACCACTCACACAGGTCTATATATATAAACATTCCTACAGAAAGTTCCCGAAATAAACGTTACCTTTGCCCTCGCACAAACTAACCAATCACGCATCAATACGTCATCAGGTTACATCACTCAAGGCCAAATCTGGCGTAAACATTCGTTTCCACAACGTTATCGAATATTCGGGAACATACTAATATTTACTGAACGAGTCAAAACACCTGACAACAAGCGAGCGAGGAAAAAACTACCCACTAGAAAAGAAGGTCAGGTCACGGAGTACAGTACACTCTGGCGGTTTGTCCACAATAAAATGAAAGAAGAAATGAACACATGCTCACCAGTGTAATAAGAAAACGGGGGAGGGCAAGGGATAGCTTGCAGATGCTACACACATATTGATGTAGCTACATTATTGGAAAATAATTTGTAGCCCTCCAAGCCACACAGAAATGGAAGACTATTTTATGCAAATTTGAAGTTTTGATCATTTTTCTTTTGTGCCATTTATTTATCACACTGTGCTATCCTTCTCATGGAGATGAGTGATTTTCAATGTGTCAGTAAAGTTTGATTGAAACTCATTTCAGATTACTTTTGAGGAGAGAAAAGGTGCTGAAATTGACTACCTCAAGCGGTTTGGTACAGAGTGGAAGCAGGAAGGAGGGAGTGCTGATGCAGCTAAAAGTAAACCCAGTGACAAATTTATTGCTAACCACCCAAGGTATCAGGCCATTGTTGAAAGTGAGTCTGGATAATGATATCTCCATAATTAAAAGAAATCTTCATGTATGATACAGTAGAAATGAATATTTCAGTTATAAAAATGATATTTTTGTGACAAATCAATTTTTTTTTGGGTGTCTCTCCCTCTTTTGATCATGCCGGGTGTTGGATTCTCAAATTTAAGAAGTTTTACAGATTGTAATATACTTGCATTGTGTGGTGGCTGATTGATGAAAGATGGTATTAGAGCCTAATTTAGATTTCATTTGCATCATAATACCAAAAGCTTTTCTGAAATTAAGTTTTTATTTTATGGAAAGAATATGATGTTCAGCTTGCAATTGGACATTCAAGTTATCCAAAATAATGTTGATTATTCAAGTAGTGCCATAGTATTCAATATATATTTTCACATTTCAAGCCTCCCATGTGGCATACTTTGTCTGTGTTTATTAGATTTCTGTATGAATTAAATGAAGAATTGTATTAAATTTTCAGAATGGGGAGCTCCAGAGGATTCAGAGTTGGGTGAAAAATCCACAGCCTTGAAGGGAAATTTGTTAGGTAAGGTTTATATATATTATTCTCAGCTAATGTGTGTACATATACACCACTTTAATTGTTTCCTAAACTGCTGAATGATTTTTACCCAAAACAGTATTCTGTTGTTATTGTTGTTTTTTAGTTTGCAAGCCTTTTTTACTCATTTTATATTAATAGCAAAAGAACCTGGACAAATGCCTCAATTCTTGCACTTGAATAGGAATCTTTGGTTGGTTTTAGAATAGTTAACCTTATGAGAAAAATATGAGTAGATTCTTTTAGTCCACCAGTGTAAACCTGTCAGAAATGATTTCTTTACTTGTGTCGCAGTAAAGTAGAAAATTGCTATAACATGCTATAGAGAAAAGGCTGTGTAAAACAATCAGATGTTGTCACCTGTAATTGTAATTAATGTTATTATTCATCTATTTGATTTTTTTTTTCTTCAATTTATTTTCCTATGTTTCATTCTCACAGCCATCAAAATCTACAGTCCACAACATTCAGAGAAAGGAGTACTGAACAAAAAGTTGCCAGGTAAAATCATTTGCTGCAGGTGTCAGCTGTCTTTCTGGTTTCATGGTGATGACAAAGCTCATTAACTTTGACCTAAATTTTACAGCATAAAATGGATTGAAACAATTGAAATAATAATTGGAATAAAATGAAATTCTTTCTCCTTTTTGTTAGGGTGATGTGAAAGATCAAATCTGTTTGCTTTTCATTCAGCAAAAGCATAGAGAACACTGATACATTTATCATAAATGTGGAGTTATGTTTAAAGCCTTTCAGTTTTGACTTGAACGTGTTTCATGAATATTTAACCCTAAGAAAAACTTGTTTATCAAATTAAATGTATCTTTCCGTTACAGGCACTATGTCTATCCAGAAATTGAAGACATTGATACAACGACTTTACAAGCAACAGTCAGAGCCAAAATTAACCTACACCAGCCATAAAGTAAGATGTCTGAAATTTTACATTTGTTGCTTTGCTCATTTTCTCTCATGATATGTCTTTTTTTTCTGTGGATTATGATAACCTCTCCACTTGCAGATGTCAAAATAGGACATAATAGGAGATAACTTGTAGCGATGATTCTTTGAAATGTTACTCATGGAAGCAATTTTATTGTGATGATTTGGGGAAAAAAAATTTAGCCGTTTGTCTTTGATGAGAAATTTTCAGGAAACTGAATCTCTGAAGCACAAATTTTGGACACACTTTTATTGACTGCAAAGTTGTAGCTATGTGTGGAATCAAAGGAACATTTGGCTTCTTCGAGTTATTTCCTCTATCCTTTCAGAAATGAGAATTCAAGAATTTTTGTCATGATTTTGGCCACAAATAAATTAGAATATCATTTGTTTATAATGGGAGCATTTGTGGATCACTCAGTGTAACCCTTTCACTGTGCTCTGGACGTGCACTGTATGTCCTGAAATTGAGAGTGTGGGAGTGCACTGTGGACATACGTCATAGTTCTTGAAATCGATAGTGAGAGTACACTGTTCAGCAGACGGCGGGGGAAAAAATGCAGCAGTGAAGCTGTTGATTTATACTAAGTATTTACCTTGATAGATTTTAATACAATTTTTAGAATTCAAGATATATTTTTAATTTATATTACCTGTCAGAGCAGGCCATATTATAGAGATGTCATTTCTTTCTGTCCTTTTTCAGATCACAGATGGACCTGAGATTGAACTGGATAACGATATGAGGCAATTAGGCTTTTTCTCTATAGAATCAGGGGACACAATCCGTGTAACTTGGTGACAATAGTCCAGCTGATAAATTTGCCCTGTATTACGTCCCTCCACTGCTGTGATAGTAGCACTTTGAAGCCTTCATGGCGTCTGCAATGTTTGCTTTCATCCCCAGTCAAGAATTAACGTAGTTAGTCTGGCATCAGATAATAGACGTGTTTTTTTTTTTTTGCTTAACACATAATAAAGGGGGGCGGGGGCTAGTGCTCCCTATATGGAGATTTTGACAAAAGTGGTGATGTGAAATTTAGTGTCATTGCTGCGTGGTACAATTTTTCCACCAGTCAGAAAAAAAAAATGGATTCCGCACTGAATGGTATAAGTAGGATACAAGGGTTGGTAGGCATTGTCCATTCTTCAAATAAGTCATGGAAGAGTTTCTGGAAATGTATAGCAACTGGTTACTGACAGACAAGGTCCTCATTGCTTAATCTTGTCTTTAATTTTACTTACAAGGTGTATAATATATTGAGCACCAGGAAATAGAAAATTAAGATTGAACAGTCGTGTCCTGTGCTCTATAATAAAACATTTTCTTGAATTTGAGGCTACTTCTCTCATTCTGTGTCTGCACTGACTATCTGTCAAAGAGACTATTGTCTTGGTTTCTGAGCAGTAAAAGAATTGGATTTCCAGCTGCCATTTAATGTCATTCTGAGAGTTACTTTAGATCTAAAGCATTTTCAGCCAAAAAGCATACAGGAATCAGTGGTTTATCTACAAATACAATCCTAATATCTCAACATCATTGGGACCAGCTGAATTGTATCAAGTAAAGAGAAAGTCGAAATAACAGATTAGTGGTGGAAGAGAACAAAAAACATAAGCAGGCGAGATCAGATATCACCATGATGGGAAACATGTCCAATAAATAACACAATTATATCCCTGTCTCCTCTAAATATCGGCATATATTCATCGGTCCTCTAACATCATTGTGTGAAGCAGTTGCATGACAGACGTTTGCCAATATCGGCGACGTGCTGTAGCTGTACATCAGATGAGCTGTGTTTTACTTTTTCTTTTTAACCACTGCCTGACCGTTTCTTCAGAAGAAGTGATGATACCGACAGACACAGTACACCAGTGAACTGAGAGATCTAGGTCAAGGCCCAGTACTAACAGCACACGAATGTTTCTGTGAAAAAAAAAAAAAAGGTTAGGTCATACAGACTATAGTACTCAGTACTTTTACTGCCATGAGTTTATGCATCGCATCCACACTGGAGTTATTGAAGCCAAGAGTCATACTCTTTGTCCATCCATCCCCTTTTCGCTGGCACTGCAAAAAGAAATAAAGAGGTCGAATTGCGGGGAGTTACATGGACATTTTCGGCCGCACAGTAGTAGATCTAGTGCACTTGTTGTGGAAAAATTGTCGATATTATATAAGAGAAAAGAATGGACTAACACTTCGACTTGCAGGGAAATATTTAGTAGCATCAAAGAATCAATAGGTTGGGGCTTAAAAATTGTGTCGAGTTACCCAGAATGTCAACAAAAGCCATGTCGAGATAAGTGGATTGGACTGAATGTGTAAATGGAGTTTGCATATTTTATCATAATATATACATTTACCTTTAAATGAGTTTATGTGTATTTTCAATTTCTTTACTGCAAACACTACAATAGATTTAGTTTTAGTGTTTGATACAGGAAGGCCCATCCAAATAGATTTAGGCATTTAGAAAAACTTGGCACAGAACAGAACATATTTATTTAAGAATTCTGGCAGGCATGTTGTATTCTCAGTCAAATTACTGAATGTGATGAATCAATGTACATATATAATGTATTTTTTAAAATTATATTGTAACAATGATGATCCATCTCTCTGGGAATGAAAACTGAAAATAAATTGCACCATCTTTGAAAAGGCCATATAGGCTCAACCACACTGTTGCTTTTTCTTTCTTATGATTGTGTGACAGATATGTCTGATAGAGGCAGTGTCATGGTCATTGTCTTATGTTATTCTGCTTCTGCCATATTAAAATATACTGTACTTTATTTGGCAACAGTTTGACTTGAATATGATTACGGGACATGTTGGTCTAGAGGCAAGGTGCTCGCCTCTCATGCCAAAGGTACTGAGTTCGGTTTACGGTCGGTGCAGGCATGTTGGAAATTTGGGGGAACTTCATGTTCTTGATCCTATGATAGGTAGGATCGAGCACCTAGTCTTCTTGGATGAGAATAAAAAAAAATACTCGGATGGCCCGTGTGCATGTTAAAGATACCTTGGCAATTGGAAATCTAGAGGAGCAGATCTGACAAGTCCGGCTGTGCAGGCAAAATTTAAACAAAATCTAATTCCTACTACCATCACCCCTACCCCAAATGGGATCAAACAAATATAATACAAAATTATTGAAATACAAAAACAACAAGAATAAGAAAAATAACAAAAGTAAAAGAGGTGCAAATGCCAAGGGCAGAAATCCTCCGAAAACAAAGACCTCAACACTTAAGTGTGATATTTATTATTATTATTATGTGTGTATCAATGTGGGTTGTGTGTGTGAGTTTACCCATGTATTTTTTGACATGTTTCTGTAAAGCGCATAGAGCATTTTTGTAATGGATATGCGCTATATAAATGCCATCCATTATTATTATTATTATTATATTTACTGACATAAAAAAGTGCATGGTACTTCAGTGTAAAAAGGTCACAACCTGACCTGTGTCTGCAGAGGGTTTTCAGCTAGTTTTGCTTCTCAACCCTTTTCAGAGCTCTGATAACTACCTGAGACCTCCCATCCCCTCTTCAAAATAAAACCCTACCTGTAACCTTAACCAACTGGCTAATTTTGTTCTCAGTCTCTTTCTGTGACACATTCAGAAGGATGTACATGTATATTTGTATTTGTATAAATCTTTAATCCCATTTGGGAAATTTGCCTTTGTGCCATTGCAGCCCAGTTACAACTGAAGCAGGCACGTCGTCGCCACAATGCAGCACCGGTCGGCGGTTTTGGGGGGGGGGGGAATGGTAGGAATGAATTTTATTTAATTTTGCCCAGGCAGTGGCCTGTTGATTTGAGGTCTTTATTTTAGGAGGTTCGCTGCCCTTGGCATTTACACCTCACTTTACTTGTTTTTTTGTTGTTTTTTTTTTTTATTTCTTGTACTGGCGGCCGGGGGGGGGGGGGGGGGGGTGGGGGGGGAGATGATATGGATAAATTTTAATCTATTAATTTCAATTTTGCCCGGGCAGCGGCCTTTTGGCCTGCTCTTTACGATTTCCAACTGCCAAGGTATCTTTAACGTGCGCAACGTGCACACGGGCCCTCCGAATTTTTTCGTCCTTATCCGAGAAGACTAGGTACTCGATCCTACCCCCCAATAGGACCAGGGACTTGAAAATATGAGAAAAATCCAATTTCCAAGAACTACTCGATCCTACCCCCCAATAGGACCAGGGACTTGAAAATATGAGAAAAATCCACTTTCCAACATGCCTGCACTGCCCGGGTTTAGAACCCGGGACCCTTGGCATGAGAGGCGAGCACCTTGCCTCTAGACCACCTTGTCCCCACAGGCAGTGGCCTGTTCTTTACGATTTCCGACTGCCAAGGTATCTAACTTGTACACGGGCCCTCCGAATTTTTTCGTCCTTTTCCGAGAAGACTAGGTACTCGATCCTACCCCCCAATAGGATCAGGGACACGAAAATATGAGAAAAATCCCAAACTTCCAACATGCCTGCACTGGTCGGGTTTTGAACCTGGGACCCTTGGCATGAGAGGTGAGCACCTTGTCTGGAGAGAAACCTGCAAAATGCACACAAGAGAGAAGTTATTTTTTTTGTTTTGCCAGCCCCCCACCCCCCACACAAACACAAATGTTTGTGATCCCCAGGAGATACCCCTGGGTTGAAACCCACTGTCATAGAGTCATTACGGCCCTGATAGAGATAGCAAACTTGACAATGGTGAAAACATTTCAAGACAAGAGCTTGCTATTTATACAAATTAGTAAATTAAGCACAGACCTTTTGTGTTTAGCATCACACTTTGCAGGCCTCCCCTTTAATACATGTGGATGATGTAGTACACAGCTATGATGTCTTGACTTTATGAAATTAATGTGTCTTGAGAAAAACTAAACACTTGATTTTGTGGGAAGTAGGCCTACACGTAGTAGGTGTATTGATTTTAATTAACATGATGGCACTGATTTTTTCTAGTAAAGATGATACATGTACAGAGATTTACAGTACAGAATGACAAATTACAGAAATGTTCCCTGTAACCCATAAACCTTGTTGATGGAAGTGGTCGAATGTAGATGCTTATCAACACATCCACACTCATGTTTGTACATGTATGTTAAGGAAAAGAGAGAAAGGGTAAAACTATCATGTCTTTTTTTTTGTTTTGAATGAACAGGATCAATAGCCATGTTCTTGAAAATTATCCGTTGGATTTATTTGAAATTTTGCATGGACTCATATTTTACACCAAGCCTAATGGAACTGCTTTTTTTATTTGTTCATGTGTAGCATGATTTTAAGACTGGTTGGTTATGAGTCTGGATTATTGAAAACATTTCTACAGTCCTAAGTTGTGCGAAATATTAAAATGTGTGGTTCTTTTTGAATGGGAAAATGATCAGGAATGCTCCAAGCACCAAGGCACCAATTTGTTATAAAATGTAAGGCAAGAAATGATAGTAATAGGAGTGAATGGGGTAGGAATAGAGGAATGAAGAGGTTGAAAAGGAAAGGAAATCCACGATTGTGTAAAGGAACAAATCATTTTATTGCATTTTTAAAAAATCCTGTATTTATTCTGCACACACATGGTTGACTGCAGTTGGCTGTTTCCTTTTTCCATTTTTTGGAATGTTCTGATCGTGGCGTTTGGCCGTATTTTACTGCCTCTGATAGTGGATGTCTTTAGTTTCAATACTGAAAGCAAAATGACCACTGTCCCACAGCTTTCCTACACAACGAAAGAGTCAAGACAAACATTTTGTTTTAAAGTGTACAAAATATTTATTTTGACAGTTAACTTAAGGAATAATACATGAACACTGAAGATGGAAAAGGTGCATCCATTATATACACGTACATGTTCTAAGTTAAATTCCATGGTGTAGGATATGCAAATAGTCTTGATACAACTCATGTTCTGTTTATGTTTACTGAAAATTTGAGCTGATGTTGGAAATTTTAACGTTTTTTACAATAACTCATAAAAGTATCCAAAAAAAAAAAAAAAAGGCTACATGAATGTGGACTACCTTCCAGGCAAATTACTATGATTTTATATTAATCTCCGACAAGACTAGCAAATTTTGTAAGGGTAAGTTTTTCAAATATCCAATGAGTCATTCAATATCCATCGCCATTTAAATGATCCAGGAAATTCCTTGTTTCGGACTGAACTTCTTTCCGTGTTGCGTCTTGTAAAAATTGTGTGTCACATTCGTATGCCGATAATTGGACATATTTAAAAAAAAAAAAAAAAACCACAGATCCTCTGATGAAACACATCTTTACTGACAGCCGAAAAAATGATAAAGACCATTTAATATATGAAGGCAAAGACAATTGATTCAGTAATCATTATGAGCCTTTTGTGTCCTGGTACTACACATTTACTGTGTTGACCATCATTTAGTTAGTGCCAAGGAAAGCATTATACAAAGGCGAAAATAGGGATGCCAAAGTTACTATTATTAACATCATCAAAAAAAGGGCTCAGTAGCACGCAACTCACACAAATAAAGAATCTTTTACCTATGTGGACACTCAAAGTGTCTCGTATCAAAATTATTGGCTCATTTCCATGCTATGAATATTAAAAACTCTAAAAGCTAACAAACAGCTGAAATTTGCAAAAAGAGTGAGTCTATGGAAATGCTGGTTTCTGTCATGTGAAAAAACAATGGAAAGAAAAAATAAATGCAAATAATCAATGAGAACACAAAGCTTTATGTCAAAAACATCCATCCTACTTCATTTTATTTATTGCATGCTACATCTTGATTTGACCAGTCTGTGTCAGTACTGTCACTTTAAACACACAGTATGAAAATGGACAAAACAACTGTTTTATGATTGGAAAAAAAAAAAAAGTCACTTACGTTGAAGTAGTTCTATCGGTGTTTATAATAGGGACATTCTGTTTCTAAATGGGTTTTTAAAAAAAAGGTAAAGTAGATGAGTTGAGAGAGAACTAGGGGAATGTTCCTCAAGTAATATCACTTGGAAATGATCTAATTTCCTCATCAGTCAACTCAAAACTAAAATCTGCTCACCAATAACACGCACATTTATTTTATCATACAAGATTAAGGAAAATTAATCGAATTTACGCATAGGATCATTAAAATTTCAATAGGCAGACAACCGTCATGCTTCTGAATAACCACAAAGTTCGGTAAAATATTCAAACAGAAGACACATTAATTAATGGAAAATTGGTAAAGCGTCACCGATTGAACAATAAATGCAAGATTGCTGTCATATAAGGGATATAACCCATCTTAATAATTCAAGCGTTTTTAAAATTTTGATTATTTCCCTTACATCTGATGTCGTCCGTTAGGCTGCTTCTTGCGGCTGGATTGCTCAGTAAAAATAGTACTAATACTAACTGACATGCTCAGCGCTATTGTGAAACACATAGTCCTGTCCAGTACAAGCACATGGGCAATTGCACAATATTTGTTTTAGACCATAGATGTAAAACAGTGATTTTCACATGGAAGGTTCTGAGCTCCTGGGGCCGGAATTTTAGCCGGAGGTTGAATTGGGGAGGGATTTCAAGCACAGGAGAACTCCAAACTGAGAAAGAATGGTATACATGTATTTGTGTATGAGCATCAAATGAAATGGCGGCATGTAAAGATGATCATGAACTAACAGTTCACGAAATGTTTGTCAATAATTACCACTGTGAAAGTATAATAGTAAACAAAATAAATGACAATTCAAAATGGGGAAGGAATTGAGGAAACACGGGTCTCAAGGAGGAATGTGACCCGGGGCTCTGAAACACCACTGTTCTAGAAGAAATGACGTAGCACGGAGGCCGAAATCCACAAGTTGATTTAATCGATTTTTATCATATCTACACCAGGCATATCTATACAGTTTGGGCCTTTTCCTATTGGATTTTTAACTTCACTTTCATTTGATCTTAATTACAGGCACCTGGGGGTTGAAGGCTAGCTCAAAGTGAGATAATGAAAAAAAAAAAACATGAAATGCTCAAAGTCGCCATTATCGTGCCTACGCATCGTTAAACTCAAATTAAACGCAGTCGTGACAAATAACGTACCAGTATATTTTATAAGCTCATGTTGATGTTGTTGCTCATCCTTTGCAAAAGAAGAAGACCGCAACTTCAATATCTCTAAAGTCTGGCTGTATCTGTGTGTGGAGATGGCTGATCAGGTTGATCCTTGCCATGAATAATTGTCGGTTGCAGTGACAACATGGAAGCGCTGGAGACAGATTGAACTGAGAGATGTTACTTTCTCTACTTTTTCACTGTTGCCACTTCTGTACAGTCCTTCATTCAGTATCTTTCTCATAGTCATATTTTCACTGAGGAAGAAAACAATATACAACTGTAATACAAAATCTAAGGGAAAATGTTCATCCTTGGGGTACATAAATGTGTAAACCACACCCAGCATCCTTATGTTAATCCAATGTAGATTTGTATCAGATTTCCATTGCATTGGTAGGATTATGGGAGGGGCATATTCCCTACATCAAACAGATGTGGCATGATGTCATAAACAGTGGATCCACGTGAGAACAACGTTTTTTTCTATGTGCAAACTTGATGTAAATCCTACACGACGGCTTTTTGTAAGGTTATTGATCGGTAAACATAGAAGACGTTTAAGCCAAGTAGGAGTTGTACAGGCTGAGAGGACATTAAGGTTTCGGAAAAAGTTGTGTATCTCAGTTTGCTGTGAGCAGCCGGTGGGTTGCAGTTCTAATCAATTATCAATATTAAGAATAAGCTTTGACGAGGAAAACTATTTCTTTAGTAAACAATGTGCAAAAATATTATTCTGTTGAGAGAACTTGGTTTGTACAGGAATAAAAAATTACAATCACTAAGGTGGAATCAAAGAAATATTTAAGGAAAACCGACGGGGATTATTTCGAAAAGAGCTATAGGTAGATGAATTTACAGTGTAAAACGAGGGCATATCGTGCTCTTTGCTAAACGTTTTTGCTGCAGTATCCAGGAGGAGGGGAAAAAGATTTGTTTGAATTAGCTGCAACAGTAGATGAGCCTTAACTCCATTCATAAACTTGTACAACGTTAACAGGATGCAATATAAGAGTGATTCTTATGGTGTATTATACTCCCAATGATGCCCTGACCACAAATGTGTCAAAAGTGATATTTAAAAAAAAAAAAAAAAAAGGATCAGGATTTCGATTTATGAAAGCTGACTTACTGAATGGGTCCAAATGCTCCTGCTTTTTACATTCAATTACATATTCAATTATATATTCACTGACAAAAAGGAAAAGACATAATTGTAACAGAAGGTGCAATATCACCTTCATTTCTCGACAATGTACACTGTCATTTTTCTCACATTTTCTCCACCACGCCTCCTTATGTGTGCAGTTTTTTTTTTTTCAGTGAACACCCTGATTTTCATGTGAGACAACACGCACGCGGCGGAACTCTTCACCTTTGTATTTAACGATCGATTGCACTTGTCTTGGTCTAATGGGTCTTGGGTAAAACTATTAAACAAAAATCACTTCCATTTTAGCTTTTAATTCTGTTGCAACAGAGGATTAGAAATACATGAACTTGGTGTTCAACTCAATTCAAATGAACGGAGCTCTGCCATCCACGTGTTGGTTAAGGGAAAGTCCGATGTTTTCTTTTTTTCTTTCTTTTTTTCTTTTAATGTGTAAATGGACTTTGCATATTTTATCATAATATATACATTTACCTTTAAATGAGTTTATGTGTATTTTCAATTTCTTTACTGCAAACACTACAATAGATTTAGTTTTAGTGTTTGATACAGGAAGGCCCATCCAAATTAAAGTTACAAAATCAATCACAATCAAATTAAGATCCCAAAATCAATCATGATCACGGCTATTTTTCAACCCGTTGGGTGGGTTGGGCCAGGCCAGCATCGAGCGCTCAGCCCATACTGAGATGGTGAGACGGGGTTTCAATGCGGCCCATGCCGGCTCGCCTCGCGAAGCAGGGAAACAGAGGGCTGGTGAGGCCACGCGTGGAATCTAGTTTAGTACAATAGTAGTGTACTACGATTAACTAGTTGACCTACCGAGCATTGCCCGGAATAAACAATCATGTGCTCCCGCCCTCTCTCTCTATAATAAAAGTAATAAACTACAGTTTTGCTCCAAAACTCATGCGCACCAGAACACTACGCACCAAACTGAACGCTTGATACGGTTACTTTTTATGACATGCACGGTGTCACAAATCCCAGACTGGGAGATGTAATAATGATAACAAGACAACAATCACGAACGAACAAGTTTAACACTTAACAGAACAACCCATCAGACTCACACATTTATTATACATAAACATAAAGATAATAGAGCAAATACAGACATTATATTATTCAATTCCACTGCCGTACAACGGCCTTCTCCCGTACGCACACTTCCTCGGGTCCACAACCCGGTAGTTACTTTCTAGAGACACTTCGGTCTCAGCTTCTCCTCTCCCTGTCTTAATAGCACATTAATATTTCACTGGCACCGCAGTCTCCCAATAGCACCTTCCTATTGCCATAACACATTAGCATTCCAATAGCACATCAACATGGCAATAGCACATCAGCATTTCAATAGCACATCAACATGGCAATAGCCCATTAGCATTTCAATAGCACATCAACATGGCAATAGCACATTAGCATTTCAATAGCACATTCACGATCACATATACGTCCCTGTCGTTGGCCAGACTGCCACGACTCATGTGTTGCGACTGTCCTACACGACAGCGTCACTCCTGGCCTATGTGTGGCCTTCGGCCCTATACTGGCCTACCCCTGGGCTCACCGTAGGCGGCGCTTCGGCCCGTCCCCGGCACCTACAAGAATAACATTACATTGGTATAATACCATACCACTTCTATTCACTTCACCCCTCATTACAACTCATGAAGCGGACACACAATAGTTCACATTTCACTCACCAAACATCTTACGGTAACACACCTCCACCGTAGTACACAATACTCACTCTCGCTACAAATCCATGAACTCAACTTACATCTATCGCTCATGGCGCACATTGCTATATACAGTATCAAGGACTTCCACATTCCTCACATATACTTATTTACATCATGGTAATAGACGAATATAATACATCAATCATAATTATCAATCATCGTTCCACCTACCAGTCATCACTGGAAAAAACACTACTCCCAAGTCTTCCGACTGCTCTCCTTATGTTCGCCCTCTGGGGCTTTCTCCTGCGTCCGCTTTCTTAGACGTCTTAGTGTGCAGTGATAGTAATACAGCGCTCTCGCCTCATTCAGACCCCCACCACTCACAACATGCACGCTTTAACGTTAACTAACAGAAGTCAATATAGGTGAGCAGCCTCACTATCCCGTGAGTCATTCCCCACTTCCATGCCCCCGTAATCTCTGAATTCCGCTCACTCCACTCGTGACATCATCCCCCACCCCAAAAAAATTAATGCAATTAATTTCAAATGGCATCAAGATGACTGTCAACGAGTGAGCGTGAGCAATACTTACATAAAAATGACCTACCAATGCCCCTAGCACATAAAATACCGGAATCAGGGGAAAATATGGGGATCAATATGCCCTGCACTATGCATATATGTATCACATCATCAATAGCTAACTAAACACAATACCTAATACAGAATCAAAAACCAATCAACCTATCAACCATTCTTCATATCATATTTATAATGTCAATATTTTAAAGTCGACGACTCATTCACACAGATCCTGTCAATGTTCCTGTCCTCCGATGTATAAGCTCCTGAACTCTTCCCCTAGGCTCGACTAAGGTAGTCGGCGATATGATTGCTGGTTCCTGGAATTGGTTGAATAACGAAGGTATACGGCTGCAAAGCCAATGCCCATCTAGACAAGAGTGGGCTGGACGAACGATTCTTCGACAAAAACGTTAGTGGCTTGTGGTCTGTCTGGATACAAAATTCTCGTCCCATGAGATAACGTCCTAATTTCTGGACGGACCACACAATGGCAAGACACTCCCGCTCTATCACAGAATACTTTCTTTCTCTCTGCAATAACTTCCTACTGACATAACATACAGGATGGAAACATTCGTTCTTCTCCTGTAGAAGACAAGCGCCGACACCAGAGTCCGACGCATCCGTTCTGAGGATAAAATTAGATCGAAAATCGGGTAATATCAGAATGGGTGACGATGATAATGCTGTCACCAAATTATCAAATGCTGTCTGACATTCAGACGTCCACTGGACCTTATCGGGTTGTCCCTTCTTAGTAAGGTCAGTAAGAGAAGATGACAAGGAGGAAAAATTTGGAATGAACTTTCTGTAATAATTTAAAATTCCCACTAAGCTTCTGACTTGTTTCTTTGTTTTAGGGATTTGCAACCCTACTAATTTGTCAATTTTTGTTACTTCAGGTCTCTGAACACCTCTACCCACGATATGTCCTAAGAATACTATCTCTGGACATGCCAAATCCATCTTTGCGGGTTTAGCAGTTAACCCAAAATGACGTAATCGTTTAAAAATTACTGTTAGTGTCTGAATATGATCAGACCATGTCGACCTATGACATGCTATATCGTCAAAGAATGACACGACATTAGGTATGTCCTTCAATACCAGTCTCATCAATCGTGCAAACGTCGCTGGCGCGTTTACCAACCCAAATGGCATGACCTTAAATTGGAATAATCCAATGGGCGTTTGGAACGCCGTGTATTGTTTAGACTCCTCAGTAAGAGGGATTTCCCAATAACCTTTCGTTAAATCTATCTTGGTTAACCACGTGGACCCGGCCAATGAAGCTATTAGTTCCTCCTGAAACGGAATAGGCTCCCTATCGCCTACCGTAATAGTGTTCAATCTTCGAAAATCAATACAGAACCGCACCGATCCATCAAGTTTTTTCACGAGGACGATGGGTGATGAATACGGCGATGTTGATGGTTCTATCACATCTAACTTCAACATTGACTCAACTTCCTTTATAACTCTGTCTCTTGAAGAAAAAGGCAGCGGATAAGGTCTAAGAGATACTGGCCTATCCGAAGTCAACTTTATTTGGTGCTGGATCACTGTAGTGCGACCCGGCAAATCCGTAATAACATCCGGGAATGACGCTAACAGGGTCTTAAGTTCCCTACTCATTGAACTCGTAAGGTCAGGGTTAAATTTTACGTCCCTGTAACCTTGTGTCGGAGTTAACTCCGGCAATTGAATTTGTATCTCTTCCTGCGCCTCGGTGTCGCTTACGTCACTGTCTAATTGGTCTACGACCCCCGTACAAGCAATAGAGAAGACAGTCTCCTCTGGTTTTGTCTGTGCACACAGATACTGTGGTCTCTCATAAAATCTCTGTAGCATATTAACATGGAAAACCTTACTCGATCCATCAATGTGGATAGCGTAATCTACCTTTGAAACAACTCGCTCAATAACATAAGGACCTTTCCATGTCATCAATAACTTATTATGGTCCGTAGGTAATAACAATAGGACCTTGTCTCCTGGCTTAAAAATTCTCAGTTTGGAACCTCTATCTTTATAGTCTTTTGCTCTTTTCGAAGCGATACTAGAAGCTTCTTCTGCTATAGTGCGCGCTGAAGATAATCTTTCTCTTAAATCGACAAGGTACTGAAACACTGAAATCTGCTCATCGTCTCCCGATGATGGCGACGTCATCATGTCCCGAAGAACATCAGTTGGACCCCTAGGACTACGACCATACATCATTTCAAAAGGAGAGAATCCTGTTGACTCCTGCCGTACCTCCCTGTACGCGAATAACACTGCAGGGATATATCTATCCCAATCCTTAGGGCGATCAGCAGCTACCTTACGCAGCATCGACTTTAGCGTCGAGTTCAATCTTTCGCACATGCCATTAGCCTGCGGATGATAAGGGGTGGTAGTGATGGGTTGTATGCTGAATAAGCGAAACAATTCCTTCATCATTTCCGAAGTAAATTGTGCACCCCTATCAGATAAAATCTGTTCCGGAATTCCCACCCTAGCGAAAATTCCAAAAAGCGCTTCCGCGACTGCCTCAGACGTTATGGTCCGAAGAGGAACCGCCTCTGGCCATCTCGTAGCATTACATATGACCGTTAAGAAAAATCGATTCCCCCTATCGGTAGCTGGGTGAATGGGGCCAACAAGGTCTATCGAAACTTTTTTAAACGGTTCCGAAACCGTGGGGATCTTTTGAAGAGGAGCCTGGGGTGTACGACCTTTATGCGTCGTCTTTTGGCACGCACTGCATGTCTTACAATACACTTGTACATCTCTGTGGATAGATGGCCAGTAAAAATTTTTAAGAGCCCTTTCTTTGGTTCTAGCTATTCCCATATGACCCGCTAATGGGACATCATGTGCCAAATGCAATACTGTTGCGATTAGCAACGCTGGCACAACGACCTGCTTTAAAATGGAGGCCACCGTTACATACTTACGGAACAGAATGCCCGCCTGAATAACAAAGGAAGACGACCCGTTCTTATATTTCCTCGTTTTCTCCGTTCGCGCCTCCTCAAAACATGGACTCAATGATGGGTCCTCCTTTTGTAATGTCGCCAAGCGCCCTGGTGTGATATCCAGGTTGACCGCTGGCGTTGCCAAAGGTCTAATCTTAGTCCTATCACCTACCTGTCGACGTGTCTCGACTGCGGCACAAAAGTCAATACCTTTTGATTGTGACCATGCCTGCACATTCTCCTCGGAAGGGGAAACTACCCGAGACACATTACCAATGATGAGCTGGGCGCCTGGAAAACAACCAACGACTGCTTCGACTTCCCCGCTAAGGAAAGGTGTATCTATCACTATCTTTGCCATGGGTAATTTCTCAATGGCCCCTGAAAATTGGATGCACGGGACAGTCTCACCCGTAAGCTGCGAATCCCGAATGCAGTCCTTATGCACTCCCACAACGGTAGATCCTGTATCTCGTAAAACCGAGACCGGTTCGTCCCCAACAAACCCCGGATAAACCCTAAGACCACCTCCTGTATGACATGAATTTATAACGGGGATCTTTCTCCCACAAGGTAAAACACCGGAAGATAATAACTTCTCACAACTGGGACACTTAGAATACTGTCCGCCTCCGTTGTCCGATGTAACACACGCGGCCGCATGATGAAATTTATTAGGGGAACATGGAGTGGAGCTACCGTGATTGCCATCCACGTTCGCCGCTATCCTACCTGCAGGGCAATTCACGCTGATGTGATCTGCTCTTCCGCAGTTCCAACACTTCGCGGCTCTACACTCGCGTGAAAAATGACCCACGCGTCCGCAAGTCCAACACTCCGCTCCCTGTGCTCCGCCAGACCTGGGTCCCCGTGACCCATCGCGACCGGAACTAAAGTCCCTATGCCGTCGGTCATCGGCAAAGGTCACAAATCGCCCTCGGCCATTACCGCGACCTAGCCCTCCTGCTCGGTCAAACTTACCGGATCCATATGCAGGTGATTGGTGATACCCCCTACGTTGCCCCTGGGCTTGCCCATTATAGGCACCACGCTGACGCGACCTGTCTTTATGTCCTGTCGGCGACCTCTCAACCACGGCGACGTAACCAGCATCCTGCACGTACGCCCTCGCTACTGGTTTGGACGGGTGTGCCGTACGGTATGCTTCCGCCAACTTAGACGCCTCCTGCACCGTCGCGGGTTCGTTTTCTTTCAGGAAAGCCACCAGATCTTTATGGCACGACGCGTACAGCTGGTCACGGATCATTAGGTCTTTCAATTTAGCAAAATCCGCGCCCACATGCGCCAAGTCCACCCAGTTCGCGAAATATTCTGTTAATCTCGAGACGAAGGCAGCAAAGTCCTCCCTGGTATCCGCACGTGCTCGCCTAAACTGCTCCCGGAAATATTCCTCCGTACGCGCAAATCGGCGAAGCAGCAAAGACTTCAGCTTATCATAATCATGTACGTCTTCGCGCTGTAGCTCTTTAAAGTAGGTTAACGCTCGCCCCTGCTCGCCCACTTCCATGCCCCCGTAATCTCTGAATTCCGCTCACTCCACTCGTGACACACGGTACTATACATTACGAAACAAACATGCAAAAATACATAATTATGTTACATAGCAATAAACATTGCCATTTTTTAAAACTACATGCTTGAAGTTGAAGTAAACAACGTTTAATTATAGCCATCATCTTCCTTATCTCAATTGCCACCTTCCCGCCAAATTTAAGGCCCGAAGAGTGTATAGTTTGGTCAGTTAGTCATGCCAAAGGTTGTAAGTTACTGAAATCTATTATACTTATAAAAGTACATATTTATACTATAAGCTCCTTGGTCCCTGCTCAGCGCAAGGACTGACTATTTTTATTTCGGTCATTTTATTGGTGTGAGTTCTGAAGTGGCCAAGGCGGTGTGCCGCTGGCGCTGGATGGGGCAGTGGGTTGGAGGTAGACAGTAGAAGCAGGTTGGGTAGATGAGAATGTGCAGGCGCGGCGAAAGTTCTGGTGCTTGGGAAGTGTGTCCTAAGTCATGCTGGACCGCCGCAAGGCCCGTTTGTTGTTTAAAAAAAAACAACAAACTAAGATGGGGTGTTGTTGGTTCTGTCGGGGTGAGAAGTGGCCGATAGCAAGTCGTGACCCATCGGGGCAGGTCACGATGAAGGATAGGGTTAGTGTTTTAGCTGTAACGCAGGGGCGAAGCGCGGTCCTCTGCAGAGGGTAATCAGAATTTAAGCTAGTAAGATCCTCATAATAGGACGTATTGCTACATCATATTTACATAATTATAATTATAAATGCAGCGACTAAAACAATGAAACGGTTGCTAGGCACTGCAAAAATCTGAAGGGCGGACTATTCTTGTCAACAGGACACGAATGCAGCAATTTACAAGCCAAACTAATTTCAAAAACTATTCATTCATACTAACAGACTTATAAACGCATATTTTTCACCAATTTTTTAAAATATAATTTGAACAGCACGTTTTCATTGTCATATTCATAGCCAGAGATTTTGTTATTCTACCATCCCATAAAGTTTCTCGGAAAGGACCCATTAACATTAAATGGTAGAAAGTGCTTAAATGGCATCTCTGTTACACAACAATGTGTAGCGATTTCGGAGAAGTGGCTATCTGCCGTTGCGGTTTAGGTTCGAGCGACCTATCAAGTGAATTGATGTTCTTAATGCGTTCGACTGATTTTGATCACAGTTATATCTAGTTCTAGACTATAATAATTATTATTCTTTGATAGCTCTTGCTGTGCGTAGAGTAAATTATTCTTAGATTACCTCAAACAAAAAAAAACAAAAAGATCCACACAAACTCTTTCACTCTACTCTTTACCTTTCGATTGGGATGAAAACGACCGCATAGTGAAAAACCTGCATAAGTACGTAAAATCGGGTCAAACCTTGATTATAAACCTATTTTTCCCCCCACTATTTTGCTGTCCGCGGCGCCGCTTTGAAGAAAACAGGCTATGCTCAAGCTCGCTTGTGGGTGTAGTCAAGTCTTCTTCGTCTTTGTTAATCACTGATTTTGGACCAGTTCAGATGGTGTAAGTCCCTACAAGGATGCTTTTCGGTGAGGGGTGTTAGACTATAACAACAAACCCAAAATAGCAACGTAGAATAGAATGCTGAACTGACTAAATGGACTTGGAGTTGGGCTCGATCTGGAAAGCACAGTAATTCTAGAATTAATATTCGAAGGGTGATCACTGATTATTTGATTATGAGGAAGCCTCGCCCCTGCTGTAACGTACTAGTGGTTGGTGCCATTCCGGAGGATATGGTGGTTTCCCCCATTTCCTGTCATAATATGGTCCTTGGTAGGCCATTTCCGTCAAAATTTTTATTAAAAGGTTAAAATGATTAGTATAATACAATATTGTAGTTTTAAAGGGTACGAATTTCTCTTCAAAAGTACATTTCTATGGCTACGCTTATTCGCAGATGGATTTTTGGTTTTTGTGATTTTTATTTAAGAAGAGCTCCTTTAGGTCACAATTCTGGCTTGTTTTGTTGAATAATCAGGCTTACGGTAATGATGCACCAAGCCGTTTGCGCTTAGCGATACTTATCGGTTATCTTGTCCTCGCTAGCATTAAAGACACCTTGGTTATATTGCCGACTCTCATTGGTCGTAGGAAAGGAAACCGACGCTTCCCAGGAAGTCCGGCCGCCATTATTTAAGCCTGATAAACAACAGACAGCGTACTCTTCCTGTGCAGTTTCACTTTCGTTTTTTTTTGACATCGTTATTGTTTCAAGATCGACTGCAAAGTCCAGCTGACAATTTGAAAGGTAAGGAATCACAAGATATTTATTTGATTGGTTTTATTATCTTGTTTACCAAGAGTTTTAGTCTGTTTGTTGCAAAGTTAGTGAGGAACAGGCTCTCGTTCTGCTAGCAGTAGCAGCGCGTCATTGACCGCTATGATCTAATCTAGTCTAGATCTAGATTTATGTGGGTGCAATTAACCGAATACAGTGGGCCTGGCAAGATTTTTTA
Organism: Onchidella celtica; assembly: GCA_963931925.1. Taxonomy (NCBI): domain Eukaryota; kingdom Metazoa; phylum Mollusca; class Gastropoda; order Systellommatophora; family Onchidiidae; genus Onchidella; species Onchidella celtica. Next base: position 45,590,918 of record OZ007569.1, read on the forward strand.
TATAGACTAGATCTATATTATATGAGAATGGCTTTCTGATGTTGTTTGTCAAAAGTTTGTGTTAGTTTATTGCAAATTTAATGAGGAACAGGCTCGCGTACCGCTAGCAGTCAATAGCGTGGCGTCATTGACCCAAGTACAGCAGTCAGCATCACTGTCTGCTATATAACGGTATTGATAACAGAACAGCTAGTGTGGTTTGGCTAATCAGATTTCGTTTCTTGAACTGCTTTCGTAACTTCTGTTTTGGCTGTGCAACTTAATTACTTATTATTCTCAGCCCGGACATCTGGCACAGTACATTAATGTCTGATGTCAATTGGTGCTCAGTGATGAATATGAGTACTGAGGGAAAAAAAAGTTAAGAGAGGTGTGCTTACAATTACATTTGCTTTGGGTAGCTATGTAAGCAATTAAAAAGGCCCATTATGAAGAGCTAGCACAGTAGGTGGTAGAGGCAAGGATGAAATTCATATGTGAAATAGACTTAATACTGATAGTGTAGCTGTTCTTCAGTGTTAACTATGAAGATATATAGGCCTATTATATTTAAAAAAAAAAAAAAAAGATCTAGAGCTTGTAAAACAGGACAAAAGACTAAGTCTGTTGATCTGATAGTCTGCTGAGACAGAGATAATCAGAAACAAAGTAGCATTTACAAGATCTTGCAAATAATGCTGACCAGAGGAAACTGATAATAATTTAATTAACCAACATAATTGCAAAATTCTGAGAAAATTCCAAGCACTATTTACAAGAAGACATCTGTCTTTTTAGTGTGATCCTGATTATAGATAAATTATAATTGTGCTCTAGTGTTTGCAGTCCTCTGAAAGGTAAGGATTCGTGTTTTCGAAACATACCAAAGCAGCATAAAATGTCCATAATCCATGTGAGATTAGGCTACTAAAGACACTGACAGAGGAATTCTTGCAAATAACTCTCAGCGCCATTCACAAATTCATTTAAGTAGGCGAAGGATGGTGATCATAAAATTTAATTTGTAGCATAGGTAGGTACCTGAATGCATTTGTTGTTTTTAATAGTCTACAAATAAAAATCAATACAGCTAAGTTGCATTTTTTAGTTTCATAAAGCTGCATTTGGTAAAGTTAAGGGCGTTAAAATAACTGCACCAAATGTTGAGCTTGCCATGTACAAACTAGCCTTAGGCCTATCTATTGTATTTGTTGTTTACATCTTGCAGGAAAATGGTGACATCCTGTGCCGCTTATGGCTGCACCAATCGCCAGACAGCAAAGAGGTCGGAAAATAGAGAGCACGATTTGACATTCCACCGATTTCCCATGAAAAACCAAGAATTACCCGCAAAATGGGTTGTTGCTGTCAGACGGGAACACTTCAAGCCGACATCCCATCATCGATTGTGTAGTAATCACTTTCTGAAAAGTGACTTCAATGAAGGTGATCACAGGAGAAAATTGAAATGGAATGCTGTGCCTTCGTTGTTCAATTTTCCTAAACATATCCAAAAGCAACCGTTGCCTCAGAGAAGGAAGCTCGAACGCAAGCCCCTAGTACCAAAAGAAAATCATATAATGTCTAAAACCAAAAAGCCGTCCCTGGAGCAGATTCTTCATGGCCTAAATCATGATCATAGCTATTGCTCAGATCCCCAGAAAGAAATTGCCAACGCCAAGCAGCATGTGAAGAAACTGCAGGAGAAGTGTAAGAAGGTACGGGAAAAATTGCGCCGCAGAACCAAATCAATGAGTAAACTGCAGGACATAGTGAAGGACCTGAAGAATAAAAACCTCATTGAATTAAGAGCACAGGAAATTCTAGAAGAGGCATGTGAAGGCTTAAGCTTGATATTATTTAAGCATCTACTCAAACAAAGAAAAGTGCATAAAAATGCCAGACAATATGACAACACTGTGAGCAGATTCGCCATCAGACCCATAATTATGTACTGGTACCGTAAATGCGCCTTTTAGTGGCTCACAAATCGGAATGAATCAAGTTTCAGAAAGTCATCCTGGTATAACGGAAAACGCTGATGGAGTTGCATTTGGACTGTTTTCTTTTGAAGGCACCGGCAAAACCCAAAAACCTGCCTGATTTCTCACAGGATGACATGTTTGCTGCTGCGGTTGACAGGCTTGAGTCCACCTTTACACTCCCGGATAATGAGTGGAGATACTCATGCTTGACCTACACAGCAGGATTTGTGTGCGCACGTCTGATTCCAAAAATAAAATGTTCAGATTGCAGGGCTGCCTTGACATGTGCGGAAACTCCGGAAGATATTCGTTTCTCCTTTCTGAGGAGAAGAGATCAAGGCGGTCTTGTATGCCCTTCCGACGGTGTTGTGCAGCTTTTGTTGGCAACAGAAAAAGCATTCAGGGTTGTGATGCCTAGCCCAGATGTCATGCAGACCTTGCCACACAAGAAATTCATTGATATCCAGATTCAAAACCTCGTCCTCACATATGTAAAGGAGAAATATTTTGATCTATTTCCATCTCTGCGGGATCATTTCTATGACCATGAGATGATTGTAGAGGATCATAAAGATACTTTGGCAGTTGGGAATCGAAAAGAGTAGGCCTAAGAGGCCGCTACCCGGACAAAATTAAATACAATTCATCCCTATCACTCCCTCCCCCCTCAACCCCCCCTCCCCCCCAAAGAAAAAACCCAACCCGCCGACCGGCGCTGCACTGTGGCGACGGCTGTCCGCTCCAATTGTAACTGGGCTAATATGACACAAAGGCAGAATTTCCCAAATGGAATTAGAGAAGTACAGGAAGTATACAAATATTATAAAAACAGAAAATTTGTGGGGTCGCAGCAAGACTTGAGGCAAGGAAAAAATATGGCAAAAAGATACGGTTTTACGTTGCAAAGTGTCGCGTAAGAAATAATACAGAAACGGTACAATTAAACACAAAGGAAAACACATTATTACTGCATTACTTCTCCTACAATATACCTTTTTTCTTTTCTTTTTTTTGCCTCATTATCACTTTGCAGTTTCTGAAAGGCCTGGTTGATGTTCAGTTTAGATTACTCGTTTTCTAACCTAGATAGGCAAAGAGGAGAAGAAGCCACGAATGAAAAGTTTTCGGGTTTCACACCGAACAATCGAGTGGAGCAGGCCAACGTTGTTAAGTCATAGCCACCGAGGGAAAAACGGATTAACATTCATTGGCCTGGCACGGAGTCCCCCCTGCTTGCATGTGTGAGGGCAGTGGGGCCAGCTAGTGTTGGGATCAATCAGGTGAGGAATTATAGTTGAATGTGTCAACTCCGACTACACGGAACTTGGGAGATGACGTGAGTGCAGAAAGGACATAGTTACTTCTTCTCTGGCACAAAATACATGTAAATCTACTACCAATCTAGCACAAGATGCTGCTACCGCTGTTCCATTCTACTATGAATCTCAGCTTATTGGACACAGCTCTTGGGTCATTCGAGCTGATAGATACCTGTTTGTACAGGGGATATCAGACCTGTTATAATTCAAAGATCAAACAATAGAAAGTTTACACACGTTGTGACTTGATCCCTGATAATTTACTGGTTGTATCATAATTCTATCCACAAAAACGCTTGATAATTTACGTAGGTAAATCATCCATCCCACTTTATGTGAAAAGAGTAGACTGGATTAGTAGACCCATAGAAAAATAGTGAACTATATATACAACATTTTCAGGAAAGACAAAATCTCATTTCTGTGCTTGTTGTATGTTGTTTTTTTTTTAGATTATATCTCCCTTCACACAAACACACGCCTACACACACACACGCGCACATACACAAAATAAATAAAAATTAATGTAATTCTGGAAAAGTTTTGAGTGATGCCTGCCTTTGAAAATAGTAAAAAGTCAGATATGATAAAACTGACAAGGATTCGAGTTATTTACCCGGAAGTAGTGACGTTTAGAGCCTAAAAAAAATCTAGGAACGTAGACTGTTTAGGAGTAGACCCAAGAGGACCCAATAAAATTCATTCGTAGAAAAATACAACAGGAAGTGCATGAGGTGTCAACAAACAACAAACACACATTTAGATTAATTTGTTATAGAAACATCAATTTTTTGGACAAACGTTGTCCCTGCTGAAATGAAATCATATCTGAACCACTTTTTATTGAGCATTCTTTCGTCCTTTAAACCGGATACAGGAATTACAAGGATATAAAATGAACTTAAGAAATTGGAGATACCCATCGAAGTGAAAAAGGAAGGGGAAAAAAGAAGACTTGGGCTGAACTCTTTTTTGGTTTGTTGATAGAGTTAAAGGTAGTAAGAGCCACAGGTATGAAACCTGTACGTAGGGATTGATCAGTGAGCATGTGTAGGCCACTGATAAACAGACTACAACAAAGGATGGCCTAGAATGTACGCGAATGTTTACCTGGGAATGCCCCAGAAATCCTGTCGGAACGGAATATAATGTCACTTATCATGGTATCGGCAAGCTTCCTTCTCCTCCCCCATCTCTTTCCTTCGCACAAGGTGGTGTGGCATTTACTCGTTTTTGGCACACTGTTATGATAATCCGTCTTCACTGTTGAGTTATGCTATACTTCTAATGAAGATCAGGTAACGTTCTGCTCAGAGATGTGGTAACTGATCGCCTAAATTTGTCGGGTTTAAAACCATCAGACAGGTGAACAAACAGCTATCAAACACCAAAATCTATGACTGACTTACGGAGATGATAAATAGCAGGGTAGAAAAATGGAGAATAAACATTTTTAGAAGATAATGTCCACGAACGCTGACATTGTTATCAGTCGGAAATATGACGATAGAGAAAGGGAAACAACTACAACAAATCGGCTGATTTGAGGTCTTTATTTTAGGAGGTTCGCTGCCCTTGGCATTTACACCTCACTTTACTTGTTTTATTATTTCTTGTTCTGGCGGGGGGGGGGGGGGATGATATGGATAAATTTTAATCTATTAATTTCAAATTTTGCCCGGGCACCGGCCTTTCGGCCTGCTCTTTACGATTTCCAACTGCCAAGGTATCTTTAACGTGCGCAACGTGCACACGGGCCCTCCGAATTTTTTCGTCCTTATCCGAGAAGACTAGGTACTCGATCCTACCCCCCCGTCACGAGTGGAGTGAGTGCAATTAAGGGGATTGCTACAGAGCGGGTGTAGAATAAGAAGAGCTCACGACAGACGGATAGGAAAAGACGTGAAAGGGGAAGAGTAAAAATAACTCATGCAGACAAGTGGGAAAAGCGTGCGTGTGTGAGTGGGGTGGAAGTCTGAATGAGGCGAAAGCGCTGGATTACTATCACTGCAAGTTAGAAGGTCCGACGGAGCGGACCTGTGAATAAGAGCCCATCGGGCGGCCATAAAGGGGGCAGTCGAGAAGACTAGGGAGAGAGTCTTTCCAGTAATGACTGGTATGTAGAACGTTGATTGATTATTATGATTGATGTATTATATTATATTCGTCTATTACCATGATGTGAATAAGTATATGTGAGGAATGTGGAAGTCCTTGATATTGGATATAGCAATGTGCGCCACGAGCGATAGATGAAAGTGAGTTCACGGATTTGTAGCGCGAGTGAGTAGTGTGTACTCCGATGGAAGTGTGTTACCGTAAGATGTGTGGTGAGTGAAAGGTGAACTAGTGTGTGTACGTTTCATGGGTTGTAAGGAGAGGTGGAGTGAATAGAAATGGTAGGGTATTATACCAATGTAATATTATTCTTGTAGGTGTCGGGGACGGGCCGCAGAGCCACCTCGATGAGCACAGGGGATAGGCCAGCATAGGGCCGGAGGCCACACATAGGCCAGAAGTGAGGCTGTCAGTGCAGGACAGTAGAGGCACATAAAGTCGTGGCAGTCAGGCCACGGACAGGGACGTAGATATGAGAGTGAATGAGATACTATATTGTTGCCATGTTGATAGGCTAGTGAACTGATACTATGTTGTTGCCATGTTGATGGCTATGGAAATAATAATGTGTTATTGCCCTGCTGAGGTGCTAGGGGAGTGCTAAGGTGTATGACAATAGGAAGGTGATATTGAGAGACTGCGGTGCCAGCAAATTATTAATGTGCTATTAAGACCCTGAGGGAGAGGCTGAGGCCGAAGTGCCTTTAGGAGTAACTACCGGATTGTGGATCCGAGGGAGAGTGTGTGTGAGAATAAGGCCGTTGTACGGCAGTGCATTTCAATAATATAATGTATGTAATTGCGCTATTATATGTATAATTATGTTAATAAATGTGTGAGTCTGATGGGTTGTTTTGTTAAGTGTTAAACTTGTTTGTTCGTGATTGTCGTCCTGTCATAACTATTACATCTCCCAGTCTGGGATTTGTGACACTGGGGGCTCGTCCTGTTTACCTGTGGTCATTTTGACATTGTGTATTCGTTATATCTAGTCGTTTTTCTGTTGTGCTAGGAATTCATGCTGTTGTCTTTGTTCGTGGGATGAATGGAATTTTCATGAGATGATTTATGTATACTTATGAATATGTATTGATGCATGTATTGCTATGAATAGGTAGTAATTTGTATTTAAACTTTCCAGAGTGTGTGCGTGCAGCCTGAGGAGACGAGCAGCCAGAGCTCCGATTAAAGGGAGGAGTTTGACTCAAAATTTCAAAAGTTAAGTAAAGGTCAAAATTTTTGTGCCCTGGATTGAGGGCTGTCTTTTCCTCTGTCTTTTTCCGCTGTTTTTCTGTTTTCGTTGTAATTGATTATACGGGCGGTGGCGCGGGTTTGCTGTGTTGAACTTAGTTTATCCTTTTAAAAAGGTGTGGTAAACTTTGGAACTTCGTTCATCACAGTGACCAGTTCTGTAGGGACCTGTATTTTTGTTTAGATTGTAGCCTTCTATCTTCCTCGTTGTTTTAGGAAGACGTTTCTCTTGTCCCTCTTCTACCTTTCTGTAGATACGTTCTTTTTTTTCAGACTCTGTTCTTGTTCGTACCTTGTAGTGTAATCGGCGTAGTAGGTTGCATTTTTTTTTCCATTATAGTTTTTGTTTGTAGAAGCTTTGTCCTAGTCTGGTTCGTTGTCCTTGACGTACTTGTGGTCCTTCTACTGTATTTCTTCATTCTTGTCGTTTCTATTTTCTTTTATAATTAATAGTGCTATACATTTTATAGATATAGAATTAGTTGTGCTGTAAAGGTAAATTTCTGAATTGTATTTTAGACAACCGGGTATTGTTGTATCTGGTGTGATCTCAGGTCTCTGGTCGTATCGTTAGTGATCATACCGACAGGTTGGTCGTCTTATAATAGATACCATAACCATAAATCTGTGAAATGGCGGAACTCCAACAACTAATGAAGTTGGGTAAGGAACTTGGCCTGGAGGGAGAAGAGCTACGCGGCTGGATTAAAGAACAGCAGGCGGATCTGCGCGATGAGCGTGCTAAGGATAGAGAGCGAGAAAAAGAGGCTCAAGAGCGACAGAGAGAAGAGGAAAGAGAGTTTAAGTTAAAGGAGTTAGAGGCTAAGCAACAGGAAAGAGAGGCTAAGGAACGGGAGCAGGAGAGGGAGTTAAAGCTAAGGGAGATAGAAGCTAGGGATAACCAACAGGAGAGAGAGACGCGAATGAGAATCGCGGAGTTGGAAAGCCAAAAGAATGCGCCAACAGAAGCAGTTGAGCGGCAGGTACACAATAAAGGTGGCGTTAGGATTAAGCTCCCTACGTTCGACGACCGGAAGGACGACATAGACGCCTTCCTTTACAGGTTCGAACTGAACGCACAATTGCAATGGGGGGAAAATAAGGAATTATGGTCCACGTACCTGGCTTCCTTGTTGCAGGGGCGAGCGTTAACCTACTTTAAAGAGCTACAGCGCGAAGACGTGCAAGACTACGATAAGCTGAAGGCTTTGCTGCTTCGCCGATTTGCGCGTACCGAGGAATATTTCCGGGAGCAGTTTAGGCGAGCACGTGCAGATACCAGGGAGGACTTTGCTGCCTTCGTCGCGAGACTAACGGAGTATTTCGCGAACTGGGTAGACTTGGCGCATGTGGGCACGGATTTCGCTAAACTGAAAGACCTAATGATCCGTGACCAGCTGTACGCGTCGTGCCACAAAGATCTGGTGGCTTTCCTGAAAGAGAACGAACCCGCGACGGTGCAGGAGGCGTCTAAGTTGGCGGAGGCATACCGTACGGCGCATCCGTCCAAACCAGTCGCCAGGGCGTACGTCCAAGATGCTGGGTACGTCGCCGTTGTCGAGGGGTCGCCGGCAGGACTTAAGGACAGGTCGCGTCAGCGTGGTGCCTATAGCGGGCAAGCCCAGGGGCAGCGTAGGGGCTATCACCAATCACCGGCATATGGATCCGGTAAGTTTGACCGAGCAGGAGGGCTAGGTCGCGGTAATGGCCGGGGGCGAGTTGTGACCTTTGCCGAGGACCGACGGCATAGGGACTCTAGTTCCGGTCGCGAGGGGTCACGGGGACCCAGGCCTAGAGCAGCACAGGGAGCGGAGTGTTGGACTTGCGGACGCGTGGGTCACTTTTCGCGCGAGTGTAGGGCCGCGAAGTGTTGGAACTGCGGAAGAGCAGATCACATCAGCGTGAACTGCCCTGCAGGTAGGATAGCGGCGAACGTGGACAGTAGCTCCAGTCCATGTTCCCCAAATAAATTTCATCATGCGGTTGCGTGTGTTACATCGGACAACGGAGGCGGACAGTATTCTAAGTGTCCCAGTTGTGAGAAGTTATTATCTTCCGGTGTTTTACCTTGTGGGAGAAAGATCCCCGTTATAAATTCATGTCATACAGGAGGTGGTCTTAGGGTTTATCCGGGGTTTGTTGGGGACGAACCGGTCTCGGTTTTACGAGATACAGGATCTACCGTTGTGGGAGTGCATAGAGACTGCATTCGGGATTCACAGCTTACAGGTGAGACTGTCCCGTGCATCCAATTTTCGGGGGCCATTGAGAAATTACCCATGGCAAGAATAATGATAGATACACCTTTCCTTAGCGGGAAAGTCGAAGCAGTCGTTGGTTGTTTTCCAGGCGCCCAGCTCATCATTGGGAATGTATCACGGGTAGTTTCCCCTTCCGATGAGAACGTGCAAGCATGGTCGCAATCAAAAGGTATTGACTTTTGCGCCGCGGTCGAAACACGTCGACGGGTAGCGGATAAAGATAAGATTGGACCTTTGGCGACGCCAGCGGTCAACCTAGATATCACGCCAGAGCGCTTGGCGAGATTACAAAGGGAGGACCCATCATTAAACCCATGTTTTGGGGAAGCGCGAACCGAGAAAACGAGGAGATATAAGAACGGGTCATCTTCTTTTTTTGTTCAGGCGGGCATTCTGTTCCGTAAGTATGTAACGGTGTCCTCCATTTTAAAGCAGGTCGTGGTGCCAGCGTTGCTGATCGCAACAGTATTGCATTTGGCACATGATGTCCCGTTAGCGGGTCATATGGGGATAGCTAGAACCAAAGAAAGGGTTCTTAAAAATTTTTACTGGCCATCGATCCACAGAGATGTGCAAGTCTATTGTAAGACGTGCAGTGCGTGCCAAAAGACGACGCATAAGGGTCGTACACCCCAGGCTCCTCTTCAGAAGATCCCCACGGTCTCGGAACCGTTTAAAAAGGTCTCCATAGACCTTGTTGGCCCCATTCACCCAGCGACCGATAGGGGGAATCGATTTTTCTTAACGGTCATATGTAATGCTACGAGATGGCCAGAGGCGGTTCCTCTGCGGACCATAACGTCTGAGGCAGTCGCGGAAGCGTTGTTTGCAATTTTCGCTAGGGTAGGAATACCAGAGCAAATTCTGTCTGATAGGGGCGCGCAATTTACGTCGCAGATGATGAAGGAATTGTTCCGCTTATTCAGTATACAACCCATCACTACCACCCCTTATCATCCGCAGGCTAATGGCATGTGCGAGAGATTGAACTCGACGTTAAAGTCGATGCTGCGGAAGGTAGCTGCTGATCGCCCTAAAGATTGGGATAGATATATCCCTGCAGTGTTATTCGCGTACAGAGAGGTACGGCAGGAGTCAACGGGATTCTCGCCGTTCGAAATGATGTACGGTCGTAGTCCTAGGGGCCCAACTGATGTTCTTCGGGACATGATGACGTCGCCATCATCGGGAGACGATGAGCAGATTTCGGTGTTTCAGTACCTTGTTGATCTAAGAGAAAGACTATCTTCAGCGCGCACTATAGCGGAAGAAGCTTCTGGTATCGCTTCGAAAAGAGCAAAAGACTATAAAGATAGAGGGTCCAAACTGAGAATTTTTAAGCCAGGAGACAAGGTTCTGTTGTTGTTACCTACGGACCATAATAAGTTATTGATGACATGGAAAGGCCCTTATGTTATTGAGCGAGTTGTTTCAAAGGTAGATTACGCTATCCACATTGATGGAGCGAGTAAGGTTTTCCATGTTAATATGCTACAGAGATTTTATGAGAGACCACAGTATCTGTGTGCACAGACAAGACCAGAGGAGACTGTCTTCTCTATTGCTTGTACGGGGGTCGTAGACCAGTTGGACTGTGACGTAAGCGACACCGAGGCGCAGGAAGAGTTACAAATTCAATTGCCGGAGTTAACTGCGACACAAGGTTACAGGGACGTAAAAATTAACCCTGACCTTACGAGTTCAAGGAGTAGGGAACTTGAGACCCTGTTAGCGTCATTTCCGGATGTTGTTACGGATTTGCCGGGTCGCACTACGGTAATCCAGCACCAAATAAAGTTGACTTCGGATAAGCCAGTATTTCTTAGACCGTACCCGCTGCCTTTTTCTTCGAGAGATAGAGTCATAAAGGAAGTTGAGTCAATGCTGAAGTTAGATGTGATAGAACCATCAACATCGCCGTATTCATCACCCATCGTCCTCGTGAAAAAACTCGATGGATCGGTGCGGTTCTGTATTGATTTTCGAAGATTGAACACTATTACGGTAGGCGATAGGGAGCCTATTCCGTTTCAGGAGGAATTAATAGCTTCATTGGCCGGGTCCACGTGGTTTTCCAAGATAGATTTAACGAAAGGTTATTGGGAAATCCCGCTTACTGAGGAGTCTAAACAATACACGGCGTTCCAAACGCCCATTGGATTATTCCAATTTAAGGTCATGCCATTTGGGTTGGTAAACGCACCAGCGACGTTTGCACGATTAATGAGATTGGTGTTGAAGGACATACCTAATGTCGTGTCATTCTTTGATGATATAGCATGCCATACGTCGACATGGTCTGATCATATTCAGACACTAACAGTAATTTTTCAACGATTACGTCATTTTGGGTTAACTGCTAAACCCGCAAAGATGGATTTGGCATGTCCAGAGATAGTATTCTTAGGACATATTGTGGGTAGAGGTGTTCAGAGACCTGAAGAAACAAAAATTGACAAGTTAGTAGGGTTGCAAATCCCTAAAACAAAGAAACAAGTCAGAAGCTTAGTGGGAATTTTAAATTATTACAGAAAGTTCATTCCAAATTTTTCCTCCTTGTCATCTTCTCTTACTGACCTTACTAAGAAGGGACAACCCGATAAGGTCCAGTGGACGTCTGAATGTCAGACATCATTTGATAATTTGGTGACAGCATTATCATCGTCACCCATTCTGATATTACCCGATTTTCGATCTAATTTTATCCTCAGAACGGATGCGTCGGACTCTGGTGTCGGCGCTTGTCTTCTACAGGAGAAGAACGAATGTCTCCATCCTGTATGTTATGTCAGTAGGAAGTTATTGCAGAGAGAAAGAAAGTATTCTGTGATAGAGCGTGAGTGTCTTGCCATTGTCTGGTCCGTCCAGAAACTAGGACGTTATCTCATGGGACGAGAATTTTGTATCCAGACAGACCACAAGCCACTGACATTTTTGTCGAAGAATCGTTCGTCCAGCCCACGCTTGTCTAGATGGGCATTGGCTTTGCAGCCGTATACCTTCGTTATTCAACCAATTCCAGGAACCAGCAATCATATCGCCGACTACCTTAGTCGAGCCTAGGGGAAGATTTCAGGAGCTTATACATCGGAGGACAGGAACATTGACAGGATCTGTGTGAATGAGTCGACTTTAAAATATTGACATTATAAATATGATATGAAGAATGGTTGATAGGGGGAGCGGTTTTTGATTCTGTATTAGATATTGTGTTTAGTTAGCTATTCATGATGTGACACATATATGCATGTTGCAGGCCATAGTGATCCCCATATTTTCCCCTGATTTCGGTATTCTATATACTAGGGGAACTGCTAGGTCATTTTTCTTGTGTAGGTATTGCTCACGCTCACTCGTTGACAGTCATCTTGATGCGATTTGAAATTAATTGCATTAATTTTTTTGGGGTGGGGGATGATGTCACGAGTGGAGTGAGTGCAATTAAGGGGATTGCTACAGAGCGGGTGTAGAATAAGAAGAGCTCACGACAGACGGATAGGAAAAGACGTGAAAGGGGAAGAGTAAAAATAACTCATGCAGACAAGTGGGAAAAGCGTGCGTGTATGAGTGGGGTGGAAGTCTGAATGAGGCGAAAGCGCTGGATTACTATCACTGCAAGTTAGAAGGTCCGACGGAGCGGACCTGTGAATAAGAGCCCATCGGGCGGACATAAAGGGGGCAGTCGAGAAGACTAGGGAGAGAGTCTTTCCAGTAATGACTGGTATGTAGAACGTTGATTGATTATTATGATTGATGTATTATATTATATTCGTCTATTACCATGATGTGAATAAGTATATGTGAGGAATGTGGAAGTCCTTGATATTGGATATAGCAATGTGCGCCACGAGCGATAGATGAAAGTGAGTTCACGGATTTGTAGCGCGAGTGAGTAGTGTGTACTCCGATGGAAGTGTGTTACCGTAAGATGTGTGGTGAGTGAAAGGTGAACTAGTGTGTGTACGTTTCATGGGTTGTAAGGAGAGGTGGAGTGAATAGAAATGGTAGGGTATTATACCAATGTAATATTATTCTTGTAGGTGTCGGGGACGGGCCGCAGAGCCACCTCGATGAGCACAGGGGATAGGCCAGCATAGGGCCGGAGGCCACACATAGGCCAGAAGTGAGGCTGTCAGTGCAGGACAGTAGAGGCACATAAAGTCGTGGCAGTCAGGCCACGGACAGGGACGTAGATATGAGAGTGAATGAGATACTATATTGTTGCCATGTTGATAGGCTAGTGAACTGATACTATGTTGTTGCCATGTTGATGGCTATGGAAATAATAATGTGTTATTGCCCTGCTGAGGTGCTAGGGGAGTGCTAAGGTGTATGACAATAGGAAGGTGATATTGAGAGACTGCGGTGCCAGCAAATTATTAATGTGCTATTAAGACCCTGAGGGAGAGGCTGAGGCCGAAGTGCCTTTAGGAGTAACTACCGGATTGTGGATCCGAGGGAGAGTGTGTGTGAGAATAAGGCCGTTGTACGGCAGTGCATTTCAATAATATAATGTATGTAATTGCGCTATTATATGTATAATTATGTTAATAAATGTGTGAGTCTGATGGGTTGTTTTGTTAAGTGTTAAACTTGTTTGTTCGTGATTGTCGTCCTGTCATAACTATTACATCTCCCAGTCTGGGATTTGTGACACCCCCAATAGGACCAGGGACTTGAAAATATGAGAAAAATCCAATTTCCAAGAACTACTCGATCCTACCCCCCAATAGGACCAGGGACTTGAAAATATGAGAAAAATCCACAACAAATCGGCTACGTTTATGATCTAATAGTAAGTCATTTCCGATGGTCAAACCTGCTGCTGGTCCGCAGCCAAGAGGAACAACGTTGTACCATCGAAGATACTGTGCACAGGTACGATAATGATGATTTGAAAAATGTAGCATTGGGATGGAAACTTTAAGAAGTCAGGCAGTCCATGGAGACTTTATGGTCAGCATAAGGGAGGTATCATACTAAGTCCGGTCAGACACAGTCACATGCTGGCAGATGAAAAGTGCACACCATAATTTCCTATATTTATTTTCTTAATAAATCCGGTCAGACCCAGTCAGCTCCTGCCATTATTACTTTGGTGTCTATTTTCTTGGCAGCATCTGGCTACGTCTGACAGGGCTTAGTATTACTATGATACCTCCTCCAGAGCTGACTGATTAGGGCTATCTCTGATCAACTCGTTGGGAATGACCCTGCATTTATATATCATTAATATTAACATCACCACGATTATGGTCAACACATCACTCAGGCTTTCTACCATCACCAATAAGAACAGAGTAGCTGCCCGACAATGAGGCACTTCGTGTTTTTTTAGTGCTAGGCCTATGGAGATATTGGTATCACCAAATAAGTTACTCAATGCCCTTTCATTTGATAAAAAAATATTGTTGTAATTTAATAAGCAGAGAAGATATGGCCTATCAAAGACATGAAGCGACATAAACAGATTTTTTAGAAAAATATCAAAATTGGGCAAAAAGAAAATGTTAGAATATATGTAGCAAAGCCTAAGGTAAGAAATAACACCCAAACGATACAATAAACGCAAACTAAAAGAAAAGACAGAAAATGGCCGATATTTCGGCAACCGCCTTCATCAAGGGAAAAAAAAACCCAGAAAAAAAAGGGAAATGGAACAGATAAAACAATGGAACAATTACATACAGCTTTTTATTTTTGCCCGATTTTCTCATTTTGTCGGGCGGTCACACAAATACGGCTCGTGGCGCTCTGAGTCTAGGCTGTTTTGCCTCAGGTTTAGTGTGAGATGTGGATTGTGGAATTAAACGGGGCCTCGCGCACTTGTGAAACTGACAGAAACCTGTCTCCCTATTTGATTGAAAGGATATTCAAATCTTAGGCAAACCAGGCCTGACTCAACGCAATAATAGTCCAAGACAGGAAGAATTCCAAGCTTACCTCTCCCTTTATATTTCCTGCGAATGTTAACACAATACACTGGACCTATAATTGCTACCACAGCAAATCCACATGTTCAACCAGCAGTGACAATAAGAATGTAAGCAATGTCCATTGCCATTAACAGCACCCAACGAACAGGCTCAGAAAATCGGATTTAGCGAACTTTTGTTATGTGCAAATCACAACCCCACAGTATAAACATGCAACCCTGTGCTAGATATATTTGTTTCTCATGTCCTTAGTTTGCCATCAAATGCAATGCAAGTGAGAGAGGGGGAAAAATGCATTTTTATTTAGCAGCTAGTTTGCCAGGACCGTCATGATTTAGAGGGTGAGTTCCTAGCAACCTTTTTTTAAAAAGCCAACATCCTTTTCTTAAGCATTAATTAGTACACTGTATCTCGAGATGAGAGGGAGAGGGAGGGAGAGATGAATTTCCAGTTGTTTTTCATCAAATAAATAGGACAGGATAGAAAGGGTGTGGAGAAGAGAAAAAAGTGGAGGGGTTGCAGTAGATTCTAGAAGCCTGGTGTATCGGCATGTTTGTAGTCTGAATGTTTACGAGCGAGTTAACGAGCGAGAATCGCGTGTTAGACGAAGCGCCGACATCGTTGCGCAGTTAAAGGGCTTGAAGCTTACAGAAATCTCCTTGTGCTGATAGCCTGTCCTGTAAACTGTTAGTGTTACGGGCTACAGAGTATCAGCTGTGGCACGCCATCTCACAGCCTACTCGGCTTTACTTGCTGCCACTAGTGGCGTCAGAATAAACGTTAATTGCAGCGTTATACTTTAGCTGTGTACTGTTTGGGATTATCGCCGCGATCAACATCTGTACCAAGCAATGGATTCTCTGTGTATGCGCCATTCTCTAGACACATCCCTCTGATTTATCCTCATCTTAAAGCGGTGTTTTCGCGTGTACGAAAACGACAAAGGAAACGTCAAAAAAACCGTTTCGGTAGTGAAATAGAAAGAATATTTTCATCTGTACGGTCCTTTTTGACGTTTCCGCTGCCGTTCTTGCACACGAAAACATTCTTTGTATTTCACTACTTGAAGGGTTTTGACGTCTCTGTTTCCATACATATGAAAACCCAGCTTAAAGACGTTACCACTGTCTCTCGCACAGAGTCAAACGCTCTGTTCACTGGGACATTGCCCCGGCAAGATCCATTATACAGTCATCGAGACAAAATTCCTTATAATTTTAAAGTCCGCAGTCTGGACATTAATACTGCTGGTTATGTAAGTGGTTCTTAAAGAAGCCAGCGGACTCCTACAATTTCTTTGGATTGACAGGGAAGTAAATATCTACTTGACAGGTGCGTTCTTGCTGTTCATCGTATGCAATAGCATGGTACAGCACATCGCGGCTTTGCGATCTTTTCTATTGATAATAATAAGTTTGTTTGTATACTCGTCTAGGATCCCCCAGATCTGCTTGGTTATTTACAGAAAAGGTCTCCGTTATAGGAGTAATCTACACAAGAAAAATGTTGCAAGAAACAGCGTGTTTATCTCAAACGTCTGGCCTATTATCTCACCAACGGTTTCCAACAGAGCAACTGTGGTGGATCTGGTTCATTTGGGAGGGGCAAAGGAATGACAGTACAGGTGGTAGAAGAAAGTAGGTAAAGAATGGAAAGTATGAACATTGCGGGAAAAACAGATAGCCCGAAGAGAAAACGATGGAGGGAACTAAAAGAGAGATGGCATACGGTCGAAACTGCAAAGGATGTAAGGAAGGCCGGGAGTGAAGCAGAGGCAAATTAAAGGGGTGGAGGAGAAAGCTAGGCATGACAATAATGTATGTACTGAACAACGAAACAAAAGATTTGAAAAAGGAGAAGCATTTATTGAAACAAGTAACGTTATATTATGGACTACTAAAAACGAGCGTATTTTACTCTACTCGTTATTAAATGTTTGCCAAAAATGTACCATCATTGGAATAGCTGTGGTTATATCGGCGATTCAGCCTGATGTAGGTTGCTTGAAGTAGTAGTCGGTGTTGATGTTACAGTCAACTACATGCGTATCCTCACACAATTTGGTGACAGCATTGAATGCCAGACCCAGCGGACAGTCCAGGTAGGCGATGGCAGAGTTCGTGCATTCGATGAAGCCGTAACAGAAATCAGGGTCGGGATACATGCCGTCTTGCAACTTGTGGATGTAGCAGTAGTTTGGTGCTGGAAGTTAAGAGTGAATGGATCACTGGTAATGGGGTGATGGATAGATGGATGGACGGATGGATGGGTTGATGGACGGGTGGATGGATGGATGCATGGATGGACGGGTGGATGGATAGATGGATGGATTGGATGAATTGGTGGGAATTTAAAGACAGGTGTAGCTTTATCTGTAGAACTTCATAATTCTGTTCCATTGATTTGCTCAAACGAACTTTCATCCCAATCCAAGATTGCCTTACCAGTTACTGGCCGCGTCGCCTGTCTCACATTCACAGTCACCGAAGGCCCGAAGTAGTTTGGATCGTTACAAGGTCTGGGTGAGACCCGACATGTTTGACTGACTCGGTCATACACCAGGCCTTTGTTACAGCTGACCACTTGACTGTAGTGTGGAAGCCCGAGCACTGGACGTATGTGGAACAGTCGTAAGGGTTTGGGTGCAGGCCGTCCGCCCATTGGTACATGACACACAGATCTGGGTAGTGTGGCGGGTAACTAGGTACGACAGCCTTCATAGCTGAATAGAGATATGAGATAGACTACATTCTCAGCAATGCATTGTGACGCGGAGCCGTCTTAACGCATGGGCACACCGGGCAGTTGCCCAGGGCCCCAAGAGTTTAAAGCCCCATGCGTGAGCATTTACATTGTCTTTTGGAATAGATAAGAAAATCCCGCGGACTGCATAAGAATCACAAAACGGGCAATACGTGCAGGCGATGTCAGGCGGTGTCAAACAGGCTTCACAGTGGTTACAAAATTAAGCACACAGGACATCTCACTGCAAGGCCTATTGCTTTGGCCACGGGCCAGTAATAATGTTAAGACGGTCCTGTAGTGAAGACAGAAACACAATTAATGGGGTATATGACGATTCAAATAGGCAGGACTTTGATTACTGATTACATGTAAAGATGCATAGTTATAAAAAACACCATATCGTATTAGATATGTAATATTAATACGAGATACAATGAGAGTACTATGGATTAGAGGTAATAATTTTGAAGGTCAATTGTCCTTTAAATTTCAGGGAGACAGAGAAAATCAGGATCGCGGGAGAAATGGTTCGGGGGAATAGGCAATTCAAAATGTATTGTTCTTGCCTTGTTTTTCAATTAAATACAATGTTTTTCCACATGCAACCAATGGTAATGGTGAACTTACCCGGATCAGACTGTGCCGATGTTCCTGACAGAGAATGAAGTAGAATAACATTATTTTTATTTCCATGGTCTCCTCCGTCAAGTCAACAAATTTGTCAGACCAGAATTCATTTCTGAATATAGAGATAGTTGACCCCGAGGAAACAGCTACCAATAATGTAAACCTGTTAAAATACCCCCCCCCCCCCAAAAAGTGTCTCGGCAATTCCATGCTTCTTTGAATACTGTTTCCTCTGCTCTCACACACATTTCTACAAACACAAACATTATCAGTGAAG
The DNA here is from genome assembly GCA_963931925.1 of Onchidella celtica. NCBI lineage: Eukaryota > Metazoa > Mollusca > Gastropoda > Systellommatophora > Onchidiidae > Onchidella > Onchidella celtica. The sequence continues at coordinate 45,609,416 of OZ007569.1, forward strand.
TGGCACATTCACTCTCTCTCTCTCTCTCCCTCTCTTACTCCCTCTCTTCCTCCCCCCCCCTTTCTCTCTCTCTCTCTCTCTTTCACACACTGTCTCTCTCTTTCTCGCTCCCTCTTTCTCTCCCTCTCTTTCTCTCTCACACACACATATACATACACATCATGACACAGATGCTACAGATCCCCTCTCCCCGCCCCCCACCTGATTCAGACATTCCGAATTTCATTTATTTTGTAGAACACAAAAAAATTGTGTAAGATTTCAACTGTCCCATTTCTAGTACGTTTTCACGCTTTTCAGTGGAACGCGAACATGTCATGTTCTCCCCTGATATACCAAGTTGTGACTGCCGCTGACAGAATGAAACAGAACAGACCAAGTTAATATGACAGTTACTAGAAACTATTTTTTGACAGTTGACTGCTTCCATATTTCTGTATAAGATAATAATTGCGTCAAAGTCATTTCGGGCAAATACAAGATGCACTGCTTTACATTTCAACGGAGCAGATTTCTCCATAATTATATTTTAACTGCCTTAAATTTTCAGAGCAGTACAACGGTCAAGTAAATGAAACAGAAATGAATGAAGCATTCTCCTCGATAATAATAGCGCACTTCCTCCGCTTATTTTTATGTAACTCAACTGGTGAATCACTGAGCCATAATATTGTCAACTCATTCGTGCAGACTAAGAGTAATAGCTACAATCTCTTACCTATTGGCACCTTGATCGCTGCAATAGACATGACAATAGATTAAGGCATCACTTAAGAGAAGTATGCAGATTCCATCATCAGAGTAAACAGTAAGCTGTGACCTTTTAAGTACTTAGAGGTATGTTAAAACGAATTAATATGAACTAGCCTTTCATAGCCTGAGATAAAATCTATGACAGGGCTTTGCCATTTAGGGAATGCAAAATAAAGAGATTGACAATAGCAGAAATAATACCTCTTTTGTTTATGATTGCAATTTTTTTTTTCAGTTTTTTGTTAACAAAAGTAAAGACTTCACTTTTGAGGATGAACATAATCTATTTGTAATAAATTCCCTGGAATTTGTGAAACTTGGCAGGTTATGGACTATTGCTGTCACTGGAAACACTCACTCTCGCATACTTTCTGTGTGACACTGTCAATTGTGCTGTTCAGGGCATCGAAGCCAGGCACCTGGAAATGACTGCTACTGTCCGAAGCTATCAGCCGCAGCTCTTCGGGATAGATCTGGTCACCAACACCAATAGAGATAATGTGGACGTCTCTATTCTTTAGTCTCTGTGCTGCCATTGCAGCTGTCAGGAGAACAGTGTCACTGTTATTTTGGTGTGTTTTTTTTCCATGTGTAAACTAAATAATATCGAAGGGTATTTTCCAAATTGTTGTATGTGCATTTTTACCTTTTCGAGAAAACGAGGTCTGAAAGTAGGTAGCAAAAGGGCAGGAACGCAAACAACATTAAATCACAAATACATATCTCGAAAGTTTGTAACCGACTGGAATTAAATTACACTTACATATAATAAAATTGGCAAAATGTAGCATATACCAATATGGCAAATACCCCTCGATATTAAGTGTTATATTCCCATGACAGAGTTTTTATTGTTTATAACCATTTAATTATTGTAAAGTATTCTCCATCTACTCTAAAGCAAAATGGAGAAGGAAGCTGAAGATTTAAGATGACAGAACTCTGCCGTAAACCGAGCTGACACGGGCTTGAGTTAGCGGAGAAACGAATGGGTTTGGTAAGGTGGGGGGGGGGGTGGTAAAAAAAATAAATAAAGGTTTACATTTACTTTTAAGTAAGCTGAAAGATTGAATTTCGAGAACTAAAAATGTTAGACGACAGGATTTTATATCCACCATTCGACCCTGATCAGTATACATTTTAATACCTGACGCCTCCATGGATACTGATAATTATATTTTCGGTTGTTCTAGTTTGTCGATTTAGACTTTAAATCAGGTTATGCCAAATCGTTCCGAGGTCTCGCTCCAGTTTCAGTCTTTTTCCTTTATAAAGCACGTTTCAGCCCACCTCCCTCTCTCTCTCTCTTACATTCTCTCTCTCATTCTTTCTCTGTCTCTTTCAGTCTCTCATTATGTACATACACACACCATAAACGCATACATACAATTGGCACCACTGAGTAAAAATGTTTTTTAATCTTTCTTTAGCAATACGTCTTGAAATCAACTTGTTCAAGCTCTAACTCCTCAGGTTATATATGATATGCAGCTCTTACTTAAAGCCAAAGAATTGGAGCGTCCGTCGGTCATGACTATCAGAACTTTGGAAGCGTTGGCTCGGCCGCCGAATGGAGCGCCGTACATATTCTGTTCCACAACCGCATTTAGCGCCTTTGCCGTGTCCGTACCGCTAGCCAGATGAGGTGCATTCAATATCGCCTGAAAAGTTTAAATAACGCCTATTGTTGGGGGACCTTATGAAAGTATAAAAAGTATAAATAAACGAAAGCTTTATGACCTTGGAACATATTTCAAATTAATATTCCATAATTAGTTCATCTTTTTTCATGAAAGAGAGTATAAGTGAGCAACAATTCTAAGCCCACCACATATACCTATCACAAAATATAAAAAAATAAAAAACTCGTAAAAAAACATATTGTTCCAAGATGTTTAAGTTGTTTTATTTAGAATTTTAACCCTCTAGTGCCCAATGTACCACATTTGAGATGAGTCATCTGGAGCCAACGTGCTCTATCTTTGATACATTTCACTCTTCCTATTGTACTAACAGTTGATTTTTTTTCCAATTACATGTTGATTCATATATTTGTCACAAATCTGACTATTCAAAATCAGTTCTGCATTAGTTCAGAAGTTTTGAACTTGACAATTTTCATTTGGGCATTAGAGGAATTAATTAATTTTCTTAACTCACGGAGAGTATTTTCATTTTCTTTTAAGTTATTAACTTTGATTTATTTCCTGGACTGATCAAAGGCGATAATGTTAATGGTACTCTAAGGTTAGTTTTTAAAATTTGAAAACGTTGAAAATTTAAACTCTTCAAGTATTATGATTTTAAAAACGTTATTCCAAATTAATGTAATATTATGATCGCAGTGCGAATTCTCTGTAGGGTCACACTATTTGAGTTTGAGTTAGAGTCTGGGTTTCACAACGCGTCGGCACGATAGCGGTCACTCTGCGCCCTTCACGGTCTATTTGGGTGCCCGCTCTTTATTTATGTTTCTCATTCAGAGCTTTTACGTCGCATTGAAGATAATTATAGTTCTGGAGACTTCAGTTCTTCTACATTCTGCCTTCAGGGCTGTCAAAGTCAAGGGACCGTAGCTCTATGCAGATGTCAATGCAAATAAAAGGGCAAGTGGAACTGGAAGTTGTCAACTAAAAGCTTAAACCCTCTTTTTGGGAAATACAGTAGTCTCCGCCTAAGAACCCGGTCAACGGGAGACAGAAAAAGCGGGTTCTTAGGCGGACCGGGCTCTTAGGCGGATACAACACGAGGCCCAGTGATACCATGTGTAATAACCACATACAGCCCTCAGTACATGTACATGTGCCATGCAAACCAAGCGCGTGGTCAATTACGTATAAAATTCTGCCCCTCGAGTCAGACAACAATAGATGTTAGGTAATGACTATGCTAATTTAGTCTAGGGGTGACCTGCTTGCACACGAAAGACATAACTGGGTTCCACCCTTTGTGCGGTTCGCCTTCCCCTACCTTCCCTCCACCCGCTCTCTTTCACTGTACTGTGTGGCTTTGTTCTATTCCATCAACTTGAAAGAGAATTTTGTGTTTAACATCGTAATTTTATGTAAAAGTGTGCTTGTCTCACGGTCAAATGTCGGGTTCTTAGGTAGAGTTTTCGTTTCATAGCGGGTTCTTACGCATGTAAATTATAGTGAAAAAATTCGGTTTCGCGGCAACAGCGGGTTCTAAGGCGGATCGGGTTCTAAGGCGGCGAGTTCTTAGACGGAGACTACTGTACTACCAATTTTTCACAAGCCGACCACTACGGGACAAGGATTTCTCATTGTGTTCAAATGATTTAAAGACTTCTCATTAAACATCCAGTATTATTATTACTAGTTGGCCCGCTGTCTCGGAGAATACACAGATTATATGATTGTAAAGTTGAATTTCGAGCACCAATGTATAAATTGAGGGGCAGAACGAAATTTTCTGTCATAATCTTTAATTCTATTAGAAGAAGATAATTTTTTTCCCCGGCTCAAAGAGTTGGAACGCTGTCTTCTGTTCAACGCATTTGTGGCTCAAAATCAACGACAGTATTGAAAATATAGCAAATTTCAGCAATATAGCAAAATACAGCAAATTTTTATTTGTATTTGCTGTTGTACTGTTACTGAATGATGTGACAACAAATTTCCTGGAAACAGGATAATAAAGTCATATCTTATCTTATTTTATCTTATCTTCACGACATTTTAAGATAAATGCCCACATGCACCTTACGTCTTTCTATGGTAATATGATATTTTGTAGAATTTAAGGCCCAGGGGTTAAAAAGCCTTTCATGAGGCAAGCTGCTCGCCTCTCATGCCAAACATGCAGGCATGTTGGAAGTTTGGGATTTTTCTCATATTTTCGTGTCCCTGATCCTATTGAGGGGTAGGATCGAGTACCTAGTCTTCTCGGATAAGGACGAAAAAATTCGGAGGGCCCGTGTGCACGTGGCGCACGTTAAAGATACCTTGGCAGTTGGAAATAGTAAAGAGCAGGCCGAACAGGCCGCTGCCCTGGCAAAATTAATTCATCCCTACCATTCCCTCCCCCTCCCTCATCTCCCCCCCCCCAAAAAAAAAGAACCGCCGACCGGCGCTGCACTGTGGCGACGACGTGCTTGCTCCAGTTGTAACTGGGCTGCAATGGCACAAAGGCAAATTTCCCAAATGGGATTAAAGAGTTATACAAATACAAATACAAAATGATTACATTGGAGGCCTTATTTCCTTTATTCTATGATTTCTTTTGTTATCCCCGACTATCCATGTCCTCTTACTTTGGAAAGTGCAGTGTGGTTTGAGTAGTCGTTCAAGTTGAATAGAATCTGTGCATCATTGCTGAAGACAACCGTGCCAAATCGGATATCTGATGGACCCAGCTGGAATTTCCTTGTGACATCAGACACATAGGTCAGCTGACGTCTATAACTCTGATTATAGATGCTGTTCGAAGAGCCCAGGACAAAGATGACGTCAGCAAACTGAATTCCACGGCAGATGGTGACGTCAGTAACTGCCGCGGGGGGGGGGGGGCCGGGGGAAGAGAGAGAGAGAGAGAGAGAGAGAGAGAGAGAGAGAATATAATGGACGTTTATAATCATATTTTAAAGGAGAACAAACCTTATAACATTACATTTACAGCTGAAATTCTACTATTGCAAAGACACTTATATCTCCTGACTCTTTTTTCCTTTCGAAATGAATTTTGTAACGTTTCATTTCATGTTGACTCGGATAATTTCTGTCACTGGAGGAGTCGTAAATGAATCCTGAATAAGATATTCCGAAATACAACTGGATGGTTTCCGACATCAGCTTCAGCACAAGCTCTCACTGCATTGGTTATCTGGTTAGAATATAATAAATGTGATTCAACTTCTACAAAATAAATTTACGTCAAAATGTATGGTTAATTTTCTTTATTGGACATTCAAGAAGATCAAGAAAAATATGACTGTAATAAAACGATCTACCCTTGACTGTAATTTAAATTACAAGAAAAACGACTGAATTTAATTCAATATTCACTGAGACCATAGCGAACTGTAATATGTGACAAACTTTCAAACTGTCGAAGTAAGAACTAAATTATACCTGGTTACGTCGGCAGGAGAGTGTTATAGACGTTGCATAACATAAGGTATACGTAGAGTATGAGTGTATGAGTATTTGGTGTCTGCGTTGGGTTACATAATCATTAATGTTTTCCTACAATATCAGTATTTCATGACTGTGTACCAACTGGCACGCTCATACCACCTCAGTTCACGCAAAGGCAAACAAACTTATGTATTTCTTGAGAAAACTTAGATCATTTAATGTAGATAAAACACTTATTCAGATGTTTTATAAATCAACTATCCAGAGTATCATTCTATTTTGTATTACAGCCTGGGGAGGAAATGCAAAGGAGCAAGACAAGAACAAAATTAACAACTCTATTATAAAAAAAAAAAGCTTGCCATCTAACTAACAATCAATACGTGAACTTTGATGAGTTATTCATGCATTCGTGCAAACAGAAACTAAAATCAGTTCTAAATGATGGCTCCCACCCCTTGTGCCATCAGATAATCGGAACCCAAAGAAATGGACGAATACTATATTTAAAACAAACAGAGAGCGCTATTGACGATCTTTTTTCGCCATCCGCAATTCGAAGTAGCAGTGTTTCTTGATGTAGTAGTATGCTGTTGTTTGTTTTTTCCTAATGGATTGTTCTTACAGTGTGTGTGTGTGTGTGTGTGTGAGCAATGTTCTTATTTGTTGGTAATGTTGTGTGAGCAATGTGTGTGTGTGCGGTGTGCGTTAAAGTCTTGTAGGTCTTAGATATTGTATTTGCTGTTGTACTGTTACTGAATGCTGTGACAACAAATTTCCTGGGAACAGGATAATAAAGTCATATCTTATCTTATCTTATCTTATCTTATCTTAACTTACGTTCATGACAGCCCGCATGATTACTGTATTGTTTTATGATGTCACGAACGCTGTTGAAATCATTTTCCACATTGTAAACAGCTTGTGGCGAACTCGCTATGGCTTCCAACTCGGCTCTATTGGCGGTCGAGGAGCCAATGGCCACCACAAACACCCCAGCCGCCTTCAGATTAGCAGCTTGCTGAGCTGTAAGGGCAGCGTCATCAGAATGACCATCAGTGAATACAACAGCTATTTGAGGAGCGCCTGCTCTGACACCTCCAGATACAGTAAAACTGTTGGACTGAGCAGTTTGGAGTGCTGATGGAGTGCTAGTACCCAATCCTTTGTACGGAGCACTGAGAATAGCCTAAAGAGAAGGGTGAAAGTAGTTTTATCTATCTATCTATCTGTCTATCTATCTATCTATCTATCTATCTATCTATCTATCTATCTATCTATCTATCTATCTATCTATCTATCTATCTATCTATCTATCTATCTATCTATCTATCTATCTATCTATCTATCTATCTATCTATCTATCTATCTATCTATCTATCTATCTATCTATCTGTCTGTCTGTCCATTCACCTATCCATCCATCCATCCATCCAACCATCCAACCGTGCAGTTGTGTGGCTGTCACATTTTAGTCTTGCTGATATAATAATGTCTCTATAAAATCTCATCAACTTATTAAGCCAGGACGTACTTACTCATTCAGAAATATTCACACTGAGGATAACCTTTATCCTCTGTCTTCCTGACTATCCATCTATCTGCTTACTAAGTGCCAATCTACATCTTCTCTGTCTTACCTCGTTATGCCCCTCTCTCAAAGCCAATCTATCAACATAAGTATTCTCCCTCTCCCTCCCCATCCCAAAACCGTAACTCTTTCCCGTTTCTCCTTACATGCAAACTTAACTAATCTATCTCATCCACCTGGTCAGAAAAAAAAAAAGGTAGTTAACCCCCATGTCTGTGTTATCTTATAATTTCTTTCACCATACTGTCATTTACACAAAAATACAATAGAAGAAGTTCCAGCTTTTTAACGTCTACTCTTTCACGCTCCATAGAAGTCCAAGTGGCCAGGCCTAAAGACGATCCATGAGGAACAGTGGCTAATTCAGCGGATTTAGATTGCCATAGTCAGGGGCATTGCAGGAGCCTGTCAATAATTTTGCAAGTCCCGTCCTCCCCCCTCCCCCCTCCCCCTCTTTTTTTTTGGGTTATATTTCTGGCTTTCATCATATTCTTTTTACTGACGTGCTACATGTCTATGGCCATAATGTACTATTAGTTTTGTTTATGGTGACAGCATCATTTATCCACGATGTATTTTAACTTCAAAGAATTGTAACGGATGAAAGTTTAAGCCTGAATTCAAGGTCAATCTTTTGCGTGCCTTTGTAATTTTGAGCATTTTATTTTTAAATACCTGTGTATTTAAGCCCCGTGTACAGGCATTTTAAGCTGTGATCATTCGTTGCATTTACCACACACTTGTTTTATTTACACTTCATCAATTTAAGCTTAAATTTTAGATTTCATTGTAATTAAATATTGACTTTGTATACACATTGTAATGATTAAAAACTCACTGAACTCTCCTTGTGTTACTTACATGTTGTAAACCCTTATACTGACCGGCCTTATAGGTGTTTAAGTCAAACAAAACGTTGGGTCTGTCAGAATAAGTCATTGCACTAAACTGGACACCGTTAGGACCCAGGTTGAAATTTTCAGCCAAATTAGCAGCGAAGTTCAGCATAGAATTGTAGGTGCCAAGCGTGACGCCATTTGATGCGTCAATGATAAGCAGAATTTCAGCCGTTCCGTTTGGGCTGCACACATCAACTGAAAGAAATGTTCGCTGAATCATAAACATTCATCGGTTGTAACTGCCAAGTAAAAGGTTGACTGCCCTGGTAAAATAAAAATAAAAAAAAAAGAATCCCTCCCCGGGCCACGTGATTTTTTTCCGTACCGGCTTTAGCAAATTCAGGAGCGGGGCAGCAACAGACCCCCAAACACAGGACAGCTCCATCACATCCCAGGGATTTTCGGTGACGTTCAGAGTCATATCAGGCACAGTCCAGAGATTGCAGCACCCATTGCAGTGTTCGATAGGAGGAGAAATCCCTTCGCCGATGACCTATGGGGGGGGGGGGGGTGTTGCTGCCCCGCTCCTGAATTTGCTAAAGCTCGTACGGAAAAAAATCACAACCTTGGGCCCCCCCCCCCCCCCTGCCCCAAAACGAGATTAAACAAGTATATATATGCAAATACAAAATACAACAAAAGCAATAAAAATTAGAACAAGAAAAAGAAAGTTGCAGTTGCCAAGGGCAAAGATCCTCTGGAAAAAACCCACAACAATACAATTGTCAAGTTCAATTTATTTCTGGTATCATCTATCAAAAATACC